>JACGDI010005690.1:1739953-1806406 GCA_014898725.1 Jacaranda copaia
AGAACAAAATTCAGAAATTTTGGCAATTGGAGGTGCCCAAGATGCAGCTTCAAATATCTTTTAGGGCTTTGCTTTCTCAACAAAAGCCTTATCGTTTGAAATTTCAAGTAGTATCACCTTTGGCCGCTTATTAGAATTAGCAGTATTATGAGAAATTTGCATCCCACCATCAAGAGGTTGAGAAATATTTGTTTCAAGCAAATTAAAAGGATTAGCCCCGTTTATCGAACCAACACTACCTTCGAAAGTAATTGGGACTGGCATCTCAAGATCTGCAAGCTATATTAAAAAGAAAAAAAAAAGAAGAAAAAAAGAAGAAGAAATTAGAATTAGCAAATATAAATGTAAAAAAAAGGGGAGGGGTACATGATATTAAAAATAAATAAATAAATGACTTTACATATTTTGCTAATTCACCCAAAGGTAAAGAAGAACTTGGGACATCTGCAAAGAAATTTGAATTAATACTGATATTATCTAAATCCAAAATCTTTAGCTTCTTCTTAAATATGCATTGGTTGCTGGAGTTGTTATTTGAGCAAGAAAGTGCAGAAATTATTTCATTTCCTTCCATTAGAGCATCAATAGGGAATGAAATCTCGAGTAAGTCACAGTGCCTTTTAAATGACAGTTGAGTATGTTCAGCAAGGTTGTAATCCTTATGCTCCAAATTTCTTCCTTTAACTTACCCTAAAACAATAGAATTTTGAAGAGGTGAGGTCGCTAAATTATTTTTAGGATCTTTGATTAAAACTTGTTTAGGACAAGATGGATTCTTACCGGGATGCCTAGACTCAGATGCATGCTGTTCAATTCTAGCCCCTGGCTGATTGAGTTGACTAGAATTTGATTCCACATCTCTCTGATTAACTTTGAGAACAATCTTAGTACCTTTTGTTTGCGAAGTTTTCCAATGTTTATCCCACCAATCTGTATATGCCTTTTTGGCCAATGAAAAAGAAGAAGTATTGCCGTGAATGATAAGCTTGCAAGATGTGTTCAGTAAGGTACATGACTGCCAAAGTTGAACAAGCTCATACAAATCACAAAAATTTCTTTCTTTAAGTTGCTTGGGACGTATTGACAAAATCCACATTGCCGACTGAATCGATGAGCGCTATAAGCTTCAATAATATGCTCTTTTCCACATTAAAATGTTAAATAACTAGAACGAAGAGCCACAAAAAGATCCTTATAAGTATTTGATATGCAGGGGCCATCTATTACTGTAAACTGTTTACATGGAAACAAGCGTAAATTTTGAATAGCTGAAGGGTATATATTGAGGAATAAGTTTTGCCCCTTTGAAAGGTCAAAATATTTGGCCATATTCTCCCCCGCGTATTTGACCATCTCAACTCCTCTTACATTAATCTTTGATGAAAAATGAGGGCCAAGGTAGTGCCCTATCCAACTGTGAACATAATGAATGGGAAAAATGGAAGAAGATTCTTGAAGACTTGGCGAAGTTGATATATTCCTTAAACCACCGTAGATGCTCGTCAATATAGGAACTGCAAGAGAAAAGCAATCACCATTCGCCATTCTACTAGCAACCTTGAAGACCATAGCATGAATCAAATTAGCTTTGTGATGTGGTAGAACAAAACTGCATAACCAACATGAAAGAAAAGCATCCAAGTAAGTCTCCTCTTTAACATTATTTTCAACATCTAGCATCATAAACGGCTCATTATATTCCTTGGTGTGAGACAAAAGTGATGCGTCAATTCTTCCACATAGATTATGAGAGATCTTTGGCTCAGTAGACCTTTTTTGAGAAGACCTCAAAGGGGGCTCCGCATATCTCAATGGTCCTTTAAACCAAAAGCAAATCCAATCAAAAATAGGAACTCCATCAGAGTCCTTTGGGAGCATATAATAAGCCAAGAATAGATATTTGCAGCTTCATGGAAGAGAAGAGTCACGTTTATCATCACCAAGTAGTTCTTTTGCAGTGGAAATAAATTCATCATAGAAACATCCACAGATGGGTAATCCACCAAGTACACGAAGATCCCATAAAGAAACTGAAAGCTCACCAATAGCGGTATGCAAAGTGTTTGTGGAAGGGAACCACAACTCAAGGACTGCTTGGAGGATATTCTTATGATAGACGTATGTGAAAAGCGAGGAATAGACTGCTACATAAATCTTAGCTTGACGAAGAACATCTGCATAATGACCTAGCACATCCTCTGTCCATTCCCAATAGCTTGCATGAAAAGATACTTCGCCAAACCATGATGCAGGAATTCTCAATGAACGTCCATTAATGTTTGGAAGATAACCTGCAAATAAAAATTCCGAGCTAGTAGTTTTGGCATCGTGAAGAGAAAACTTCAAGAGAAGTATCCTGGAATGAGATGTAATGCCAAAACGTGAATCAATTACTTCCCTGGTTGCCTCTTCAGACCACTCTTGGATATGCATAGAGTTACTTGGAGGTCGAGGTATAAAACAAAGAACATTATTAGCCGATTTATGAATAACCAGTCTAGTACTTTTAACTTGAGGTTGTTTTTGTCACTTCCAATGATAATACATGAAGACGGCTCTGTGTGATCCTCAATATACATCCTCACGAGTCGATCAAGAATGAACTATAACCTACAAAAGAAAAAAGAAGATATGAAGAAGAAAGTACAAAGATATAGAAAGAATCTTCAACTTGATAACTTACTTGAAGTTTTCAAAATTTTTGTATTTGTTATGTGTTAATACCCTCGAGGAGTAAAAACAAATTTTCTGTTGATGAATGCCAAAGAAGTCCATGCAACTCTCTCTCAGTTGTAATGATCAGCCAATTAAATAGAAGTGGCAATGGTTATATGAGCTCTATGAGGATTTTCTACAAACAGTTAGTGTGTAGAAATTGATAAGGAGAAGGTATACCAAATTGAATAGATGAATAAACCCAAATTCTCAACTCGAGTCTTCAGAAATTCTCAATAATCAATTGATGGGATTAACCCTATGGGATATTCTCTTTATAGTGTTATTTTCAAGTATTTCAAATACAATTGAGAGAATGAGTTTGGCTGAACCATGCCTACTCTGAATCCCGCAGAAGTCGAACTCTACAAGTGTTGGTTGGTTGATTGCAATTCAATTTGTAATGTTTTGGACTCTGCAATTGAATTAGGACTCCTATTACTAATAAATCTCCTGGCCAAGCAAAAAGAGAAGAAAACCGTTGCTGCCGTGTTTATCTTGTGGAAATAAATCATATTAGCATTGTGGTGGGCACATGCATGGAGATTCTTTTTTTTTATTGAATTCGGAAACAACGGCAGCAACAATAGAAAATTTTGATTAGTTTTGACTTTGTGTAAAACCATGTGGGTCCCTATGCATATATATAAGCTTACATGTGTTTTATATATATATATGTATTTAAATATATATATATATATTAAAGGCTAGCCCGTATGTTATATATATAAAAAATAATTATTGTAACTTATTCACTCAAAAATTTATTAGACGACATTGTTCGTGAACAAATCTCGAGGGGGCATTTGTAGACGGCTTAATTTTTGGGCTAATTGAGAAGTGACATGTATAAATGAATATTAATTATTAATTTAAAGTTTTCTATTTATATATTAGAATTTATTAAATTAAATTCTAAATAATAAATAGTTAATTGTAATTAGTATTTTAATATTTATTTTATAAATCAAATGTCGATAAATGTCAAGATGAATGTGTATCATCTCAATCAAATCAAATTTGGTGGTCTAGCAATCTCAAACTAATCAAGTCAGGACACGTGGCGCATCCATGTACGCGGACCAATCAAGTCAAAAATATTTAATATTATCTTTTAATATGTGCATTAAAGAGATAATTATCAAATGTGTTCAAATTATTTCGGAGTCTCCTGTTGAACACCTATATAAAGGGATAACTAGAAACTCATATGGATACACATATACGTATTCATATATTCTCAAGCTCCAAAACTCAAGTCTTTAAGCTTCAAGTTCTTGCTATGACGACGTATTGCTACCGCAAAGGTCCTATACCTCTTCAAAGCATCAGTTATCAAATTCTTTGATCTCGAAGTCAAGGTTCGGATTTTAAAGAAATTTCGTAGTATCTTTTACCAAGTTAAGAGATACTACACCATATATCCAAGAACAAGCTTTAAGCCCTTAGATCATATGTATATTGGGAGAAGAATCAGGGAATTAGTTTGGTCAGGGAATTTATATTTTTTCTTTGATAAATTGTAATTCTCATATTTTTTTATATAATTTAATTTGTCCATTATTTTTTCTTTGTCTTGTGATTTAATTTTGCAAACAATGAAATTTGTGTGAACAATATGATTTATAGAACTTTTAATGTTTTGCGAATATTTGCAAAGACAAAAAATTATTTTTTCAAAGAAAATGAGAACTCTTAAACAACTTGAAGCAAGTAAATAAAAACTTAGAGTTCATTTGGTTTTGTTTTTTGGAGGCATTTTCATTTTCTAGCAAAATAAATATGTAAAAAAATTAGTTATAAATGTGAGTTTGAAAATGAAATGTAGTTTGAATATTTTGTTTAAAATAAAATAATTGTATAGGGTTGAAAATGAGTTGCATTTGGATATTGTGGTGTTTTTGCATTAAAAATCGTATAAATAAAAGTAGAGAAAAACAAGATATGTAAGTAGAGGGAGTGTATATGAGAAAATGTGTTGAGAATGAAAATATATGTGAAAATAGAAAAGAAATTAATAGCTTTCTATTTTTATTTTCAGAAGAAAAAGAAAATGATGAGTGAAAACAAAACCAAATGGACCCCATTTCTAAAGCCGTTTTCAGTTTTCATATATTTTAAAAAGTTGAAAAAGTAGTTATAAATTGAAAATAAAATAGAAATGTATTTGGATGATATGTTGGAAAGTAATGATTAAAATAGGTATATGATTAAAAAGTAAATTGATTATTATTTTATATGTTTAAAAAAATTATTTTTTTAAAAGAATAGACGTATATTTTATTAATTTTAAAATGATAGTGGATACTTTATATTAAATTAAATTTAAATTTGATTAATGTAATAGTAAATTTAGAAAGGGTTTGAAATTGAAAAAAGAATTATTTTAAACGAAAAATAATAGAAGTGATTATTTCTGATTTTTATATTATAATAAAAAATGAAAATCAGACTTGGAAACAAAAACAAAAGGGCCCTTAGTCATGGTTGAATAATTGAAATTTTGAAATTGACTTTTTTCTTTTTTTAAAGTTTGTCTAAGCTTTTTCTGGCAAATTCTGAATTGTTGGGCGCTGGCTCCATATTTTGTCTGTCTAAAGTGCTTTGCCGACTGTAATTGGGATTTTTCTTTTCCTCGAGAATGCACAAATTATTAATTTGACATTTTGAGACACAATCCATTGTTTTGATCTTATCCCTTTGTCAGTGAGCTAAATAATTTTCCTTTTGTTTGCATTGTACTCAGATATTTTTTGACTGCTTGTCTAATGGACGTGATGTACTCGCGTTTACTGTTGAATTACGTTCTCGACAAATCTTTATTCAATATGCAAGTAGTTGGTTGAATTTATAAATTTTCTAAAACAAATTATTTTTTATGGCATTTGAGAGTAAATAAAGTGTTTAGAAATATTTAATCATTAACAATAGAAATAAGCAATGAAGTGGCATATAAAAAATATTAATATGCAAAAATAGTAAGAAACAGTGCAGAAATTATCCCTAACTACATATACGTAATGATTTTGTAAGTTTATTAGCGAAGAAAATCATAATTTTAATTGTTATTATTAATAATTAGCGACACATTAAACAATGACAATCTAGTGATGATAAAAAAATTTTAGTACAAATCATAGTGACAATTTTTATTACAACTAAATTGTTAGTATACGCGCACCAATAGTGACAACTTCAAATACTAATTTTCATCATTATTAAATAAAAGGGATTTAATAGGAGAGGAATGAAATAAAACTCAATTGATACGGAGAAGGAAAGACACTTTTTAGGCAATTCAACCTCCAAGGCCAATTACCACCTTGATTTTCGACCCAGCCCCTCCATTCTTGCTAATGAGTTGGTCAATCGTCGCTTGGATATTGAACGAACGTGCTCTCTTTAAAGAGATTCAATACTTGCTTGGGGAGCAAGACCATGCTTCATCCTAAGGCTCTTCCATCTATTCAAAAGCTCTAGCACGATTTATGTTTGACCCACAATTTATTCTTATTCTCCATGCATACCGTGATAACAAAAAAAGGTAACCAAAAATCCTTTATATTATTAGTGGTAACTTACTTTTTGTTTTCGCTACAAAAATTATATTTTTTCTAACATCTACTACGTTTATAAAAACATTTGAAATATTATACATCACATTTCTGTATTTGATATCTCGAGAAAATACGACAACAAAAACAACAAAAATAATAACGATGATATTAATTAAAAATACTTTTTAATGTCATTGTTGTCATGGACGGCGACAATACAGCATATTGTCATCCCCCTTTGGGGCCCTTACGAGTGCGATTGATTTTTAGTCCTGCCAAGTGGTGGCATCGACGCGGGTGGTCCTGCAGTCACGTTTTTACGAATGCAACAATACGTACAAATTTGCATCCAACAATACGTACAAATTATATTGTTTCTAGCTATCCGACTATGAAAATGATTTTGGTTAGCAAACTGAAGCACGTTCACAATTCATACAGCATCCCCATCACAAGAATACAGAATAACTTGATGTCCTCATGTAAGGCTACCTATGGGAGATCCCACTTGATTCAAACTAACTACCCCTCCACCCACTTACCCACACACACACAAGAAATATTTTGTGTGTGTGTGTGTGAAAATGATAAAAATTTATTACATCAATTATTACTAAATAAAAATTGAAGATTGTTGTAAATTGAGTGTCACTATAAATTAGTGACAAAATAATGAATATTAAGATAAAAGTTATTACTAATTATATATATACATATATATTAACCGTCCATTTGCATACTTTTTTAATTTTTATTTTCTGCTTTTAATATTTTCGACAATTGAAAAAATAGTTGTGGTTTTGAAAGTGAAACTGAGATTGTATTCGGATATTTTATCATAATATAATCATTAAGTCTTAAGATAGGGATAATGTTGAAAATTAGATGGTTTATATTTTTTTTGTTTAAAAAGATTTATTTTTTAGAATATAATTTATATTTTATTATTTTTTTAAATTAATAGTGAGTAATTTATGTCTAATTAAGTTCGAATTTCATTGATCCGATAACAGAATAACAAAAAGAGCTTAGGATGAAATGAAAATGAAAAGTAGGAATGTTTTCAATGAAAATGTGTATAAATTGATGGTTTTCAATTTTCAAATAATTACGAAAATGAAAATGGACTTTTGGAATGAAAGCATAATAGGCCTTAAGTGACAAAAAATTATGTATTATTACCTTGATGATTTGTACAAACTTAATAATGATAAGATTAATATTTAAATTATCATCATTGACAATTACTTACAAAATAAGATTTAAAGTTTTATAAGCTTCAAAGACAATTTATAAGATGTAAGAACTTATAAAATCTTTTAAATAAGTTTAACCAAACACCTAACAAAGCCATCATTTAATAAAATACTTAATACATTGTAGTATATTTTAAATGAAAATGAAAAGGATTATCCTTGATGTATTATGTTTCTAATATGTATTTTATATATCGTTGAACCCCATTAAAAATTTTATCTCATACTTCCAAAACATTGCACTTTAACAAATACTCTTGCATAATGTTTTCAAAACTATGTACTTATTATGAGCATATATGAGTTATAAATTAAACTCTTAAGTTATTAATATACTACAAAAAAATATAATATAATTGACAAAAAAGGTAAATAATAATATAAAAATTATTACAATTATATATATTAAGTGATAATGGTATTTATTTTATTATCAATAATATTTATAAGTAATAATCATTTTTATCTTGTCAAATTATGATTTAGTAGTGACAGAAATTAGTATTTTAAGTTGTTACAGGTATTGACAATTACTGACACATATGTAGTAACAATCTAGCAATAACAAAATTTGTTACTATGATTTGTAATAAAAAAATTTATTGTCACTAAACATGTATCACTACTTGTTTATAGTGACAACTTAAATATAATTTTATCATTATTAAATAAAAAAAATTATTATTGTGATGACATAAATTTTTTTAGCACTTAATCTACATAGTTAGCCACAACTTTTATTATCACTCAATATATATATATATATATATATTAATATTAACTAACTTTCTTCTTTTATATAGACAACTTAGATTTAAATTTTTTTATTTTTACTTATTCTTTAAAAAAATGAATTTCAACATTATTGTGACGACATAAATTCTTTTAGCACTTAATCTACATAGTCAGCCACAATTTTTATTATCACTCAATGTGTTAACATTAACTAACTTTTCTTCTTTTATATAGACAACTTAGATTTCAATTTTTGATTTTTACTTATTCTTAAAAAAATGAATTTCAAATCTAGTTTATTTTTATTATTACTTTTGTTGTTGTGGTGGTGGTGGTGGTGGTGTTATAATATGTTATAATATTATGATTAATATATTCTTTTAATTGTTACAAAGCACATAATTTAACTTAATTTCACTTTTCCTTTTTCAAAAAATAAATGTGAAAATATCTAAGTTTTGAAAAGTCATACATAAAATTTATTAATATTATTTAAATTGTTGAAAAAGACTTATGAGTTAAAATATTGATCTCTCATTTATCTTTCAAAACTTGACACATTACCATACATTATAACTTTGGAGAATTTTCTTTTTTATATTTTCTTGAAAAATAATTCCTATTAATTCTTAAAATGATACATTCTTTTTACATCTATATCAAGTTAATAATACTTTTATCTTTCATAAAATCTCAATGGAACTTTTTTTTTGTCAAAAATATACGTTGAGAATATCTTTGTCAGAAATTGGAACTTTTCGCAGGAGGTTGGCGGATGCCAAAAGCCGGAAGCAGATAACCTCATAAACTTAGGTGAAATTTAATTTAAGACTTTTTAAATTATTAATATTTTGTTAAAAAAATTTAATTTTTCAACTTAAATATACATTTTTTTTTATTTAAAATTTTGATGTGGATGCTTTTTGGTGCTGGATAGTAATTCAAGCTCCAGCAGTTGCGGTCATTCACTTTTTTACTTTTAGGGTATGCATCTTTAAGCTCCACTCCAACAACTTCATTTTTCTTTTTAATTTTTAAAAAAAGAAAAAATTATGCACCACACGTGCCACCTAATTCTTCTACTCTTTCCATCCGACTTGAAAGACACAAGCATAACAATTTTGCAACATCATGCTAAAATTTTATAGTATAAAATTAAGTATTTTTTTTTAAATTTTTTATATGTTACTATAAAAAAATAACCTTCGAGTTAGTTATTAAAACACTTAAACTCAATATATAACCAGTAATTTTGGCTCATTTGAGGTGTATATTTAAATTTTTATAACATCAAAAGAATAAAATATTTGTTTAATTTTTTATATGCTACTAGATTTATTTTTTTTAAATTCGTTTGAATGCATTTGTTTGAGTTTTCAAAACAAGTAAAAGAAAAAAGTTGAGATGAAATAGCATAATAGAAGGAAAAGATAAAAGTAAATAATTGAAGAGGAGAAAAATATTAAAAAGAGGGAAGAAAAAGAAAAGAAATTTGCCTAGCTAGCTTAATTTTTGTAAGTTTTTGAAAATACACCATAATTAGTTATCCAAACCCCCAAATGCACTTTATCTATAACATACTCGATCTGTAGGTTGAAAATTTTTGTAGCGAGAAAATTCATTTACTCATTCTTAAATAATACTTCAATTTTTTAATCATTTTAATGTGCTGAATTTTAAGAATAGTCAAAAGAAAAGTTAACAGAGAGTAATTATTGAAGAATAAAATAAACAATTGGAGACGAAAAAGGGTTAGAAAAAGAAAAATTATATTGTCATTATTCTTTATAGATGGGGTCGTTTTTGTCAACTCATTCAAAACATATCACTAAAATCTTGGAGATTTATATACAGCACAGACATAGAGCTCGATTTTTTTGACTGGTGGTCTTTAAAAGTATTAAACTTAAGCTCAAAATTACTTACAAAAATAATTGTTTTCTTACTATTTTAAATAATATTATTAGTCTTAAACTCTTTCACCGTCTTTGTTATCAATCATTGTTAAATGCTCAATTAAGAGGTGGTTAAATAAGCTTATAAGTTCCTCAAAATAGTTCATAGCATGATGAGAGTTTATAAAATATTAAAAATTAGTAATGTTAGAATAAAAGGATTTTATAAGCTTCTTTTAGATAATTAAAGAGTTTCTAACTTAGCTTTTTAAAATTGTAACAAATTACTATAATTTTAGCCTTGTTGATTACAAAAATTATTATTACTAATATCTTATAAGTTTTAAAATCTTATCTTATTCAAACATCCTTATAAGCTTCAAAAATATTTTATAAGATACATGGACTTATAACACGTTTTATATAAATTTAGCCTAACATCCTCCAATTAGGTTGACATAAAATTCTAAATCATTTTAATTTTATTTCAATACACAGTCATTATTGTTAGCAAGTAATAACATTGTTATTTTATTTAAATAAGTAATATTTTAAATTACATTTGTTTTTTTTTTTTTTGAAAAAGATAATGGCATAGGCTACCCTTATCTACATATTTTATAATATGTTAAATTACATTTTTTGTTCATGAAAAGTGTATAAAATAAAAATTATGGGAATGTCTGGTTATGCTTTTTCAAAAAAAAAATTATTTTGGAAAAATATAACCAAACATACATTCATTTTTCTTTCAAAATATTAAAAAAAAATTTCTCAAAATACCCTAATTCATCATTCATTATCCCCCAAAACTTCCTCATTTTTTATATATACATACATATATTTTTATATATCATATATATTTATTATTATTATTATTACAATAAAAAATATTTAAATCCACTTTAACCCCAAATATTCAATAAAAAAATATTAATTTGATTGTTACAGTAAAAAATAATTTTCTTAAAACATAACAAAAACTCTATTATATTATCCAATATAACTTTCATATTTTTCAATTTTACTTCCGACATTAATTCTCCCAAATTACATTTAAATCACATAAAAAAAACATAACCAAACACTGCCTACAAAACCTTACTTCCAGTTGGGCCAATGATTTGTTTTGCGTGTATTTGGACACGTTCCACTGCCCGTTGACACTGGAGAGGATCCGAACCCATTCCCGCCACTGGCTGTCACATGATCTACAGAGCACAGTGGTTGAGCCCCACCCTGAAATTATTTATGACCACCCAGACAAGCGTAGACTCTGGTACATAGAATTGGGTCCCCCCCCCGTCCCCCCGGGACAACTGACATTTAATTCTTTTGATTTGAGGTTTGAGACCGCTCCTTTCAATGTCTGCGGTAAAATTTTGTTAAATTTTCATGTTAGTTAAGTATACGAGTAATGATTTATATGTATATATATTATTTTAAATAATTCTTACTTCTTAAATTAATTTTTAAAATAAATTAAATTTAAATTTTATTTTTTAATATACATCATCGCAACTCATTACTGAACTGTATAGCATTTAATCTTATCCCATGCTTCAAGTGTTCATTGTGTATTAGATTCACACGTCATTAAGTATACGTGTATTAATGGTTTCTTTATATGGCTTCGATAATTCTCATTTCTTGAATTAATTTTTGAGTGAGTTTGACAACCCAAGATCCATTTTTTGATAAATTTTGAATAAAGATAAAAAGTATGATGAACTTCATGTGTTTTAGATTTTTATTTTTTAAAATAATCATGGTGCTTAATTATTTCGACATTCTCAAGAAATAATTAAGAACGATAAATTTATCATATTAGGCATTTAATTACATCATTAATAATTAACTATGATATCATAGTTCATATTGATAAGGTTGAAAATTGTTTATAGTAAATTGGGTTGTGTTTGTGTTAATCCGATCAGGAAGGTCAAATAATCCAACTGTAATATTCTTCGAGGTTCGAAATCTGCAACGAATAGCAAATGTTAAACAAGTTGAGGTGCTTCCGGTGAAGACACTCCGGCGCTCAAGTTAGTTCTGGTTGAAACAAAGTAATCGAATAAAAGAGTAAGAGTATATAGTGTATTTAGCATTACCTGGAATATAGTTGACAGTGAGGTATTTATAGCCTTTTCCTGGTGAGTGATATATCTAAAATGCTCCCTCAAAGTATAGATAGCTCTGGTTCTTACCTAAGAGTTATTGGTCATTTTCAATTTCGGTACTATTCCATGTGGCATCATCTCCTGCTTTCCAGTGTGAACAGTACTTCGGGTAAGTACTTCCCTGCCAAAGTTGGTGGTAGAGGTTGTATCTGGTGGCACACGTTATTAATGTGGAGACATGCTGCTTGTTAAAATATTAAATGTGGCAAGAATATAAGTCAGCATCGGAGTGAGCACTTTGGTCGACAATGGTCGAATAGATAAGATGGAAGACCAGTGAGATGGTTAAACAAACCAAGTGGCTTGAGGCCTCCCGTTGAGTATGGTCAAGAACAATCCGTTCGACCAAATGATTGTGATTGAGTAATCTGGCCTAACTGGGTCTATAAGTGATATTGGGTTGTGCATGTTAAGTAGATCTCGGAACCCTCTCTAAGATCGATAATTTGTTGAATTGAGTCTGTTAAACTATCACATATCACATACATACAACTAAGATTAAGAAAATTTTATATTGAAGGTTATTACAGATTGTTGAGTGTGTACTGTGTGCACGTGACTATGTTTTTAATTAGTCATGGTGATTCAGACATGTTCAATGTCTATGAGCCATAGTGATTCATGCATGGGCAATATCTATGGTGACCACAGGACGTGGTGGTGCAATACCATACAGGGCACATTTTGTCCGTGTCTTTGAGCTTTCTGTAGTAACATGTTGCTGAGATAACGTTTGGTATTATTACAAACTAAATAAATTATACAAATTATCGAAAGTAGAATTAAATAATATGAAAATAAGTAAAATTATATTTTTTTTATTGCAAACAAATAAATTATACAATTTATATTTTCAATATAAATTTTGGCTCACTTATTTAAAAGCAACAAAAGCACTTTCCCATTTTGTGATCAATCATCACTTGATTTTCTTTAGAATAAGCTCCATAATTTTGTTTAAATTTTAGAGATCACTCCCTACTTATTTGATTTGATAAAAATGCCCTTAAGTATAATATTTTTCACTCATTTTTTTCACTTCTTTATCATCAACACAAACAAACAGTAAATCCTAGCATATGGACTTTCATTACCAGAAATAGAAAAAAAAAGAAAAAATGTGATAAGCTCCACGACGAGAACGAGAATAATCGTTAAAGCCAACAACTACCAACCCGACATCTGCATTGTCTTCTTCTTCTCTTTTTATTTTCATCGTTTTTGGGTTTCTTTTTCTTCCCAATTTTTTCTTAGTTGATGTTGAGTTTCTTTCAATAGTAAAGCTGGAGTGTTCAATCAAGTGTTGAGGAGTTGTTGCTACAAAAACTAGCTTCATATAATGTCAATTAAGAATACTATAACTTTAATGAACATGCATATTAATCTCGTAAGAAAATAAAATGAAATCAATGCCAAGCTCTTCAGTTTGCAATACGTAGCTCAACATAAAAAATTGTACGTGAGTTTGATTGATAACGATGATGTCATGACTATAATCTTACTATATTTGACATTAAAAATGAACATTGTTGATATCCTAGTAAACCAAAATGATTAATCAAGTAGTAGTACAAAGAAGAGTATCAATGTTTTACGGTAATACTTCTACAGAATCTAAATTGTACTACAGTTTGTAAAATTTTGTATTTGAAGTGTTCTGAAATTGTACTTTATTTATTTGAAAATCTTTCTCTACTTGGAGTATTCAACATTATACTTCATTACAATTAAAATTGTACTTCATCTCACAAAAATTATACTCTATTATGTAAGTTTTATACTTTAAGTGTTCTATTAATGGACTATTCAAAATTATACTGCAACTTCTAGCTGTTTATATTTAAAGTGTTTCCAAATTGTGCTTTTTATTTTCTGAAACTAAACTTCATTTTACCAAAATTTGTACTATATTCATTAAAATTCTATACTTTAAGTGTTCTATTTATTGATTATCTAAAACTGTACTGCAGTTGCTAGGATTTTATACTTTAATTATTCTGAAATTGTACTTTATTTTATACAAATTTATACTCCAACTAACTAAAATTGTACTTCATTTTACATAAAAATTGTACTATATTATTTGAGTTTTATAATTCAAGTGTTCTACTAATTGACTATTCAAAATTATACTGTAGTTGCTAGCGGTTTATACTTTAAGTGTTCTAACATTGTACTTCACTTTATCTAAAATTCTATTTCTATTTTTTGAAATTATGCTTTATTTTATATTTTATTTTACCTAAATTGTACTCTATTTATTGAAGTTCTATACTTCAAGTGTTCCAAAATTGTACTTCATTTTATCTAAACTTGTATTTTAGTTATGTGAATCTATTATTTAAGTTTTATACTTTAACTGTTCTACTAATTATCAAAAATTGTACTGAAATTGCTAAGGTTTTATACTTTGGGTGTTCTGAAATTATACTTCACTTTGTCTAAAATTGTATTTCTATTTTTTAAAATTATACTTCATTTCACCTAAACTTGTACTATATTCATTGAAATTATATACTTCAAATGTTCCAAAACTGTACTTCAATTATTTGAATTTATTATTTAAGTTTTATACTTTAAGTGTTCTACTAATTATCAAAAATTGTACTGTAATTACTAAGGATTTATACTTCAGGTGTTCTGAAATTGTACTTCTTTTTATATAAAATTGTGCTTCTATTTTCTGAAATTATACTTTATTTTACCTAAATCTGTACTCTATTTATTGAATTTTTATACTTTAAGTGTTCTGAAATTGTACTTACTGTATCTAAATTTGTACTTCAGTTATCTAAATCTATTATTTAAGTTTCAAGTGTTCTACTAATAGATTATCCAAAAATTATACTTTATTTATCAGCTTCAAGGAATGCAGTTGAGGAGAAAATTGGTTCGATCAATGCATCACATAATGTATTAGCTTTAATTGGCAACTCAATTGATGCGTGGAAGAATTGCATATATGGAGAGGGTCAAATATAGGGGTGTTCACAGTTCGATAAACCAGCCAAACCGAATCGAAACTGAAATTTTGATATTCGATTATTTTTTAAAAAAAATTCAATATTCGGTTCAATTATGATTTTTTGTACCGATTAACTGAATCAAATCGAATTACTGAATTGAATATTAATATATAATATTAAGATATATTATATTGTATATATAATATATAATATATAATATATAGTGATATATTAATAATGTAAATATATATTAATATGTATTGTTAATTAATATATTAATATATAATATATATTAATATTAAAAATTCGGTATTTCAATTTTTAACCTAACCAAATTGAAAAAAAAAATTGATTTTAACCGAACCGAATGGTTAACCGAAGTTTTGGTTCAGTTTGTATCGAATGAACACCCTTAGTCAAACATTCAAGGATACTCAGGAGTTCAGAATTATGCTTATGAATTATATGATATCTACTTTGCGATCATTTAAATATAAGAAAAATGACAATAAAAAAATTATAGTCATTTGTTCGAGATATCAATTATTTTGTACCATAATCAGGGAGAATTATACTTGATTACATGAAAATTGTACTTTATTTCGGTAATTATGTATTCAATTTAGCATGAAATTGGTATTTTTGAGTGTTGTCTAAAACATCAGTTATTTTGTACCCCAATCTGGAAGAATTATTTTTAATTTCATGACAATTGTACTTCATTTTGGCAATTATATATTTGATTTAGCATGAAATTAGCATTTTTTCATATTGTTTGAGATGCCAGCGCTTTTGTACCTTAATATAAAAAATTTATACTTGATGTCGTAACATTTGTACTTCATTTCAGCCATTATTTATGTCATTCCTCAATATTTTTACTAATATTATTGAATTAAAATTTGTTCCATGATTTGCTTTTTAAGTCTTGGTAATTAATAATCAAACTCTAAAAACGTGTGTAATATTTAAAATAATATTAAAGTTTTAAAGTATCAACCACTAATGTTCAATGAATGAATGTTATCAATCGTGGTAATATAAAGTGTACTTATGCTTTCAAAAATGTAAATAAATGAACATTTGATGATAATATCCACCATATCACCCGTACAAATACATACTTTACCTTATTCGATAATTTTAAAATATTGTACTTGACCATCACTACAATTATTGGAGACTAATTATTCAATTGCAATAAATGTACTGCAATATAACACCATTTATAATTTATTTATTTTATATTTGTACTTCATTTTCTTTACATTGTACTCAAATTCACTATTTAATTTTAATTGAATTGAAGTGTACTTCAACATAATATTATTTATACTTTATTTGTTAAATGTTTGTACTTCATTTTCATCATATTGTACTCAAATTCATTGTCTGATTTCAAATGAATTGAAGTGTATTTCAACATAACATCATTTATACTTTGTTTGTTATACATTTGTATTTCATTTCTATTATATTATACTCAAATTCATTATACAATTTCAATTGAATTGAGGTGTACTTCAGCATAACACCGTTTATACTTTGTTTGTTCAACATTTATACTTCATTTCCATCATATTGAATTCAAATTTATTATCCAATTTCAATTGAATTGAGGTGTATTTCAACATAACACCATTTATACTTTAAATGTTCAATATTTGTACTTTATTTCCATCATATTGTACTTAAATTCACTGCCCAATTTTAATTCAATTGAAATGTACTTTAACATAACACCATTTATATTGTAATTAAATTTACTGCCAAATTTCAATTAAATTGAGGTGTATTTTAACATAACATCATTTATATTTTATTTGTTCAACATTTGTACTTCATTTTCATCATATAGTACTCAAATTCTCTGTACAATTTTAATTAAATTGAGATGTATTTTAACATAACACCATTTATATTTTGTTTGTTCAATATTTGTACATCATTTTTATCATAATGTATTCAAATTTATTGCCCGATTTTAATTTAAATGAGGTGTACTTCAATATAACACCATTTATACTTTATTTATTCTACGTTTGTATTTTATTTTCATCATATTGTACTCAAATTTACTGCCTAGTTTTAATTTAAACAAGGTGTACTTCAATATAACATCAATTATACTTTGTTTGTTCTACATTTGTATTCTATTTTTATTATATTATACTTAAATTCACTGCCTGATTTCAATTTAAATGAGATGTACTTCAACGTAACACCATTTATACTTTATTTATTTTATGTTTGTACTTTATTTTTATCATATTATACTCAAATTTATTGCCCAATTTCAATTAAAATGAGGTATTATTCAACATAACATCAATTACACTTTGTTTGTTCTAGTTTGTATTTTATTTCCATCATATTACTTCTAAAATATACTACAAATACACAGATTATATACTATATTTTTAGTTAATATATACTGCAGTTTTGAATGTTTTTGTACTACAAATGCTTATAAAATATACTGTAGATACACAGATTATATACTACACTTTTAATTAATATACACTACAGGCTTGAATATTTTTATATTACAGATGCTTCTAAAATGTACTGCAGTTACACAGCTTATATACTATATTTTTGCTTAATGTGAACTGCAAGTCTGAATGTTTATACTACATTTATTTCTAAAATGTACTGTAGTTATATAGATTGTATACTATATTTTTGCCTAATGTGTATTGCAAGATTGAATATTTTGTATTACAAATAATATACTACTACTTTCAGATAATTTCACCATATAATTTTTGGTAAAAAGAAGTATAAACTCCAAGAAGGTGAAGTACAACTTTTATGCTTTTCAAGTACAAATTAGAAACTTCCCATTTCATAACAAAAATCATATATATATCAAATGAGTTTAAGTGTTTAACATCTAAAAAAGGAATAAAAATCGTAAAAATGAAAAAATAGGTAAGAAATAAGTATAACACTGAAAAATTACGAACATTTAAAACTGTAAATGCAAAAAACAATCATTTGCTTCTTTTGCTTATTTCTTTTTGTACTTCATTTTTTGTTACCGCTGTTTCTCTTTCTATTTTAGTAGAAAAATAGAAGAAGTTTAGGTATTTTTTCTTTTTCCTCTTCTTCTTCTAGCGTCAATGGCAAATGAATGATTTCGTACCCTTTTGTTTGGCCGCTTAGAAAAATCATCTATTTTAAGAAGAAGAAAAAAAAAGAAAAGCGTCTTCTTAAAGAGAAAAACACATTTCTCAAATATTTTTGTTATTTTTTTCAACTATAAAAATATATAAGTCTTTTTAAAAAAATGGAGAGTAATTTTTAAATTTTGTGAAAAAATAGGAAGTTTAACATATAAAAATTTAAATGAGGGGTAAACATTAAAATAAAAATAGGTTTAAAAAAAATTAATTAACCAATAAATTTTTACGTTGATTAGAAGTGTCACGTCAAAATTTTAGAGTATTAGATTTTATTCTTGCAGTGATGTGATGACTGAAAAATATTAAAAGACTGTACGTAACACAATAGTTCCGATTGATATACACATGATTGATTTGAAATAATAAGTACTTTTTTAACAATAATTTGAAAGAAAAATAATAATAAATATTGATTAATTTTATATTTGAAGAATAAAATCAATTGTCAGGAAACATTACCTTATACGGGGAAGAATGCATTTATTGTAGTCTGGATATAGTAATCGGAACGTGACACCTAAAATATTCTCATTAATTGTGCATGTCGATGTAGAAATAATTGTACAACAATACATTAATGCAAAATATTGAGGTATGTGGAATTTTTATGTGTGTGTGTATATATATATAATGGTCAACAAGTCATTTTGTCCTTTTGGTTTTGGATACAAATCTTCCTGTGCTTATTCAATTTGCGAATTATTTTACTTACCCGAAGAGTCTACTAGCATACGCTGGAAGAACAATGAAAGTAGTTCAATTTACCGAAAAAGAAAAAATGAACAAATTTTTTGACTTCTCATAAATGATTCTTGTTTCTTTTGGCTGCGAAGGTACTGCAATTGCTTGAAAAATATTATCATGTATTACCTCTCATAGAAAATTTTAAGTAAGTTTTTATTGAAATTCAAACCAAATTATCTATCAAAATTCAGTATAATATAACGGTAAATGATAAATATATTTACTCGAATTTGCATTTGGATGAACTAAAATATACACAATCTTAAAAATTAAAGTCCATACAATATATATGTGTGTGTAAATATTTTTTTTGAAAAGAAAACACATGTGGAATTTTAAAGTTTAATCTTTATACTAACCCTATTTCATTATATAATCATCAATTTTTGTCACAATATCAATTCAATTCTTTATAAGCTGACGCGATTATATTAAATGTCAATGTATCTCAATTTTCTATGTTTCTTGCATAACACGAGGTTAAATATAACACTTCAAGATAAACAAATATAACTTCAATTTTTCTCATGGGTCTTGCTTCGCATGAGGTTCGATTTAATAATTTGAGACGTAGATTAGTGTCCTAATCGATACACAATATGTATATAATAGTAACTTTTGGCAGGATGTAATAATATTTAAGACATGTGTTTCTCCCGTTTGTTAATCATTCCTTAATCACGCAATTAATGGCTCCTGGGGGTAATTGCTGCTTTCGCAGTTCGCACTTTTCTCATGCCACGCTGGCGAATGCGGAAAGTTGCTTCACGTGTGGAAAAGTAAACGTCCGATTCAGGTCAATGGACCCCGAACTTTGTCCCCGTGAAAATTCTGTCCTTATAAATAATAATAATAATAATAATAATAATTATTAGTAGTAGTATTAGTATTAGTATTAAAAAGTATATTCTCTTTCTGTCGCCTTTTGCAGCTCTATTTTCATTTTGGCACGAATTGTAACATAAAAGTTGAAAAGCAGAAGCATACTAGGTTCAGTGTCACCTTTTGTGTTCGGCAAAGATATTTTGGAATGTTGCACTCAACATTATGTGAGAAATAAAAATGTATTAAAATAAATTGTTAAAAATAATTAATATGATGGTATGTTTTTGAAAATATTTTATTTGGATGGATTATATTGGAACAAACATTTTTCACTATAAATATATTTCAAATAAAATTTTATCTGGTTAATATAATCTCATCAAACTTCTATAACTAATACTATAAATATTATATCATTAATATATTGAATTTTTTTTATCTTTATCAAGTAGATGATTTTCCTCTTTGATTTCTTTGATTTTGGTCAAAGCCAAATAATATTATGCGTTCTATAAGAACTTGTAGGTATTAAAAGTTAGGTTTTGAACAAAGTACTTCTCTTACTTTTTCAGATTTTACTTCCGAGGCATGCTTTGATTGTTACCATACCTTTTTTGGTCTTATTCATAGTTTTATAATGTTAGACATAATAATTTTACTTTGATGTAAAGTAAGATTTTCTATTCGTGGGTTGTGATTGGTGAAGGATATTATATAATATAATATATAATTGTTGAAATTATATAAAGTTGCGAATAGAGTAACAATAATATTGGAATAAAGTTTTTGTCGCTTCTTTCTAATTTTGGCACATAACATACATATAAATTAATTAATAATTAATATTGCATATTATTTATTATAATTATTAAATTTTATTGTTTACTTAAATACCCAAGTCATGAAGAAGTTCTCCTTTTGTTTAGCAAGTTTTGCTTGATTGTTTGGGTTTGTTGCATTGCTCGGATGGGACAACCAACAATAGACTATTTATTATAATAAAATTGGGTTGTGAGGGAGTATCCAGACATCACTCATGATTTGTCCTTGGCGTTATTTCTTCGTGGAATCAATTTGAGTCATTGTCAAGTTTTTATTATTGTGTGTTTGTATTACAGCATATTAGTACTGATCAGTCCTTTTATTTATTGATCAATCAGAGAAACAAGTTTGCTTTATGTCAAGTCTCAATTCACTTCTGAAAGGCTGATCAAGATAAAGGAAATCGTATGCGGCATGTGTTGGGTTCATGAACCTTGCTCGATTGATGTGAAATGTAAGTGTTGCATTTTCTTTCATCTTATTTGTTCTTGATCTCATGTGATGTGGATCCCTGGCTGGGCCGAAACTACTTCAATCGTTCACACTTAGCTCTCGCTTTGGACCAATTACAATTACAATTACAATTCCAAGAGAGTATTTGGGTGGATTTATAAATTCTTCAATACATTTAATAAGAATTTTGAGAGCTTATAAAATGTTTGATAAATTTTTTTAAAAAAAGATCAAATAAATTCCCAAAAATAAATGTTAGGGTAATAAGTTCCTAACATATTTTTAAAATCTTAACAATCTTTTATAATTTTAACTGTGTTAGTTATAAGATTGTCATTCCTAGCATCTTATCGACTCTAAAAATATGAGTTTATAAACTAATTTAATTAGACTTAGGTGAACACTCTTTTGGTCACGTTTGGATATATAGATAGAATTGATAAAATTATAATGATATGGTGGGATTATATTGTTGAAGATAATGTAATGTTGTATTTGATCATTAGGATTATGCATTTTGGATATATATATATATATATATATATATTTATTTTATCAATCCATTGTATGGAAACAAAAATTAAATAATTGAGCTAATAAATTTACTAAAATTACCCATTATAATAAGACAAATTGAAACTATTTTGTGTAGTTTTAAGGGTAATAATGTCCAATTTTATGAATTTGCATGGGTATAATTGTAAATTGTCTAATTTCTTATTCCTACTCTTAATTTGGATTGTACAATATGGGCTTAATTGGGATGACTAACTATCGATAGAATACAAGATAAAGGAATCCCGGACTTTTTTTACTATATCCAAACACTCGACATGATTTGATAAAATTATTTATCCCGTCATGTCCAACAAACCAAATGTGCCCTTTATGTCTTATTTTGATATTAATTTATCAAAGCCTCAATCCATCTTTAAAATATCAATCATTGAAAAAAGAAAAAAGAAAATCTCATTATATATAGTTATAAAAACTTTTTTCGCAATAATGTGGAGTTAATGTTATGTTATGCACTAGGATATATATATATATATGTATATATTTATGTACTAAAACATTGCACCACTCCATGAATTTGCTTCACGAACAAGAAAAGTTTAAAGACTTTCGCAATATTGGAATGTGTTCCAGGGGAAATAGATCTTTTCTCTAAAATATTCCGAAAGGGAAAATTGCTTTTTTTCATATCAAAGTTTAACTGTGTGTACTATTGATCCCAAATTTATATCATTTAACGCATTTAGTCTAAAATTTTTAATTTTTAACACTTTTAGCCCTTTGCCCCCAGTCTTCGTTAAATGTTGACAGAAATTGCTAATATAGAAAAAAAAAAAAATTACTCACAAGCCATAAAATTTGATTTACTTATAAAAAAAATTATAAATATTCAAAAATATATAATATTCATTAACATTCATAAAAAAATTAAAAAAAAATTAAAAAACTAAAAGTATTAACATATACAAAAATCTCTAAAAAAATATACTCAAAATATCATATATGCATATATATACAAATACTATATATAACTACACACATATATAATTACATATATATACATAAATATAACCCCGCCGCCGCCGCCCCACAAAAGTTCGAACCCGGAAGCCGGTTGGCGGCCGGCCACGACCCGCCGCCGTGGGTCAGGGGCGTGCCGTGCCAGGCTCCAAATCTGGCCACGGTCAACCCGCCTATGGGCTGACCGGGTGGGGGAGGGAGCAGGTTAGTGCGGGGAGTGGGGAAGGATGTTCTGGCTGTTGCAGGGTGGGGGGAGTTGGGGGAAGGGCGGAGGTGGCTGGGAGGAAGACAAGGGTTTTTTTTTTCCTTTCAATTTTTTTACTTATTCATTTTTTTAACTAATTTATAAATTTAATTAAATTATATTGAATATGATTTGTATTTCAATATATTACTAAGTATTAATTTAATATTATTAAAAATAGTTAATATTTTTATTTAGTTTTTTTAATTACATTGCCCAAAACGATTTAAATTTATATGAAAATAATTATAATTATTAAATTACTTATTTAAAATTATATTATATTGTTAGGATGATAGTTTAAGATTTTAATTTTAATTTTTAAGTTGTTTATTTTAATTAATAATAAGCCTAATTATATTAACTATATTATTTTAGTTATATTTTTTTACTTTAAATTTGTAAAATATGTAATTTAAAATTATGAAAATATGTTGTAAGATAATAGATTTTTTTTTTTTTAAATTTTACTTACTTTGTATCTTAATTAATAAATAAATTTAATTAATCTAACTAAATTGTTTTAGATATATTTATTGTTTTAATATTATTGAGTATATAATTTAAAAAATTATATTATTTAAGAGATGAACTTAATTTTAATTTTTCTAATTTTTACTTATTTTATTATTTCATTAATAAATACATTTAATTGAATTTGATTTAAATTGCTTAAGATATGTTTATGATTTAAATTTTTATTTTTAAGTCAACTTGAATTTAAAGATTATTCAATATTTAAATTTTTTTATTAATAACAAATTATATTTATATCTATTATGAGTAATTTAAACAACATTAAAATTACACTCCATAATATAGCAAATATTACAAATAGGTGCATGGCATTTTTGTCTAAAAAAAAATTTGAACAGTTATTTTAGGATATTTTTGAATTTACACATAAAATCTCTAGTGACGTTACCAAATGTGTTAATGGAGGTTAACGATTCTTCAAAAATATTAAATGGATCAAAATATTAGTGGGTAGTGTTAGTTTTCTAGGTTTATTTGTAATGAATCAAACCTTATGGGGTTTTATGTAATTTAATTTTTTAGTTTTTTAATTTTTTTAATTTTTTTAACGAATGTTAATGAATATTTTATTGTTTAGGTATTTGTGGGTGTTTTCATAAGTAGATCAAACTTTAGGGACACGTGAGTAATTAATCTTTTATATTTTAACAGTTTTCGTCAACATTTATAGGTAATTAGGGATGGAGGACTAAAAGTGTTACAAAACTTAAAAAATTTGGACTAAATCTCTTGAGTGACATAAATTTGGGAAAAATAGTGTGCAAACAGTTAAATTTTGGGACAAAAAAAATAAAATTTCCTATTCCTAAATATTATACACATTTGGGAGGGGAAATGAGAAATAGTGATCTTCCCAAAGCACCCTCCAAAATGCCAATATTTGTATAAAAAACTCCTCAAGTTTTTCATATCCTTTTTCCTCATTATAAATATGTACATATATTTATTATATATATTCATATTATACATATATATACGACACATAAATATTTAATTTAAATTCCTTTGCACTTGTCAGATAAAAAAAATAATTAATTTGATATCAATAACAATTTTTTTTCACTAAATATAATCCAATACTCTTCAAAATAGTATGCACCTTTTTCTCAAAATATAACTAAAAGTACATTAAGTTCTTCAATTTCATTGTCGTATTCATTAATCCCAGTCACAATTTTTTTTTTATTAATCAAAACATACATACTAGAACACCACAAAATATGACCAAATTTCTCTAACAAATGAAATTATTAATTGGAGCATGGATTTGAGTGAAAATGTTTATTTGTCTCCATGGTAAGCATTTTGTTCGCGTCAAATCTACCGATCCACATCAAACACCAATTTGTAACCGACAAAGTTGATTAGAGTTGGCTAATATGGATATGATGTTGGTTATAAATTAATTGGGTTTCTAAACAAAAGAAAATAAAATAAAATTAAAAATTATTTAGTAAAAATTACAACTTTTCTTTTGAAAAGAACTATCTTTTAAATGGAAATATAACTCTTCAAAGGGATATGTACAATCCTATAAATATCCTTCTTTGTTGAATGAAAAATAAAAGATAGAAAAATGTGCTACTTATATAACAAAATATACTTTATATATATATATATGTAATTTTCTATTTAAAAACTTTTAAGTAATTCTATCAAATAAGGCGACCGTGGGAAAAATTAAATTTATGGAGATTTTTGTTCGAGTGCACGTCAAGAATTTCTGAAGGTTTATTATATCTCGAGAGTAGACCTCAAGTACGATTTGCACTTGGGCAACAGCAAATTCTGCTCTAAAGTGAGCGCAGTTTTTTTGCGTGCCTTTTTATACCTTAATTTATTATAGTTCTTGTTTCTTTAATATTTTAATATGTGCTTTAATTAATATTTCCAGCAATTTTAGAGTAGAGTTTTTTGAGTAGAACTGCATGCACATACTCAAATATGTTGTTGAGAAAATTTTTAATTAGTTGAAATGATCTTAAATAGTTGGACCTTTAAATTGGGATTTTTAGGCAAATTTTGGAACTTGCTTGTTTCGGATTTGATATTGAGTTGATTTAGAAATGTGAATGTGCGCGATTTCACGCGTGTTGCAGAATCCGTATCTGAAAATAGGGAAACTAAAGGGGAAATTCTTGTTGGCGATGAGGAAATGCTCCAGACAATGTGTATCTATATGTTTTTGTGTGTGATGTGATTTGGAAGAAGTTGAGGTTATTGAATTCTAAATTGCTTGAAAATTTTTAGTTTAATAATTATTGGAGATAAATCTAATCTAAAATATTTTGGAATGTGGGGGTGTCTGGCCAAACTAAATTTATTAAATAAAAAGAAACAGGTAGGACAAAGATAAATTGATTTAGTGTTTGGTTCGTATTCTCAGAAGTGTTTGTTGGATGGTTTTTAAACAGTCCTACTTATTGAGTTTTTATTATAAAGTTTGAAAGTGTTGATATATAAATACACTTGTTAATGCTTTGGAAAGCATTTCTTGTGAAAGGGAAAGAAATATTTGATTGTTATGTCAAATGATTAGCAGTTAATGATTAACAAATATGTGTATTAAGAGATTTTGATTGTGTGATTTCATGCCTGTATATGAATGACATTTTGTTTTATGGTATTGATATCAGCGTATTAATTAAAATTAAGTTTATATCATTCAATAATTTTGATATTAAGGATTTAAATATACTTGGTGTATTAGTGATTAAATCACAAGAAGAATTATATTTTTTCAACAATATTGTGTGGAAAGTATTGTTAGTTAGTTTACTAAATTTTATTGTAAACTATTAAGAGTCACGGTCCTTCCATCATGGAAAATCATGATGTCTGCTTGCTGGCACCAAGTGAAAGTTTAAGTCCGCAAGACACTTTTCACCCATTGTACGGTAAATAATCACCTTATTGTTGTTTTCTTTGTTTTGAAACATGGGGGGATTGCTGGTTATAAATTAATTGTGTTTCTAAATAAAAAAAAAAAAAAAAAGAGAAAAACTTAAAAGTTATTTATTAAAAGTTACAACTTTTCTTTTGAAAAAGTGTCTCTTTTAAATAGAAATATGAAAATTTAAAAGTTAAAAATATAACTCCTTCAAAGGGGTATATATGATCCTATAAATATACTACTTTGTTATTTTAAGTAGAAATATGAAAATTTAAAAGTTAAAAAATATAACTCCTTCAAAGGGGTATATATGATTCTATAAATATACTACTTTGTTATTTTAAAAGAATAAAAGAATAGAAAAATATACTACTTATATAACAAAATAGACTTTCACATATGTTTAATTTTCTATTTAAATACTTTAAGTATTTCAATCAAATGAGGTGACTGTGGAAAAAATTAAATTCGTGGAGATTTTTGATCGAGTGTCAAGAATTTCTGAAGGTTTATTGTATATAGGGGATAGGTGTCGAATACTGTTTATACATGGGTAGCGGTGAATTCTACTTTAAAATGAGCATAGTTTTTTGCGTGATGTCTATTAAAAAGTTACTATAAAATATTTGATAATATTTTTAAAAAATTATCAAAATAAAATTGTCAAAATTTTGTTATTTTCTAAAAGTAAAGAATGCCTAAGTTATTTTTAAAATTTTAGTAAATTTTTTAATTCTAACTATTTTAATTATAAAATTGTTATTATCAACGTCTTAATGTTAAAATTATTTTATCCAAATATTTCAATCACTTTTAAAAAAAAAAGTTGTTAAATACCTTTTAGTATTTTATAAATTTGAAGAATATCTTACAAAATTTAAAAATTCATAAAAAATTAAATAAATTTTGTCGAGCACCTTCTGGAGAAAAACAAAATTTATAATATAATTTCTGGTCAAGATCGTCCAAACTGGCCAGATGCTAACTTTAATTATTTGCCTGATAAGTTATTAATGCACGTGGGACAGCCAATTATTGTTATTAAAAATTAAAGAAAAACCATGCAACTAGGAAAATGTATAGATAAATTAAAAGGACACCAGACAACGAATTAATAAGGGGGACTTCAGCCAATTATTGTTATTAAAAAACAAAAAAGAAAATCATACAACTAGGAAAATAAATAAATAAATTAAAAGAACACTGGGCAACTAATTCATAAGGGGGGGACTTCAGCTGGCACTCCTGCGGGTCAATAATTCACTGGCTTGAGCTATACGGACAAAATATGACAGTGTCTCTATTATCTACAAACTATTTTTTTATTTTTTTTACGTATTATCTCGGGAAAAAGATAACTATTAAAATAGTATTCGTATGAATTGGACATATCAAATCTGGAGTCAATTTTTTGAGATCTGCCATGTCAGAACTCAGATACGATTTTCTCAAGACAAATTTTCATTAATTTGTCAAGTACACATGGAAGCTATTTTTTTCCGAATAAAATAATATCATCGATCGTACTTAGAAGTATTACGAGGAAAATAAAAGTTAATTATAAAATAATAAATAATAATATGAAACCATCACTAATTATATACATTAGGTTACAAAAATAATTATTTTATTATTTCAATAATTTTCACAAATATAATAGTGACAATAATAGTTTTAAGTTGTCACCTTAATGACACAACTATAGTGACAAAGTGATAACAATAACAATGAGAATATTATCATAAATTATAAAAATAATTTTTATTGTTACTAAGCTATCACAGCAAATGAATCATTATTTACTTATATGTATATATATATATTTTAATTATACCAAAAAAACAAAGATACAAAGTTAAAAAAAATGTTTTAATTATGGCAATTTTGATGCAAAATTAATAAATACCATGAAAAATCTAATCCAGCCATTGGTTGTTGAAATTATGGTAATTTTGATGCAAAATGGAGCCCAATTGAAAAAAATTTACTTCCCCCAAAAAAGCCCATTATAAAATACATATTGTATGATTTGAAAGCCATTTTGGGCCTTGTCAGTAAATTGCTAAGCAACCAAAGGAATCAAACAATAACGGATCTGTCTTTAACTTTAATCCACACACAAGGGATTGTGTGTGTGTGTGGATATTAATTTTTGTTATGAGATAAAATAGATTTAATTTCACTAGATACTTTTCTATTAGCACATACTATAAAAAATAGAAATTTAGTCATTACAATAAATTAAATGACAATACGGAAGTTGTTACCACTAGTGCATTTATACTAATTTCACAATTCACCCTCTAATTTTTTTATAAAATAAACACACTGAGGATGAAATTGAAAAATTTATGAATGTAGAGATAGTTATAATACTAATTTTCATATTACCAAATTTATCCTTTTACTTATCTCACTCATTTGATTAAATCAAGTTATAATTGTAGAATAATCCAAACAACCACCTATATATTAAATAACTCCTATTATTTTTTCTATAGCCACTCATGTAATATAAATTTTAAGGTACATAGCAATGGATTTTTATAATATGACTACAATTATTAATAATATCTATGATGTCATATATTTAGTTTTTATTAATTTTTTAAATTGATACAGTTTTTAAGGCACATAACAACAAATTTTTTTATATGATTGCAATTATTAATAGTATCTACAAAATATGATATCATCTCCAATAATAATATTCAATATATATATCGAAAATAAGAGAGATGATACTTTTTCAAAGAATATTTTATATACGTAGAAAATTACATGCGATTATTGCGAGTAATATATTAAGTAATAAAATTTTTTATTTTGTCATAATAATAACATTGACAATTTTATTAATAACCAAATTTCCTAGTTAGACTGCCTAGATTGCACAAGTGAATTGAAATTTTTTTGAATTTCATCTATAGTACCAAATAGGTAGATTGGGTTGGATTTGATTGGGTTATTGTTGGGTTGAGTTCAACAATGGGTTAAGCTTAAGGTGGGGTTTTCATTCATGGTTCAAAAGGGTTAGGTTAGATTTGGCCTTTGGGCGGGTTTAATATAAAAGTCACATTTTTTTAAAAATCAAATATTACTACTGTCAATAGAGTAAATTTTAATTCAAATTTGATTCGATAATTTAGAATCTTTAACCAATAAAAGATTTGATGGATATGATCCGATTAAAAAATTTATAATTCGAAATAAATGGGGTGAATATGGATTTGACTCGATTCGATTCATTAATAATTTGAATACGAATATATATAGAATTACATGTACACATGGTATTATACATATATATACATAGGGTTCTATAGTAATGCTAAAATGAGTTTTTGGACGAAAAAAAAGTAATAAGCTCCTATGCAATATATCAAATTAGTTAATTTTCATATAAAATGTTAGATTTGGAGGTTATCTATACATAATTGTATCACTTATTTCTCTATTTTTAAAACAAAAAATAATATAGGAAAAATAATAAACAGGAGCTGAATGTTGTGATATAAAAGAATGCAATGCAAACTTCAAATTAATCGAAATGAGTTTTCTTTTTTATAAAACTTTAAGTTTATAATTAATTAATTCAAAAATCAAGTATGTATGCATTTATAATGTCAAATAAAGACTATCATCAGCGGTAGAACCTAAAATATAATTATATGATAAATGAATGTAATTAAGCTATATTCTATTATTGCTTTTATAGGATATATAAACTTGAAAATTTATTCGTTAATATGTTGTGTGTATGCTTTTTTAAGGATGCATATTTTAGATTTAGATTCTACTAATTTTTTAAAAAAATAACAAATATATTATTTTTAAGAGTATTCAGATTTAGGTCTTTTTTCAAATATTCAATTTTTATATGAATTTGGATATGATTATAATAGTTAAGATCTTATAAGATCTTGAATCGAATTTGGATACAGCATATCATTATCGAATTCGAATTCAGCATAATCCAATATGAATCCGACCCATTGAAAGCCCTAAATTTGCTATTGTATTTTGTCAAACTACGGTGTTCCATTTTTCTCTCACCATACATTAATTATTTTTAAATCCTAATTTATCACTTAAAATCGAATTAAATTCAAAATAATTTATAATTAATTTACTTATTATTTCTGTAATATTTATAATTTTAGTTTTGCAGAATTTTAATTAATTTTTGGCTGTACACATAATATACCAACCCCTAGATTCGAGGAATTAAATTCTCCAGGCCAAAGGGATAATATAATAACTTAATACATTAATCACAAAAAGCATTTAAAGAACATTTAAGGCACCATCTTTCAAATCTTACTAATTACTACCCTGTCAAATTTAATTTAAAATTCAAGAAAAGACAAGCAAACTAATTTTCAATAAAATTAACATTTTCAATAGCTTATTCATTTTTTCATTAATTTCTTGCTACTTCGAAGATATAATATAAAAATTAACAGAAAAGAACATCAATTCTTCTTCTTCTTCTTCGTCGTCGTCTTCTTCTTTTTTAAGTCTCCAACCAATTAGATATCTATTAAAAAAAAGGAAAGATTACCAAGCATGACAAAAGATAAGTAAATGTGGCAAGTAGAAAAAATCTAGATTTAAAACTATAAGAAATTAAGTAAAGTAGCTACTAGGTCATTCCTTAAACAAATTGTAAATAAGAGACCTTTGTTAGTTCTTACTCTCATAATTGGGTTAGACTCATTACAACTCATTTTTAGTCTATTCTCATCCCACTAACTATTCAAAATCAACTTGAGCCTAACCAATCCTAACTCGCTTAAAATTTTTCAAACCCAACGTAGCCCAAAACTAATATTGGTTGGGTTGGAAACTTGGAACAATGGTGTAAAGTCCATCTTACCACCTCTAATTTCATCCCAAGCACCTAATCTAGGCCTCTAAATGAATAGGGTAGGACCAGAATATCATATCCATATCTATATCTATAGCCATACACATACACACATTCATACGTATTAAAGATAATGTAATGAATATAGATAGGGTCTATACCTATAAATTATTCATGTACCTATATAAAAAAATTACCCATCATTTTATACTTAAATTTAAGGGCAAATGTCATAAATAGTCCCTAAAGTTTTAATTTAGAATCACTTTAGTTCTCAAACTTTAAAATTTTATTTTTTAGTCCATAACGTTTGGATACCCTAAGTCAACTTTCTAGCAACTTTTCATCTAAAAATTGACCAAGTTTGACATTTTTTAGGGCAAAATTGTCAATTTATAGTTTTATATTTCACTTTAGTTCCTATATTACTTTTTTTTAATAAATATATGCACATGTGTGTATATATAATTGATACTAATATATTATTATTAACATTAAATAATATATTATTGATATATTAATATCATTTATGATACTACTATAATTAATAATATTAATTGTTTGATTAGTGATGTACTAATAATAATAAAGATTATATTACAATCATTTTAATTGTATTCATAATATATAGTATTAATAATATTATGAATATTATTAATATAATAATTTATTATAATTATAATATTAATAATAATAATAATACATGATTCTAATGAATATTAAATTAATTTATTGTTGTTATTATTAATATTATTATTTATCATAAGAATAATAAGATTAATATTAATATAATTAAATATGATATATACTAATAAATAAATATGTATATAATATATACTAATAAATAGGATTAGTCATAAATGTATATAATATATACTAATAAATAAATATAAACATATAAAAACACTTCAATTATGTTTGTATAATAATCCCATCTATCCTTGCACCCCGCACCCTCCACAATCCCCATTTCCATCCCCAATTGGCCCATCCCTGCCCCACAGTCGTCGGCCATGGTAGCTACCCCAGCAAATAGGAAAAAATATTTTTTTCGTCCTATAAAATTTCTCAACTTTTAGTCTTGTCCTATATGTTATGCAATTTCAAATTTAGTTCGATAAGTTAAAAAAATTTGCATATTTAGTTTGAAAGTAGCCAGAATCTCATAAAATGACTGGAATGCTAATGTAGCACACCAAAATTTGTTGAATTTGGGAATTTTTGCTTAAGCGGTAAATTTTCAGCTAACATGAAATTTTTTTTGTCTTGTGGGAAAAAGTCTTTGCTGACTTGAATTTTTGTTAGTAATATAATTAATATATTATTAATAATAATACTAATAATATTAGATAATTATATTATCATAATAATACTATTATTCTCATGGATAATATTAATCTTATTATTCTTATGATTAATTATATTAATAATAATAAAATTAATTTAATATTTATTAGTATCATGTATTATTATTAGTAATATTATTATAATAAATTATTATATTAATAATATTTATAATTATTAATACTATATATTATGAATATAATTAAAATTATTATAATATAATCTTTATAATTATTGATGTATCACTAATCATACAATTAATATTATTAATTATAACAGTATCACAAATGAAATTAATATATCAATATCACAAATGATATTAATACATCAATAATATATCAATTATATATACACACAGGTACATAAATTTATAAAAAGGAAAAAAAAAGTAATATAGGGACTAAAGTGGAACATGAAAACTTATATAGGGACTAAAGTGGAACATAAAACTATTAATTGACAATTTTGCCCTTAAAATGTCAAATTTGGTCAATTTTCTAGTGAAACGTTGCCGAAAAGTTGACTTAGGAACTATATTGAAACTAAATCCAAACGTTAGGGACTAAAAAATGAAGTTTTAAAGTTTGAGGATTAAAGTAATTTTAAATTAAAACTTTGGGGATCATTTATGGCATTTGCCCCAAATTTAATATTTGAACTTAACTATTGTCTACACCGAAATCAAATTTATATTAATGATAAATTTTTATATATAAAAATTACAAATATATGAATGAACAATAACAACTAAATAATTTTTTTCACTAAAGATTAAACTAAATTAATAAAATTAATATATTGTGATAGCATTTTTTTTAAAAATTGGAATAGCAATAGCAATAGTTGAACATTTTTCATAATAAAATTAACAATATTAAAATTAATAGTAGAATAAATATTTTTTATAAAAACAGTTAATAAAATTAATTTTGCTAATGAATAGATTTTGTTAATAAAATTTTTATTAATGGATGAGAAATTGAAAATAAAGATTAACTAATTTAAATTTAATGATTAAATTAAATTAAATATAAAAAAAGTCTTTTTTTAATTAAAAAATAAATACATTTAGTATAAATACAATTAATTAAAATAGAAGATATAATAGAGAATGAAATAGAGGATCCAAAGTATCAATTGAATGCCCTCGCTGCAAGAATAATACTAATGGTATCGTCTAAGGCTTCTCTGATTGCACACATAATCAATGATAACATAGCACTAGTGAATGAGTTTTCAAATTCTAGCTTGCAAGCGGCAAGCTAACCAAAGAAATGCCTACTTATATCCGATAAGGTCATAAGAGCATTCAATTTTTCATCTTTTTGGGTATTTTAAGGTAGGGTAGAATATAGGGTATTTTGTTTGGGTATTTTAGGGTTTGAATATGGGTAGGGTGATACCTTATCTATTTACAGACTTAACCTAGTTACGTTTTGAGAAAAGTTTGACTTTAGATCTAGGTTCGAATAATTGGAGTATGCCATGCTAATTTTCCTTATATTAGACGTAAATGAATACATTGAATCATTAATCAATAATTTGAAGTGCTTTTCTTATATATTCTTGATAAGCCAATGCTTATATGTGAATGTAGGAGAATGTGATTTAAAAGTAAGAAGCCTTGTTGGATATCTCTTCATCTACAAACAATTCTCGATTTGAAAATATGGACCCAAATAGGTGATCTTTAAATAGAAAAATATTGGATCTCTAAGTTCTCAAATAAATTGGCTTATTTGAAAAATACCTTATTCTTTAGAAGACATATCTTGCTTAAGTTGTTATTATTGACGATTATTGATACATCTATTATAATGATAATTTTTAATTTCATTATATCATCCTTATATATGTATCTTTGATTAGTTATTGTTGTGACTTGGAATGATCAAATCCTAACTATGAAATAATAGTAAAGAAAGTTCAATATAATTGACAACAAGATTTAACGTGGTTCGGCGATATACTTAATCCACCTGACAAAGAAATTTTTTTTTTGAACTCAAATCAAGTGTAAGAACAAAATTTGAATCCCTCAAATCTCACATGAACACTTAACACCCTTGTTCTAGATACCTCTTCGAAAAAATATCTCAAAAACAGTTTAAAACCCTAGTGTATGTGTTTGTCTCCATAAAAGTCCCAGAAGAAAAAATATGTATTTATATCCACGAAGTAGAGTCCTAATCTATATCAACTTGTGCCAAACGTTGGGGTGCAAAAAACATGCGCCCTGGCGTGGATGTTTCTGTCTTTGCCGAAACAGGCTGAAAAATAGTCACATTGTGTGCCCTGGTGCACACAGATTGCATTAGAGCACAAGATTCTAGTGGCCCGTGTGCCCAGGTGCGACATTGATTGCTCCCTGACGTGCAAGGCATCTTCATGCTATTGTGCTGATGCTTTGTTCTAGTGTGTCACGTGTCGTGGCGCGACAACCTCTAGCTAGGATGCTCAATTCTAGTGATGTCTGTGCTCGGGTGCAGCAATCCTCGCACTTAAGCACACGTCGCTCCGTCCTGTTGCCTATTCTTGCTCGTTTTGACTCCTTAGCTCCATTTTGCTCTATTTTTCTTCTGATTCTTGTCAATTTGACCCAAATTTTAAGGTAAAATCAACAATTCTTCACCTTGATTTGAAATTCACCATTTTTCTTCTTTGCCCCTGCCCCAAAAATGTTATCTGAGTTTGTAAACATTAACCAAATCCAAGCAATGCTCGAATTTAATTCCTAGAACAACCTTAGTCAATATGTCTGTCGAATTATCCTTGGTCCTAACCTTATCAATCAAAATAACACCTTGAGATACCATATCCTGGACAAAGTGATATCTCATGTTAATATGCTTTGTTCTCTCTTGAAAGATTTGATTCTTTGACAAGTGTATAGCACTCTAACTGTAACAAAATATTGAAGTAACCTCAGAATCCATACTCATATCTTCAATAAGCCCCTTTAGCTAAATGCCTTTTTTTCACCTTCAGCCAAAGCTATGTACTTAGTTTTTGTTGTAGATAATGCAGTCGATGACTGTAAAGTTATCTTTCTGCTGATCGTACAACTTGAAACACAAAACATATACCCTGTTATGGACTTTCTATTGCCCAAGTCTCTTACGTAATCTACATTCACATAGCCAATAATCCTAGCAGTAGAATTCAATTGATTATTCCTCAAACATCTATCTGCAGAGCGTCTCAGATACCTCATGATCTATTTCATAGTCTACCAATGAGTCTTTCTTAGCTTGTGCATGTACCTGCTCACAATACTAACTGTATGTGAAATGTCTGACTTAGTGCACACCATAGTGTACATCAAGCTACCCACTGCACTAGCATATGGCATATTAGACATGTGCTCCACTTTCTCCTTAGTACTTGGTGAATCATCTGATGAGAGCCTAAAATGAGCTGTAATCAGCGTACTCACTGGCTTGGACTTATCCATCCCACAACGCTCCAGTATTTTCTCAATGTAATATTGTTGAAATAAGTATAACAATCCAGCGTGTCTGTCACAGATGATCTCCATGCCCAATATCTTCTTTGCATTGCCCAAATCCTTTATCTCAAATTTTTCACTTAATTGAGCCTTTAAATATTGATCTCATATATGTTTCTAGAGGCTATCAACATATAATCAATATATAATAGCAAATATACTAGGAGGTTATTACTATATTTTTTTTATAATATACACAACAATCAAATTAGCTTCTAGTGTATCCTATATTGGTAATAAATGCATTAAACCTTTTATACTACTATCTGGGATACTGCTTCAAGTCATATAAAAATTTCTTCAAAAGACACGCTTTATTTTATTTCCCAAAACAACGAATCCTTTTGGTTGGCTTATGTAGATTTGTTCACCCAACTCATCATGTAAAAATGCTATTTTCACATCCATTTACTCAAACTCCATATTAAATAGAGTAACTATGGCAAGTAAAATACGAATGGAAGTATATTTTATAACTAGGGAGAACACTTCATGGAAGTTAACTCTCTCTCTCTCTAAGTAAAATCCTTAGCAACCAAATATGCCTTGTATCTAACATCCTCAACCCAGGGAATCCCTGTTTTTTTCTTGTAGATCAATTTGCAACCTACAATCTTCTGTCATTTGGGTACATCAACCAACTCCCATGTGCTATTCTTGTGTAGAGGCTCCATCTCTTCACTCATAGTTGCAACCTATTTATCAAAATCTAACTTGGAAATTGCCTCTTTATATGAGATTAGATCATCTTCCACAAACTCTTTGGTTGAACTCAATGCATAAGTTACTGGATTTGAAAATGCAAACTGTTGTGGTGGTATGATATGCCTCTTCTTCCTATCACGAGCTAAACAATAGTTTTGTAGTGAATTGTTTTCATGTTGTTGGTTAGGTGATAATGCGCTCTCACTAGCTTCATCTACCACCTTATGTTTTCTCTTTAAAACTTGTAGGGTGTCAAGTTCAAATTCTATCTTCTCCTTAACGCTATGTTGACTGCTTTTGGGCTGTTCCATTTTCTTCATCATTGCAAACTCATCAAAAGTCATGTCCATGTTGATAATTATCTTTGAGCCCTTGTCATCATTACACCACAAATAATAACCTTTTACTCCATCTGTATAGCTTGGGAATATGCACTTTCTAGCCCTTGGCTCAAGCTTTCCATCACAAACATGAGCATAGGTTAGGCGTCTAAATACTCTCAAATTTGAGTAATCAGCATAAGACCCAAACCAAATTTTCATTGGTATCTTGCAGTGCAAAGCAGTTGATGGTGACATATTCACCAAATAACAAGCAATGTTGATTACTTCCGCCTAAAAATCATTGGACAATCCGGTGTTAACAAGCATGTATCTAGCTCTTTCTAAAATAGTCTCGTTCATATGTTCTGCAACTCCATTCTGCTGTGGTGTGCATACAACTATGAGCTGCCTCATAATTTTTTTTATTATAGGATTCTTGAAATTTCTTGTTGCAGAACTCTAATCCATTGTCGTTCCTTCAGTGCTGATTTTCTTTTGTATCTGCTTCTCGATTAAAGTGCTTGATTTCCTTTCATCATCTTGTGCCTTTCCTCATTCTAAACAATTTCGTTTCCAATGCCCCTTTCCACTGCACCTAAAATACTTATCGCCGTTTCTAGATTTGGTTTGGGACTTTGATAGCTTCTACTCTTTCCTCTTTCTCTCAACCTCCCCTTCGCCACCAATCCTTCCCCACTTTCACCATCTTTACTGCCCAGGACATGTTTCTCAACTCGTTGGAGTTCAATGAAGCTTTTATATCCTCTATTGAAATTATATTTTGTCCATTGAACAAAGCAGTGACCAAGTGTTCAAATAATTTTGGTAGAGAATACAAGAGAATCAATGCTTGATCTTCATCTTTAATTTTAACATCTATATTAGCGAGATCCAGAATTATTTTATTGAAATAATCAATATGCTGAGTAATAGATGTACTTTTCTTCATTCTCAATATGTATAATCGTTGTTTCAAATACAGTTTATTTGTTAAGGACTTTGTCATGTATACACTCTCCAGCTTTGATCACAGTCATGTTAGCATACTTTTCATGGTAACTTCTCTCAGTACGTTATCTGCCAATGACAACACCAGAGTACCATAAGTCTTTGCCATAAACTCATCCTTTTCCTCGCCTGTCAGCATTACCAGCAATGAATCTTTGCCTTTTAACACTCTCTGTAAACTTTGTTGACATAGGAGGGCATAAACCTTCATTTTCCATAGCCCAAAATCATTCTTTTCATTGAATTTCTCTATCTCATACTTTATGGCTACCATCTGATCAATTTTGGCTCTCGATACCAATTTGTTGTGACTTGAAACAATCAAATTCTAACTATGAAATAATAATAAAGAAAATTTAACGTAATTAACAATAAGATTTAAAGTGGTTCGGCGATATGCCTAATCCATCTGACAAAGAAAAGAATTTTATTGAACTCAAATTAAGTGCAAGAACAAAATTTGAATCACTCAAATCTCACATGAAAAGCTAAAACCCTCGTTCTAGATACCTTTTTAAGAAAATATCTCAAAAGCAGTCTAAAACCCTTGTGTATGCGTCTGTTTCCATAAAAATCCTGGAAGAAAAAACATGTATTTATATTCGCCAAGTAGAGTCCCGACCCATGTCAACTTGTACCACGAGTCGGGGTGCAAAAAACTTTGTACCCTAGCGTAGATGTTTCTATCTTGGCCCAAAACAAGCTGAAAATAGTCATGTTGTGCACCTTGGCGTGCACAGATTGTGCTATGGCATGACACTCCTTGCGCTCAGGCACGCCAGGTGTCTTCATGCTGCATTACTGATGCTTTGTTCTAGTGTGTCGCACGCCTTGGTGGGGAAACCGCAATCCAGGGCGTGCTATTCCATTGATGTCCATGCTCGGGCATGCGTCACTCCATCTTATTGTATAATCTCGCCCGTTTTGACTCCTTAACTTTGTTTCGCTCCATTATTCTTTTGATTCTTGTCAATTTGGTTCAAATTTCAAGGCAAAATCAATAGTTACAGTGACAATTAAAAAATTAATTTTCCATTATAAAATCATATTGTGACAAAATAATATTTTTATCACTTGATGAGTATACTTAATGACAAAATAAAAAAGTATTGTCATATAAATATATTATTAATTAGCGACTATTTGCATATTGTCACTTAATGTTTTGTAAAAAATATTATATAAATAAATATATAGTAGGGGTTTTATTATGAAGAACCTTCAACTAGTAAGAGAATAGGAACTATTTACAAACTATTTTAAAACTTTGAATCTACTGACACGAGATAATACTTAAAAAAATTATCAAAAGTTCCCTAGTCTTGGAACTTCAAAGAGACACATAATCATTTTCTTTTATAGATGACATAATCAGTGTGTATACCTATGTTTCTTCAATCATAACATTTGCAATAGTTGCATCTATTTAACTCCAACTTTTTTAAACTACGTGTTCGATCATAAAATGTATTTATTATGCTTCCTATAATACAGTTACTTTTACTATTTCTCAAGCCAATTTAGTGCTTCTCCTACCTATTCTAACACTTAATTAAGCATAAAATGTTTTCGTTGGAAGAATTTCAACATTGTCTAACATGTAGACAAATATTTCCTAATTATTATTGTTGTTATTGTTGTAATTGGCATCAACAATTAGGATTCATGTTTAATTACATGTTTAAGAAGAGATTAAATCTTATGGATGGATGCCAATTGGTTGGAGTTCATAAGTGTTGTGTAAATGGGAAAGGGAGACAAAAAGGCAAAAAGATTATGTATGTGGGGGAAATCCCACATTGCTTGTGAGATAATGAATGAAGGAATAAGTGGAAATATAAAAAGGCCCTTTGTTTGATGTAAAACCATTTATCCCACATTGAAAATTTACCTAATGGGAATACACCTTATATGCAGTTCGAGTATTGATGCTTGGTAAAGTATCAATTAAAGGACTCATGAGGGCGTGCCCACACGTGCGCATCACCGCCGCCCGCCCGCCCATCCAGCATGGCCCAGCTCGAGCATTAGGTGAATTATCTTGAGTCTCGGGTTAATCTTTTTGCAGAAAATCCTAACTTTTATACAGAATTTTATTTAAAATTTGAATTTTTAATACAGAAACTTTCAACCATTTCTAGTTCATTTTATTTGGACAAGAATCCAGAATGAACCTGGACGTCCTGATGCCTCCTCTCACCTTTATATAAAGCTGTTGCCGGCAGTATACAAAAACACACAGAACCAAAAATGAAATTCTCTTCTTTTCCTCTATACTCTTATACAGTGTTGCTTGTCAGCTTTTAGCAACTAAGTGGTGTTCAAAGTGAAGTTCTCTGGAGTGCACCAAAGGGCCTTTGGATTGTCTTATCCTGGGAAAAACTTCGCTGAACTCTCTGCATTAGTAGGGGTGATAGTTCTTTAAGGTAAACTGTATATTGATGATTCAGTCAAAAGTTTTGTTACAATACAAAACTTTGAGATAAGTTCACATTTAAATATATACTGATATTCTGTTTTGTTATATTCCTAATTGGTATGCTTGCTTTTGGTTTATGATTATGTTAAACTAAACTGCTTTAATAAAATTCATATATTTGGAATATATGCTCTGATGCTTATTCATTTCTAATATAATTCTGTTTACAAACACTTTCCTTGATTATAAACTATTTTTTCCATTGTTGTTTATAATATTTTGTCCAACAATCTTGAAGAAACTATCTAGTTGAGTGTTTATTTAATTGTTATATCTGAAATGGCATCTTCATCTACAAGTGGCTCTGGTGCTGGTTCGTTACTGTCCTTGAAAGTTGACCTCTTTGGCTTGCTAAAAAAGTTTGGGGGCCAATTTTTCAAACGTTGGCAACATTGGATGAAAATCTGGTTCACAATGAAAGGACTTCTTTTAGTACTCTCAGTGACTAGACCTGAACCTACAGATACGAATCCCAAAACAGCTGAAATAGTTGAGTGGATTAAGAAAGATCAGTTAGGTTGAGGGATCATTTTGTAGTCACTGTTAAATGTTCTCTTCAATGTTTACTGCTTGAACTTGTACATCGCTAAGTCGCTATGGGATGAATTAGATTGAAAATATAATACTGAAGAGCAAGGGCTCAAGAAGTATTTTGTTTCTAAGTTCATGAAGTATTAGATGGTTGAGGGAAAGTGTGTAACTGAACAGACGCATGAGTTGATCAACCTAGAGCATGCCCTCGCTGATGTTGAGATAAAACTTTCTAAAAAGTTTCTGGTTATATCCATAGTGGATAAATTCCCTAAGTCTTGGGAGAATTTTGGAATGACACTCAAGCATAAAAAAGAGAAATTATCTTTGGATGATCTCATGATTGTGATAAGTATTGAGAAAGAACACCAGAATCAAGCTCATGGAGTTCTAGTTGACGAAAATGTGGTTATTGAAGGAAAGAAAAGGTTCAATAAAATGAACCAAATAAACTCGAACTTTAAGACCATTAGTAAAGGAAAACCTAAAGCCAAGAAACCAAAAATAAACAAGCCATGTTGGAATTGTGGGTAGATAGGTCATTGAGCCAAAGATTATCTCTCTAAGAAAGCTAAAGCCAAACCCAACTCAGCTACCCCTGCAGTTGTCAACATAGTTGTTGGGGAGATTAGTGAAGTTAGAGCTCTAGAGATAACTGTTGATAGGTATGTAACTATCAAACCTAAAGTTTGTGCTATTTATGAACCTTTTGATTGGTTAATAGACATTGGGGCAAATGTGCACGTTTATGCTGATAAATTGCTACTTGTGTCTTATCAGCTAGTTGATGAAAAATCCATCACAATGTGGAATTCTATTGTTGCCAAGGTGCTTGGGATATGATGCATGGATCTAAAGTTTCCTTCAGGGCGTATACTATCTTTGCTAAGAGTGCATCAAGTCCCAGCTATACGGAGGAATATTCTTAGCGGCTCTATAATAATTAGGGAAGGCTATGAGCTTACGTTTAAATTTAATAAAGTTAATTCAGCACTTTGGTTTGTTTAATGGCAAGGGCTATCTGTTTGATGGTTTGTTTAAGTTAAGAGTCGAGTATGTAAATTCTTTTGATACAATCAATAAAATTTCATATTCTGATTCTATAGTGAATACTGTTGAAAGTTCCAATATATGGTATAGTCGTTTAGGTCATTTAAATTTTAGTTATGTGAAATGCATGATGAACTTAAATTTAATACCTAAGCATGACATCGAACGTAGTCACAAGTGCAAAGTATGCGTTGAGGCTAAACAAGTAAGAAAACCTTACCAATCGATTGAAAGGAATTCTGAAATACTTAAGCTTGTGTATATAGACATTTGTGAGTTTAATGAAATCTTAACAAAAGATCAGAAAAGATACTTTATTACCTTTATAGATTATTGCAGTAGATACTGTTATGTTTATTTGCTTAAACATAAAGTTGAAGTACTTGAAAAGTATATCATTTTCAAAAATGAAGCTTACAATCAAATTGGTAAGAAACTTAAACGGTTAAGATTAGATAGAGGTAGAGAGTATAAGTCGAGCAAGTTCGATGAATATTGCCAAAACTTTGGTATTATTCACGAGAGACTCCTTCTTATTCTCCATCATCTAATGGGGTAGCAGAACAAAAGAATAGAACCTTTAAGGACATGATCAACAGTTTACTTTTGAATTTTGGACTGTTTAAATATATGTAGGGAGAGGCTTTGAATATAGCATGCCATATTCTGAACAGAGTCCCCCTTAAACACAAAGAAATCACTCAATTTGAATTTTGGAAAGGTAGAAAACCTAGCTTAAAGTATTTTCAAGTGTAGGGCTGCCTTACAAAAGTTCTAGTCCCAGAACACAAGAGGAAAAAACTTGGTTCTAAAATTATTGATGTGGTCTTCTTGGGCTATGTGGAAACAAGCTATGCATTTAGGTTTTTGGTAATTAAGTCCAAAATCCCAGGTGTGGAGGTTAACATAATAGTGGAATTTCGTGATGCCACATTCTTTAAGGACGTGTTTTCAATGAGAATTGGAATACCTCAAGATGTTTTGCTAGATTCGGCTCTTACATTAACCTCTATTCTTGATCATGTGAAAACGATGTCTAATGTGGGGAATAATCTAAGTAGTTCTGGTTCAGCACCCATTAGAGCTGAAGAACCAAATGAACTTAAACGAAGTAAAAGAGCTAAGATCATCAAGGATTTTGGAAGTGATTTCATCACTTATAATATCGAGGATGATTCGATGACCTTCAAGGATGCTATGGCCTCGTCTAAAGTAAAGCATTGGAAAGCAGCTGTCAAAAGTGAGATGGATTCTATTATCTGTAATGGGACATGGGAGCTTATCGATCTGCCTCCGGGGTGTACTATGATTGGATGCAAATGAATCTTCAAAAAGAAATTTAAATCTAATGGAACCATTGATAAGTTTAAGGCCAGATTAGTTGCCAAAGGCTTTAGTTAAAAAAAGGGAATAGACTTCTTTGATTCGTATTCCCAGTTGCTCGATTGACTACTATTTGGATGCTTATAGCACTAGCTTCCATATATGATTTTTCTATTCACCAAATAGGTGTGAAAATAGCCTTTCTGTATGATGATCTTGAGGAAGAGATCTTTATGGATCAACCTGAGGGATTTGTAGCTTCTGGTGATGAGCAAAAGGCCTGTAAGCTTGTCAAATCCCTTTATAGATTGAAACAAGCACCTAAATAGTGGCATGAAAAATTTGATAAAACTATTTTATCATTTGGTTTTAGTATAAATGAGAATGATAAGTGTGTTTACTGTAAAGTTAAAGTTGATAACTATATTATACTATGCTTATGTGTGGATGACATTTTATTGATTGGATCTACAATTGAGATTATCAATGAGACTAAATCATACTTGAAAAGTAAGTTTGATATGAAAGATATGGGTGAGGCAAATGTGATTCTTGGACTCAAGTTGATTCGGTCAACTGAGGGTATAACTATTTCTCAATCTCACTATATTGAAAAGATTCTTGAGAAATTTGGCTATAATGAGTGTAGAATCGCTAAAACACCATATGATCATTTTGTGGCTCTTTTCAAGAATGAAGGTGGTATTCCTGTGTCTCAATTGAGGTCTTTTTAGATCATTGGGAGCTTGTAATATCTTGCAAACAGCTTAAGATTGGATATCTCATTCGTAGTCTCAAAGCTGGCAAGATATAAGCTGTCCCAATAGAACCTATTGGGAGACTTTGGATAGGGTACTTCAGTATCTTAAGGTTACAGCATCACTTGCTCTGCATTATAGCAAATTCCCTGTAGTTCTTGAGGGATATAGTGATGCTAGCTGGATAGCTAAAAACTCTAGTAGTAATAAGTGTACAGTGTATGTGTTTACCTTGGGTAGAGGCACCGTATCCTGAAAGTCTTCTAAACAGACTTTGATAACTCGATCCACATTTGAGGTAGAGTTATGTGCTTTGGACACGACTGGAATGGAGGCTGAATGGCTACATGGGCTAATGACCCAGTTATCTATGGTTAGTAAGCCTATTTTTGCAATCGCAGTACATTATGATAACTAAACCACAATTGCAAAAATTGATAGTTCAAAGTATAATCAAAAGACTAAAAGATACATCCAAGTTAGACTAAAGTCTATAAGGGGGCTTGTGTTTGATACGGTCGTTGCCATTAATTTTGTTGGATCTAAAGGCAACTTGGCCGATCCTTTAACTAAAGGACTTAAATTGTCCTTATTCCAAAAATTCAAGCTGGGGATGGGACTGAAAACCCATTAGTGATGCATCTATAGTGGCAACCCAACCTAATAAATGGAAATCCCACAAAGAAGGTTCAATGTGGTATAAACAAGCTGCTGAGTGTGTCAAAGTGCACCTAAAACTTAACTGATACTTTTGTATTTGAGTATGTCCCCTGGCATACTTGGAAAGTGCTGTTGACTGCAAGCAAAGTAAGAGTTCTAACTCTAAATAGGATCAAGTCATACTGATGAGATGCAAGCAGTGCATCCTTGGAGATGCCTAACTAAGTGAATGTAGTCGTTTGGCCGTGACTAGAGGAAATGAGTTATTCCTTGAAAACATTCTTGATATAGGATCGAGACACATGGCCGTAACGTGTCAAACCTAAAGATCACTACAAAGCCGTGTAGTTTGTTGTTACCATTGGACGCCACCATATCCAAGGGCCAAATTTAAGGCTTTGGTCCATTTGTCCCTGTGGTAGCATATGATGGATAACTTAGGTGGTGGTTCAAACTGGAAAGTACCATTACTAAACGCAAACTATGTTAGTCCTGATAATCCAACACTATGGATTTATCGGGGATTGTTGTAATTGGCATCAATCAATTAGGATTTATGTTTAATTACATATTTAAGAAAAGATTAAATCTTATGAATGGATGCCAATTGGTTGGAATCCATAAGTGTTGTGTAAATGGGAAGGGAAGACAAAAAGGCAAGAAGATTATGTATGTGGAGAAAATTCCACATTGCTTGTGAGACAATGTATGAGGGAATGAGCGAGAATATAAAAGGCTCTTTATTTGATGTAAAGCCACTTATCCCACAATGAAAATTTACCCAATAGGAATACACCTTACATGTAGTTTGAGTATTGATGCTTGGTGAAGTATCAATTAAGGGACTCATGAGGGTGTGCCTACATGCATATGCCGCTGTCGCTGCACGCCCACCCGGCACGGCTCAGCTCAGGCTCGGGCATTGGGCGCGAGTTAATCTTTTTGCGGAAAATTCTAACTTTTATATAGCATTTTATTTAAAATTTGAATTTTTAATACAGAAACTGTCAGTCATTTTTGGTTCATTGTATCTGGACGAGAATCCAAAATGAACCTGGATGTCCTTATGCCTCATCTCACATCTATATAAAGTTGTTGCTGGCAGTATGCAAAAACACATAGAACCAAAAATGAAATTCTCTTCTTTCCCTCTATACTGTCATACAGTGTTGCTTGTTAGCTTTTGGCAACTGAGTGGTATTCGAAGTGAAGCTCTTTGGAGTGCACCAAAGGGCTTTTGGATTGTCTTATCCTAGGGGAGACTTCGCTAAACTCTTTGCACCGGTAGGGGCGATAGTTTCTTCAAGAAAAATCGTATATTGGTGATTCAATCAAAAGTTTTGTTATAATACAAAACTTTGAGATAAATTTACATTTAAATATATACTGATATTCTCTTTTGTTATATTTCAAATTGGTATGCTTGCTTTTGGTTTATGATTACGTTAAACTAAACTGCTTTAATAAAATGCATATATTTGGAATATATGCTCTGATGCTTATTCATTTATGATATAATTCTGTTTGCAAACACTGTCCTTGATTATAAACAGTTTTTTCCATTGCTGTTTATCATATTTTGTCTAATAGTTATACCACAGGGGTAGGGCTGTTAATAATTGAATTAGGATTGAATCAATTATATCAAAATTTAAATTTGATTATCAAAATTCATATCTAAATCCAACTCGATATCCCGTAAAATTTTTGTTAGTCAGTATCATATTTGAATTTAATAGATATTCAAAATCCGATTAAAAAAAGATCCAATTTAATTTTTTCTTTTTCCATTTTGGATTGTATATAAATATTATATTTGTAAAGTAAATATACATCATATTTAAATTTTTAAAAATTTTACATTATGTATTAGTTCAAAAAATTAAATATTTGAATGCTAAATCCCTATTTTACATTATATTAATGCATAGGTGAATTATACATTATTATATTTGATTTTTATCAGTATTTCTCTTATTTTGATATGCTAAAGACTCAATATTGATATCATAATATAGATATTAATGTAGATATTAAGTCAATATAATATATATTATTTTAAAATCTTTATTAATATTATATATAAGAGTATTAATTAAATAAAATATTATTAACGTTTGAATTTGAATTTTTAATGAATTGAATTGAATTGCTTAATTCTATATTTAATCCACTTATTTTAGATTATATATATTTATAATCAAATCTAATTCATCAAATATTTTAGTAAAATAAAAATTTTAAAATTTAAATTAAATTTAGATCATATTTAAATTAAAATTTGATTCATTAACAGCCCTGTACAAGGCTTGGGTTTCAAAAAATTTAAAGAATAAAAGCCCACTTGTCTTCTCTTTTGGCATTAGATGAAGCAGCTGAAGCAACATGATATCATCCATGAAAGCAAATATGGGAATGTGCGGTAGCAATCATTCAATGACCACTCACAGAAAAGGCCAACTCCAAACGGTATAAATAAAATACAAATATACATATTTGTCCAATTTGGCAATTCCATGAGACAAATTCGACAAGTAGGTGGCCGGCTAAGACAGCTTCTTAACTTTTTCATTACCTTTTGCTCCTTATAATCAAATCTCAAATCTAGTCCCATGTTTTTACGCAAGTGAAAGAAGCCTTCTAACATATTGAGGATGAGTCAAAGTAGCTGAAGCAACTAAGCATTCTTCCAACTTAGAAGTTCCATCACTTGGTTATAAACATAATGCCAATGGAATCCACGAAAACATTTTCACTATCAAAAGAATCAAAATAGCACCACTATTGCAAAATTTTTGGCCTTTCTCTTTTTAATACTAGTTAATGTCCAAGAAAAGATATGCATACATACTCATATATAGTTTAATAAATATAAAAAGTTAAAAACAAACAAATCATTGTCATTTCATCTAGTGGTGTGCATTCAATTACACTGAATCAAACCAAACTAAAAATTTGGTCAATTTGATGATTTTGGTTTGATATATATTTTGCAAAACCAAAAATCGAATCAAATTAAATGGTTTTCTTTTGGTTTAATAAAAAATTGTGTTTTGCTCTGTTTCGGTTTTTGGTTAATCACGTTTCTGAAAAAGAAAAGAAAAGAAAAACTTTGCTTCCACAATTCACACTAGGGTTTGGTATTCGGATATTGGAATTGAAAAATAATTAGGAGCCAAAATGAAAATGAAATTGAAAGAAAATGTGAAATCAGTCAACTGTGCAAAGCACAAGAATTTTCAAAAAAAAAAAAAAAAAAAAAAAAAAACTAGAAAGAAAAAGAAGAAATAACAGTTTGCCATCCCCAATTTTTTTTTTTTTTTTTGAAAAAATCAAATCAAATTGAACCGGGACCAAGTATCTAGAAAATTTAAAACCGAAATTGAACCATATTTCCACGGTTCAGTTCAATTTGAAATTGAAGATTTGAATTGATAAAATATTAATCATGTCGTTAAAAAAGTAACAATATAGTACTTAAAAGTTTTTCCCCCCTCAAAATATACTTAGATAAAAAATGAATAAGTAGACATTCAATTGGAATTCTTGTGATCCAGTCTCTTCCCACTTTATGGCCCTTTGAATTGGTTGATTAAATACACTCACTTTTCGTTTGGCTTCATTCAATCATTGACAGAGATATATATTAATTCTTTTCTTGGTGTCAATACACACACATATATATATATAAAAAAACCTTAGCTAGCAGTGGAAGATGGAATTGGTACCAAATATTCTCTTCTTCCCCTTATCTTTGTCTTTCCCTAATTTGAAAACACATTTTATATAGCTAGCAAAGAAAGGGACAATTGCACATGCCCTCGTCTCCTCTCCCATTAGGATTTGAGATCTGATATATATCCCAATAATCTCTTCCTATGTATATATATATACACACAAGAAATACTAAAAGAACCCTAATTCTTCCCCACGACGACAGCGAAAGAGAAAGAAACTAGTATGAAAGCAGAGCTAAGAGGGACCTCTCCATCCATTTCTCTACAAAACCCTAACATTTTCACCAGCCCACAGAGTTCGAATATTTCAGGCGCTTTAACAGGATGCCTCAGCAGCCTAGACGGAGCATGCATAGAGAAGCTTTTACTCCACTGCGCAAGTGCCCTTGAGTCGAACGACATCACTTTGGCTCAACAAGTTATGTGGGTACTCAACAACGTCGCCTCTTCCGTTGGCGATCCTAACCAGCGGCTGGCTTCATACTTCCTCAGGGCTCTCATTTCCAAGGCTTCCAGGTTATGCCCAATAGCCACCATGAATAATTTCAACCCTGCCGGTGGCGGGGGAGGAGGAGGAGGCGCCGCTTTTCCCAGAAGGCTGATGTCCGTGACGGAGCTAGCCGGGTACGTAGACCTTATCCCTTGGCACAGGTTCGGATTCTGTGCGTCAAATAGTGCCATTCTCAAGGCAATTCAAGGGTTTCCAAGAGTTCATGTTTTGGATTTTAGCATAACTTATTGCATGCAATGGCCAACTCTTATAGATGCATTAGCTAAAGGGTCTGCAGCAGAAGGACCTCCTCCAGCGCTGAGAATATCTGTTCTTTCCTGGAGGCCACAGGTACCTCCTTTTCTCAACGTATCAATCGAAGAAGTCGGCCAGCGTTTGACGAATTTCGCAAAGTATAGAGATGTCCCTTTTGAATTTAACGTAGTTGAAGTGGGCTTAACCCACGAACAAGAATCCACGTCTTCTGATTATATTCTTCACTATGATTTACTGTTAAGACAATTGAATCCGTCGAGGCTGAAACTTAGGGGTGACGAGGCTTTAGTGGTAAACTGCCAAAATTGGCTGCGCTATTTGCCAGATGAGCAGATGGGTGATCAGATTTCTTGCAGGGATTCTTTCCTGGATACGTTAAAAAACCTAAACCCTTGTCTTGTAGCTGTGGTTGACGAGGACTGTGATATAGGTGCATATAATGTTGGACTTGGGTCCAGGATTACTGCCTGCTTTAACTATCTGTGGATCCCCTTTGATGCGTTGGAGACTTTCCTGCCGAAAAACAGCCCTCAGAGGATAGAGTATGAAGCTGATATTGGCCACAAGATTGAAAATATTATTGGCTTTGAGGGCCCTCAAAGGGTAGAGAGGCTAGAATCGGGCACCAAGCTGTCTCAACGAATGGGAAACGAGGGTTTTCTAAGTGTTCCATTTTGTGAAGAGACGGTTAAAGAGGTCAAACTCTTGTTAGATGAACATGCAAGTGGTTGGGGGATGAAGAAAGACGAGGACATGCTTGTTCTAACATGGAAAGGACATAGTTCAGTCTACGCCACAGTGTGGGTCCCTCGTAGGATTGAATGTTAGGAAAATTCTATCTCAAGCTGATTATAATTAAGAAAAATTCCATCATCTCAAGATGATCTCGAACCATTTAAAAGTAGTTCTGATAGCATTAATAGATTCAAGTGGACAAAATTTAGCACTTGCTGTGTGTATGATTTGTACTTAAGTAAGTTGTGAAACGTTTCGATCATACTATAACATTATAGAGTAAATGTTGACCTATGATATGAATGGATGGACATGTAATGTGGTATGTTGATTAGTGCATGAGATGCGGGTAGGCAAAATTTGATTGGTGGTCCATTTGGTAGAGCAGAAACAAATCAGTAGTGTTTCCTTTTCCGGTTTTCCCTGCAGCGTTTTGAAAGGAAGGGATGCAACATGCAGAAGAAGAGACAAGGACGAAAAAGCCTGACCTTTGGAGAATAAATTCGTCTACTTTTTTATAATCGATGAAGCTTTTCTTTTCATTGTTTTTCTTTTTCTCTGTTTTTTTTTTCCTTTTTCCTAGCAAATGTCACATGAAAGACATGAAATATATACGACATATATCTTGGCTCTGTCTGAAGGGAAAAGCAATCATTTCGTTTTCGAAATAGTTAAGAGGCAGGCTTTTGCTTCACACTATTGTACTAGTAAAGAGATTAAAGTTGGTATGGCTAGATTTGCTTCATAAAAAAGAATTTCATGCGTGTTTTACGAAAAGAAATTGTGCATTAATGTCTATCCCTTCTAATAATTTAAATTTTTAGACGTAATCGAAGTTCAACCACTTCAAATTTTCGATTCTAATATTGATATTAATTTTATCATATATTGCACTTTATATATATATATATATATATGCTGAATAATTAGTTAGGAAGCCTATTGAGGATCAGTGCTAGCTAGCTCATCACCTGTTTCCATGAATCTTGACTATCAGACAGAACTCTAGCTTCGTCAGACAAACTCAATATTCACACACACACTCAGAGATAAACTGGTATATGTGTGTGCATATATGTATATATCATGTTGGATGATTTGGTCTACTTCAGAAATCTGTACGTACTTGGTAGGGAGGATTTGTTCGGTGAGGTAAATCTCATGTATTTGGAAGAGCAACATTTCTTCAATATTTTGGGACCACGTACGAGATTAGATTTAGATCTAACAATTTCCCAAAACACTGTTTGTTCAGAAGTTCTGAAGTAAGCATCAATATGATATTTAAATCAGTCTATTTGTGATTTTATAACAAAGACAGTAAAGTAAAAGATTTCACGCACATGTGATCCACGCTTCATTCAATAATTGTGATTCTTGACATCTACAGTGAGAACGCTAAAAATGTGTGGATAAAAAAAAATCATCAAATTTGGAAGTTCACGTTGGCTTAGCCTACAATAACAAAATCCAACTTTATTCCCTTACTTTTCTTCACAGCAATTTGCTAGGTTTGAACTTCAGCCTCACACTTTATGTATGAGACTAATAGCGTTAGATAAAGACCAATAAACACATATTTAAGTTTTGAAAGATTGGGAGTTTTCATTTTCTCTTTTTTTATTTAAAAAAAATGTGAGGGTAAAGTAAATTTTCAGTCCAATTAACCAGAACGGGCCCATGGGAAAATCTCCAATTAGCCCAAATTTAAAGGTTCACGAAATGGCATAAAAGGGCTTTGATAGATATAGGGCCACTGTTGTAGATCAGGCACCAATTGGGCCTCAGGGAGCAACTGTTGCATTCCTAATTCCATAATCAATGTGCTGTAATTGAAGTTGATTCTATAAAGGAAAAAGAAAAAATTTAATGATTGGTAAAACTAGTATCCTATTTTTCTATAAGTGATCTTTGTCCCCTGTTTTTTTTTTTTTTCCCAGTAATAATTGAAGAATGTTTTATAACCATCCCCTGTGCTCCATAATGTTTGAGTTGACATTCAAATCCATTTAGATTATAGTTACTTACATGTAACTGGTATTTTTTTTATAATATACTGAAATGATTATTCAGAATCTTGTGGGTCTTAGTCCAATCACACATTTCCCTTTGCTGGATAATCAAATCAATCCAAATTAATTTCATAATCTAACAAAACACTAAAGTTGCATTATTGGTGGCAATATATTCTAATTGTTCTTTTACGAGTCGTTGTAAGAAAAAAATTATAAAAAAATATCTCGTCATTAATTAAAATTTTGTAATGAATAAGGTTTCATCACACATCAAAAACATTTGTCATTGATTACAAACGAATTTAAGAAAAGAACAAAAATAAATATTAGTAAATGACACTTTTAACGGATATGAAGAGTTTATATTATATGAAGAGTCCATTACAAATTTCACAACTCTAACTATTGTGATTCAATGATGTTTTGATTCATGGTAGAAATTCCATCACAAAATTAATTTTGTGCTATATTTTATTTTGGTTACAAAATTAATCAATGACAAAGTATATACAAATATATTTGTGAAATAAATTTATCACATAATCATATTTTGTAACAGATTTTATTAATTTGTCACGAATTTTTTCATTGGTGAAGGAGTTTTCTCATAGTACAAGAAATATTACTGTTGAAACGTTGTAACATAATATGAAATTTATTATTATTAATTATATATATTTGACGACAATAATATTTGCTTTGTCATAATAATAACAACTTGTTTGTTTTCATTTTCCAGGCTCATTTTTATTAAAAAAGTACATATTTTCTTCTCAAAATTCTTTCTAAACCTATCATATTATCCTATTATACATCAATCAAATTTAATTTAGATTTGATATAAAGTAACCACTATTATTTTTAAATTAATAAAATATATATTTTAAAAAATAAATCTTTTTAAATATAAAAAAATATAAATTAACTTATTTTTTAATCTTATAACCTATTTAATCATTACTTTCCAACATTTCATCTAAATACATTTTAATTTCAATTTTTATTTTATAATTAATTTTTAAAAATAATTAAAAATAGAAATGGGCTTTGAAAATAACATCAAACGGCGTGTAACTCTCCTAACCTTAACAGTGATACAGATATTAAATAATAAATAGCAATGAATTAGTACTAAAATGGAATTTGCAAGGGCAGCATTTCGGCCAAAAGCCAGTGGAGCCACAAAAAAGATAAGGGGAAAAGAAAAGAAAAATAGAAATAAAAAAACAAATTTATAAGCGGAAGCAAAGAAACATTCTTTTATCAGCTGCCCAAAAAGTAAACAAATTGAGCTGAAAAGCTGTCCCTATTTGGCTATATGTGTATTTCTGTCCATCCACGTCAGATTTAATCATGACAGTTAAAGTGGGGCATCCAAAACTTTGAATAAAAATCCATAGCTAAAGATCTTATGATTCCCATGCAAAATAGTTTTGTGCTGCCAACAGCGTTCAGTTTTAGACGATTCTCGATCAAGTCGGTAATTATCATTATTTTTAGTATTGAATATTATATAATTATTTCGTAATGTGAATAATAAATCAAGGTTAAAAAAATTATACAGGCTCGTTCAGGTATTTGAAATCTAACGTATATAGTTAAGATTGTTTGAAATTTTAATAAAAATGCTCTATATTTTAAATTATGACATGTTGAAAATAGAATATTGATGGTGATATTTATCCATAATATAGAATATGTGTCCAAAATCTTAGAGTGATATATGATCAAGGTGTGTGTCAAAATTTCTTAATCAAGTTAATTAATTCTTTTTTAATTTTAATCAAGCATGTGAAATACATTACTAAGCAATTTAAGAAATTGTTAGTCCATAATGTGGAGCCCCCAACACAAAATATGGTTAGACAAAAATTAATAAATGGAACGGCACTTAATCCCTCACAAGTAGAGGTCAGGTAGCACTAATTTTATCTGAAAAAGGATAAATAAATAAAATCATCTTAATTTTAAATACAAAGCTATGTAATTTAGAATAAAAATGTCATATTCTCAGATCGATTAAGTACATGAATAATGATTTTCAAATACATTATTTTGAACAATTTTTATTTTTTGATCTAACTTTTGAAGTGCGTTCGATTCAAGAATTTTTCTTTGATATGGCATCAAAGCTATTGTTCGTTCCTGGTGTTGAGCCCATTTTATGTTATTTTATATTCCAGATGTCCATTTTTGTGTATGTACAAAGTGTGTTAGTTTTTCACACCGATTAAATATATAAATAGTGATTCTATATATAACATTGAATAATTCTTACTTCTTGAACTAATTTTTAATATCAGGTAACTTTAAAATTTATTTTTTGATAAAAAATTAAAATTTTTTTATTCAAATTTAGAGTTGAAACAATTATTATTATTATTATTCAAACACATGATTAATTAATGGTGTCCCCAAATGAAAAGTTTGATGCAGAATCTTGTACTATCTCTTGAGAGAAGTGATGGGATTTAGACTAGCAGCAAAGATAATCCATGCTTGACGGGAGAGCTTCGAAGTCCGAGCCCAACAATATCTGTGTCAGCACTCAGCATGATAGAGAGATAGATACGCATGCGTTTCTTTAATCTTTTACTAGATACGATTATGTACATGTTTTTTTTGCCGCAGAAATTCAGAGATGAAGGAATTATCCTGAAACGGCTTCTGCCCTTCTGGCATTATTTCAAAATAATACGTAATTTTCAATTATCATCCAAATCCGTAGCCATTAAAGAAATAATAATAATTTTTTAGTTAATAAATGTTACTCTTCAGAGCAGGACATATATCTACCATGAAATACGGAAAAGGGTTTCATTTATCTGAAGCTGAACCCAATGATTTAATTGTTAGTACTATTTGATAAAGTGTATTGTGTAAATTCTGAAAAAGATGTAAAGTTGATGATAACTTTTTGACTGCAATAATGCTTTCTCTCTTTCTACGCATTATGGGCCTTTGTTTATTTGTTTTAGTTTTTCGACGTATTAAATGAAATTAAATTATCAAAAGTAAAAGTTTAACAAATGGGAATTAATGTGGCTTCCAAGCTTTTTGCATCAAAGTTACTGCCTGAATGAATGCGCTATGGGATGTCACTGATTTGATTCTTTAATCCACGGGTTTTATTCATGCGCCGCACAGATATATATATATATATGTGTGTGTGTGTGTGTGTGTCATTTATATTTTCCTAATTTAACAAAACTTACGTGGATCACTATTTCAATTACAACCTGCGTACTTGCCTGTGGTAACTCTATGGCTTAGACCATATCTGACTAAATTTATATAAGTTTTTAAAAATATTTTATCAGGCATTTAAAAATTTATAAGATGTTATATAAAGTATTCAATAATTTATTTTAAAAATATTTATAAGCTTTCAAAATAATATTTTTAGATTTTAAGAGTTTATTTTTAATATAAAATTTAACACCTTATGAGTTCAAAAATATTTAAAGAAAATAAGAGACTGTAAGATATTTTAAATAAATTTAGTCAAACATCTTCTTAAAATTATATAAAATTTAAAAATTAAAAACTTATTTTCTTAATCATATGATAATTGATATCATTTGATCATTTAAATTTTCAAATCAAATCTATTATACCAATTGTAAAGTGCGTCACGTACTCAAAACAATATATATATATATATATATATATATATTCATAGAACTAGCTAACCCTATGCAACGTACAGATTAAATGAGTAAAGTGAGTAATGTACAATGTACTCAAAACTATACATTTTTATATACCTGGCTAACACTATGCAACGTCCTAAGAGGGTTGTTTAGTTTTATTTTCTGGAGGCATTTTTATTTTTAGTTAAAAAAATAGTGAAAAATTAGTTATAAATGTGATTTTGAAAATGTAATGTTATTTGGATGTTTTGTTTAAAATAAAATGATTATATAGGGCTAAAAATGAGTTATATTTGGATATTATTATATTTTTGTATTAAAAGTTGTGCAAATGAGAGTAGGACAAAATAAAGTGTGAAAATAGAGAGAGTGTATAAGAGTGTGTTTGAAAAAATATACTGAAAATGAAAATGTCTGTAAAAATAGAAAAGAAGTTAATAGCTTTCTGTTTTCATTTTCAGGAGAAAATGAAAACAGGCTTTGAAAACAAAACCAAACGGGCACTAATTAAATGAGTCCATGCATATATTGATGTAATTGGCGTCAAATCAGTTGGGATTTAAGACTAATTACATGTTCAAGAAATGGTTTAGCTTTGTGGATTGATGCCAATCTGGTGGGAATCCATAGATGTTGTGGAATGAGAAGAGGGAAACAAAGTGCAGAAGGTTATGAATATGGGGAATCCCACATTAGATTTGAGACAAATTATGGGGGAATAAGCGCGAGTATAAAAGGCTCTATTGTCTTATACAAAACCAATCTCACATTGAAAGGCTTTTCCAATGTGATTGCACCTTATATGTGGTTCAAGTATTGGTGCTTGATAAAATATCAATTAAAGAACTCATGAGGGTTTGCCCACACGCACAATCGCTCGCTTGTCCCAACTCCAACTAGGGCGTGGGTGTGGGCATTTGGGCAAATTGTCTAGGTTCTTGGGTTAATCTTTTTGTTGCAAATTTCAATTTTGTTTGGAATTTAAAGTTTAAAATCAAACTTAAAATTCAAAAGTCAAATATGATTTTAAGGTTGCAGAATCGTTTCTACAGTAATAGAAATTGCCATAAATGTTTATAAAGTTATAAGTTCATTGCACCTGGTCCAAAGTGAAGTTGGACATATTTATGTGCTTGCTCCAAAATGCAACTACACTAGAATGAACTTGGACAACTTTCTAGATCTTCCCTCTTCCTCTTTTATTGATCTTTCCATATCTTAGTGTTGCTTATCAAATTTTGGCAATTGAGCTGTGATCGAGGTGAAGCTTTATGGAGTGCATCAGAAAAACTTCTAGAATGTCTTATCCTAGAGAAATTTTCATTGCACCCTTTACATTGGTCGGGGCGATAATTTCTTCAAGGCAAACTTTTATTTGGTGATTTAGTCTAAGTTCTATTACGATATAGAACTTTAAGATAAGCTCTCAGTTTAAAATACTGACTTAGTTATTTCTGTTCTTATATTCCAAATTGGTTGTTTGCTTTTGGTTTATGCATGTTTTAAATTGAATTGCAATTGAACTATTGGAATATATGTTTTATTGCATGTTGTTTTTTGAAATATTCATTATGCACTGCCCTATGATTATAAACTGATTTGTAATTTTGTTATAATTTGTTGTTTATAATCTGTGAATTTCCAACAATCTTGAAGAAAGTATTCTTAATGTTTGTATAAATTGCTTTTATATTTGAAAATGATATCTTTTGCTAGTGGTTCTGGTGTTGGTTCTTTGCTGCTCTCTAAAGTTGACCTATTGGGCTTGCTAGAAAAGTTTGAGGGCCAATTTTTCAAACATTGGCAACGACGAATGAAACTCTGGTTCATAATGAAAGGACTTATTTGGTGATTCAGGTGACTAGACCTGAACATACTGATACTAATCCCAAACAGTTGAAATAGTTGAGTGGACTAAAAAAGATCAATTAGGTCAAGGGATCATTTTGGCATTACTATCAAATATACAAATGTTCTCTTTGATATGTACTGTTCCAACTCATACATCACTAAGTCACTATAGGATGAGTTGGACTAAAAATATAATACTGAAGAGCAAGGGCTTAAGCAGTATTCGATTTCCAAGTTCATGAAGTATTAGATGGTTAAGAGAAAGTCTATAACTGAATAGATGCATGAACTGATCAACCTTGAGCATTGCTCTTGTTGACGCTAAGATGAAGCTTCCTGAGATGTTTCTAGTCATGTTCATAGTGGATGTAATTTCCCAAGTCTTGGGAAAATTTTAGAATGGCACTCAAGCATCAGAAAGGGAAGCTATCCCTAGATGATCTTATGATTGCCACAAGCATTGAAGAAAAACACCACAATCAAACTTATGGAGTTCCAGTTGAGCACCAACCTAAGGCAAACATGGTAATTGAAGGAAATAAAAAGTTCATAAAATGAACCATGTGAACTTGAACTCTAAAACCATAAATAAGAGTAAAGCTAAAGCTAAGAAACCAAAAGCAAGCAAAACACGCTGGAATTGTGGGCAGGTAGGCCATTAGGCTAATGCTTTCCATCTAAGAAAGCTAAAGTCAAGCCCAACTCAACTACCCCCGTTGTGGTCAACATGGTTGTTGGGAAGACGAGCGAAGCTAGAGCTCGAGAGATGACCATTGATGGGTACATAACTTTAAAACTTGAAGTTTGTACTATTTATGAACTTTTTGATTGGTTAATAGACACTAGGGCAAATGTGCACATTTGTGCTGATAAATTGCTTTTGGTGTTTTATTAGCCAATTGATGGAAAATCTATAACAATGGAGAATCTAGTGCTGCCAAGGTGCTTTGGATAGGAGACGTGAACTTGAAGTTTCCTTCGGGCCACATACTGTCTCTGCAAATGGTGTACCACATCTCGACTATATGGAGAATTATTATTAGTGACATGTAATAGTTAGGGAAGGCTATGAGCTAACTCTTAAATTGCATAAAGTTGTAACTCATCATTTTAGTTTGTTTATTGAAAAGGGCTGTTTGACTAATTATTTGTTCAAATTAAGAGTCGAGTATGTAAATTCTGATTCAATCAATAAAATTGCATATTCTGAATCCTTAGTGAATACTATTGAAAGTTTTGATGTATGGCATAGTCGTTTAGGTCATTTAAATTTTGGTTATGTTAAACGCATGATGAACTTGAATTTAGTACCTAAACATGATATTGAATGTAGTCACAAATGTTAAATATTTGTTGAAGCTATACAAATAAGAAAACCTTACCAATCGGTTAAAAAGAATTCTAAATTACTTGAGCTTGAGCACACAGATACTTGTGAGTTCAATGGGATCATAATAAAAGATCATAAAAGATACCTCATAACTTTTATAGATGATTACAGTAGATATTTTTATGTTTTTCTGTTAAAATATAAGAATAAAGCAATTGAAAAATTTATCATTTTCAAAAACAAAATTGAAGATCAAACTAGTAATAAATTTAAAAGGTTAAGATTAGATAGAGGTAGAGAGTATGAGTTGAATCCTTTCGGTGAATATTGTCGAAACTCTAGTATTATTTATGAAAAGACTCTTCTTTGCTCTTCCTCATCGAATGGGGTAGCAGAATGAAAGAATAAAACCTTTAAAGATATGATCAATAGCCTACTTTCAAATTCCAGACTATCTAAATATATGTGGGAAGAGGCTTTGAATATGGCTTGCCATATTCTAAATAGAGTCCTTTTAAAACATAAAGAATGCACTCTGTTTGAATTCTGGAAAGGCAGAAAACCCAACTTAAAGTATTTCCAAGTGTGGACCCATCTTGAAAAAGTTCTAATCCTAGAAAACAAAAGGAAAAAGCTTGGTCTTAAAATTATTTACGTGGTTTTCTCGGGCTATGTGGAAATAAGCTATGCATTGAGATTTTTGGTATTTTTGGTAATTAAGTCCGAAATCCCTATCATAGAGGTTACATAATAGTGGAATTTCATGATGCCACATTCTTTAAGACGTGTTTCCCATGAAAATGGGAATACCTCAGGATGTTTCTTCAGATTCAACTCTTACATCAATCTTTATTCCTAAACATGTGGAAAAGATGTCAAATGTGGGAGTTAATCAAAGTAGTTCTGGTTCAGTATTTATTGGAACTAAAGAACTAAATGAACCCAGATAGAGTAAAAGAGCTTGGTTTGTTAAGGATTTTGGAAGTGATTTCATCACTTACAATATCTAGGATGATCCTATGACTTCAAGGATGATCTTATGACTTCAAGGATGTTATGGCCTCATCTGAAGCTAAGCATTGGAAGGTAGCTATCAAAGGTGAGATGGATTTCATTGTCGTTAATCAGACATTGGAATTAGTCGATCTACCTCTAGGGTGTACTACGATTGGATGCAAATGGATCTTTAAAAAAAATTGAAGTCTGATGGAACCATAGATAAGTTTAAGGCTAGATTAGTTGCCAAAAATTTTAGATAAAAAGAAGGAATAGACTTCTTTGATACCTATTCCCCAATTGCTCGTTTAACTACAATCCAAGTGCTTATCGCACTAGCTTCCATAGATGATTTCCCAATTTACCAGATGGATGTGAAAATAGCCTTCTATATGGTAATCTCAAGTAACACATTTATGTGGATTAGTCTGAGGGATTTGTAGCACCTGGTAATGAGCAAAAGGTTTATAAGCTTGTTAAATCCCTTTATAGATGGAAATAAGTGCACAATCAATGGCATAAAAAATTTGATAAAACTATTGCCATTTGGTTTCAGCATAAATGAGAATGATAAGTGCATTTATTATAAGGTTAAAGGTGATGAGTGTATTGTACTATGCTTATACATAGATGATATTTTATTGATTGGTTCTACCATTGAGATTATCAATGAGACAAAATCATACTTGAAAAGTAAGTTCGAAAGGAAAGACATTGGTGAAGCTAATGCGATTCTTAGACTCAAGTTGACTTGATCAACTGAGGGTATAACCATTTCTCATTCTCATTATGTTGAGAAGATCATGAAGAATTTTGGCTATAAGGATTTTAGAATTGCTAAGACACTATATGATCCTTCTAGGGCTTTTTTCAAGAATAAAGTGGTATTCCTATGTCTCAGTTGAGGTATTCTCAAATTATTAGGAGCTTGCAATATCTTGCAAATGACTAAAAATTGGATATATCATTCACAGTCTCGAAGTTGGTGAGGTATACAAGTTGTCCCAACAGAACCCATTAGAAGGGTTTGGATATAGCACTTCAATATCTTAAGGGCACGGCATCACTTGCTTGTATTATGGTAGATTTCTTGCAATACTTGAGGGATATAGTAATGCTAATTGGATAGCAAAAACTCCAATAGTAATAGGTGTACAGGGTATATATTTACCTTAGGTGGAGACGTTGTCTCCTGAAAGTCTACTAAATAGACTTTTGGTAACTTGGTCCACATTTGAGGTAGAGTTATGTGCTTTGAACACAACTAGAATGCAGACTAATTGGTTATATGGGTTGATGCTCCAATTACTCATGGTTAGCAAGCCCTTTTTTGTGATTGCAGTGCATGGTGATAGTTAAACCACAATTGTAAAGATCAGAAGTTCAAAGTATAATTAAAAGATCAAGACACATATCCAAGTTAGACTAAAGCTATAGAGAAGCTTGTGTCTGGGAGAGTTGTAGCCATTGATTTTGTTGGATCCAAAGATAATGTGGGCGATCTTGTGATCAAAGAACTTGAGTTGTCCTTAGTCTAAAAATTTAGGCTGGTGATGGGACTGAAAACCCATCAGTAATGCAATTGCAGTGGCAACCTAACCCATAAGTGGAGATCACACAAGAAAAGTTCAATGTGGTATAAATAAGCGGTTCAGTATGTCTAAGTACACCTAAAATTGATTGATACTTTTGTATCTGAGTCTGTCCCTAGCATACTTGGAAGGTGTTGTTTACTACTAGTAAAGCACAAGTTCAAACTCTGAATGGGGTCAAGTCATACTGATGAGATGCAAGCAGTGCATCCTTGGAGATACCCAACTAAGTGAATGAAGTTGTTTGGCCGTGACTAGAGGAAAAGGGTTATTCCTTGAAAATATTCATAATACAGAATTAGGACACATAGCCGTAACATGTCAAATCTAAAGATCACTACATAGCCATGTAGCTTGTTGTTACCAATGGACACCACCATATCCAAGGGCTTAATTTAAAGCTTTAATCCATTTGTTCCTATGGTGGCATAAGTTGGACAACTTAAGTGGTGGTTCAAACTGGAAGGCACCATCACTAAAAGTAAGTTATGATAATTCTGATAGTCCAACACTATGAATTTGTGGGAAATTGATGTAATTGACATCAATCAATTGGGATTTGAGACTAATTTACATGTTTAAGAAGTGGTTTAGCTTTATGGATTGATGCTGATCTGGTGGGTATCCATAAATGTTATGGAAATGAGAAGAGGGAAACAAAGTACAAAAGGTTATGAATGTGGGGAACTTTGGGGGAATCCCACATTGGATTTGGAGTATAAAAAGCTCTATTGTCTTATACAAGATCACTTATCTCACATTGAAAGTTTTTCGAATGTGATTACACTTTATATGTGATTTAAATATTGATGTTTGATAAAATATCAATTAAATGAGTCATGAGGGTGTGTCCACACGCGCGTAGCGGCCTGCCCGTGCTGACCAGGTCCAACTTTGGCTTCGGCTCAAGTGATGGGCATTTGAGCTAATTGTATAGAGGTCTTGGGATAATCTTTTTACTGCAAATTCCAATTTTGTTTGGAATTTAAATTTTAAAATCAGATTTCAAATTCAAAAGTCAAATATGATTTTAAGGTTGCAGAACCATTTCTATAGCTATAGAAACTGCCAGAAATGCTTTTGGAGTTATAGGTTCATTACACTTGATCTAGAATGAATTTGGACACATTTATGCACTTGCTCTAGAATGCATCTAGACCAGAATGAACCTGGATAGCTTTTTGGATCTTCCCTCTTGCCTATATAAACTTGTTATTTTGGGTAGAAAAAAAAAGAAGAAGAAAAACATACCTAACTATCAGTTTTCTCCATTTTTTATCAGTCTCTTCATATCTTAATGTTGCTCATCAAATTTTGGCAATTGAGGGGTAATAGAGGTGAAGCTTTCTAGAGTGTGTCAGAAAAGCTTCTAGACTATCTTATCCTAGAGAAAGTTTCGCTGCACCCTTTGCACTGGTAAAGTCGATAATTTCCAAGCAAACCTTTAGTTGGTGATTTAGTCTAAATTCTGTTACGATACAGAACTTTGAGATAAGTTCTCAATTTAAAATACTGATTTAGTTATTTCTATTCTTACATTCCAAATTGGTTGTTTGCTTTTGGTTGATGCATGTTTTAAATTAAATTGCAATTGAATTATTGGAATATATGTTCTATAGCATGTTGTTTTATGAAATATTCATTATATTATTTGTAAAACACTGTTCTGTGATTATAAATTGATTTGTAATTCTGCTATAATATGTTGTTTATAATTTGTGAATTTCCAACATATACGTCTCAGTAAAGCAATAATATTCCTACTTCTAAGTAATTAATCACATTATTTATATATATTGATGCCAAAAAGAATAATTTTGCTAAGCACCAATTTAAAAGTCAAAGAAGATAATCTTATGTTCTGGATAATTTCGTACAAAGCCTTTTACATGGCTAAACACCCCACTAACTGGGGCTATACCAGCCTATTAAAATTCTAACTACCTACGATCAGTAGAGTTGGTTGACATGGCACCACGTGTGGCCCATGTTTCTTGCTTTTTGGGCGTGTTAAGTTGAAGATGCAATTCAAAAATCAACTCGGGCATCCTAGGACAATCACCTTGGCTGCTTCATCTAAGATCAGTTCGATTGACTCAAAACCTCATCTCGGATGCTTCCTCTGAGATTAGCTCGATTGACTTCAAACCTCATCTCGACCGCTATTTTTTGGTTCAGCTCGATTACTTCCACTCTCGTCTTTAACTGCTATTTCTGAGTTAAGCTTGACTAGACCATTTGAGGTGATCATAGTCTTCCTAACTTCGTTAGCTCAGGCTGGGATATATACGCATCACCTTACCCCTCAAAAATAAAGTTCAAAAAACAGTGTTTGAACTTTGACAGTCCGATCTAATAGATGACGAAGCATGAGGGAAATGGTTTGTATTTCTAATAGGATTATTTGTCCGAGCTAACTGACACTCGGGATGAGCTCAAACATATCTTGTAACGATTTCGCCTCTTTCCAAGGAATGAACATCATTGCTTTGTCCTTCCCCATGTTTGCTTGTCTTATCTACAGCATTAAATGGGGCTGTTCAATCTTGCACATCCCTAGAGCTACGTGTATGGTTGAGTTTGAACTTAGAAGTCCAAAAGCCTTTCTTCCCTTTTATAAAAGCTATACACTGGTTAGGCTATTCCCTTCGCCACTTTTGCAAAATCCTGCCCACTCTTTTCTTTTCCACCATTCCTCCATGCGCTTCAACCATTACTCCGCCGTCTGGGTAGCAGCCGCCATCACAATTTGAAGAAAAACTCCATCCGCATCTTGTGCCTTCTAGAAAATGAGTTCAGGTTCTTTCTAATATCTCACTTTGCATTTTTTAGTTCTTTCTGAATCCTCGCTTCTCATTTTCCAGTTTTATTCTCTTAAGAATTCTTAGAAAACCCTGAATGTCGATTGAGTTAGTTGAGGTGAGTGATTCGAATAACTTAGTTCTTAGTATCCCACCAGAGATAATGAGGGAGACTGAGCAGGGAACGATTCAGGCGAGGTTGTCTTACTATGAGACGTACTTCTCTCGGATGACTAGGAGCAAAAGTCGTAAGCTAAGAGAGATCATGGGTATCCCTGAGGAGTACCTTATAGTAGTACCTAAATCCTCAGATCGGCTGCATCACCCTCCCTCAGGGTTTCTGTGTTTCTATGAAGAGTAGCTACATGGTGGGCTGCGTTTTCCTCTGCCTAGGTTGTTTCAGTTAGTGTCCAGAGGCTTGGGCATTCCCCTTAATCAATTTACCCCAAACTCCTTTAGGTTAATGATCAAATTTATCATCCAATGTAGGCATTTGCAAGTAGAGCCTACAACTAGCCTCTTCCATTATATTTTTTACCCTAAATCTTTAGGTTTTGGGCTATTTTACCTGACATCTCAGGAGGATGTGCACTTCTTATCTAAATACCCCACCTCGGTGAAACATTGAAAAGAGTATTACGTGTACATAGCATTGCCCAAGCCATTAGGTTTTCCTGAAAGGTGGATAGAACATATGCCTTCAGAGAGCTCGGCTAAGAGTAGAACATTCCCTTCAGGTTGGCAATTTTTACTAGAAAGGTTAAATAGTTATCAGCTACAGTTGACATACTTGGGAACACCGAGCTTCCTGTATCACTTTGCCCTGAGTCCTAAAGCTGAGGAGCTCCCCGAGCCTTTTGGTACTAACCCTTTTACCTTAAGACGAAAGCTTCTTAGACGATCTTGTATCTGACTTTTTTTTTTTTTTGTAGAAAGGATTTCTACAAAAGCATTCCTGTTGGCCGCAGTGGTTGGCCGGCCAGGCAAACAAAAGAACAACCATTATCCCAAATGATCTAGTGGAGCTAGCTCTTCTCGCAAGGCTCTGGCTGAGCCATCTCTATGAAAATATCAGACCCCTTCTCCCGCAGCTCTGGTGCCTAAAAGGCCCGCACTAGTCGAGCCAACAGATCCAGCTTCGGCTGAGGAGGATATTTTGGAGGAGCCAAGCTCCTTAACTTTACATTGCAGCTATCCCAATACCTATCTCATGTTGGCAGCTCAGTCTTAATAGACTCCACACACACCCTGGCCAGGGACTTCTTGAGGGTCATCTCGACTACTTCAGATCAGCAGCTGGCTGATGGAATGCCCTTCAACTTACTCCACAATTAGTTCGGCTCCTATCTCTCTAAGGTATTCCCAAAAGTTGAATTTTTACTTCTGTCACTCTTCCTGATTTGTACTAACCCTCTCTTTTTTTTAGACGAGTATCCTTACGGAAAGTATTTTTGCTCGATAGGAAAAGGAGCATCAACAGCTGGAGATAAATAACCAAAGGTTGAAAGCCGAGCTGGATAAGCTTCATGCCGAGATGAGCCATTCGTGGACTTGAGGCAGTAGCTTCCCTCATTGCGAGCAAAACATGACGAGGTGGCTGGTAGCTTAGCCAAGTCCAAGCTTAAGATATCCGAGCTCATATCCCAGTAGGAGGACGCACTAGAGAAAGCTCAGGAGGAGGGCCACTAAGAGGGATGGGATATCTTTTTTAAAGTATTCCAATATATAAAAGAGGGGAAAAACTTCTTGGAAGCTAGCTGGAGATTGCGCCTGAGCAAGTATCTGAAGAGTAATGATTTCAAGCATATACTTGTTAAGAAAGCTCTTAGATACTACCATCATGGCATCAACATCTGTGCAGATCAGCTGGAG
>JACGDI010005690.1:1806506-1844982 GCA_014898725.1 Jacaranda copaia
CCAGTTGGGTTCCAATTTTCCAATATTTCCCAGTGCGTCCACTCTTCTCAAGACCCAATCTCCTACTTGGAAATTTTGAGGCTTGACCCTTTTGTTGAAGGAAGTTTGGATCCTTTGCTTGTACTTAGCTGACCTGAGGTAAGCGTTTTTCCTTTTCTCTTCGATCACATCTAGAGAATCCTTGAGCAGCTCCTCATTCTCTTTAGGATCGTATGTCAGTACCTGATGTAATTCCAACTTTACCTCAGCTGAAATCAACACATCCGCACTGTAAACCATACTGAAAGGCATTTCCTCAATTGATGCTTTCAGCGTAGTCCGATGGCCCATAATACTTTGGAAAGCTCCTCTACCCGACCTCCACCTGCTTGGCTTATCCTTTTCTTTAGACTCCTCAAGAGATCGCGATTAATGGCCTTAGTTTGCCCATTGATTTGTGGGTGGGCTATGGCACTAAAGTGTTGGTCAATTTTCATTTCCTTACACCAGGCTTACACCTTAGCCCTCTAGAATTGCCTGTCGTTATTTGAGACCAACTCCTTAGGGATACCGTACCTGCATACTATGTTCTTCCATAGGAATTTGAGCACCTCATTTTCTGTTATCTTAGCCAGGGGTTCTGCTACTACCCACTTACTGAAATAATCCACTGCCACCAACAAGAACTTCCTCTGCCTAGCTACTGCAGGGAACGGCCCCATGATCTCCATTGCCCACTTTGCGAATGGACAAGGGGCACTCATTCCATGCATGGGCTCGGCGGGTATATGGCTAATTTGGGCATGCCTTTGACACTTGTCACATTTCTTCACCAATTCTCCTATGTCGGTTCGGATAGAAGGCCAGAAGTACCCAGCTCAAATAGTCTTGGAAGCTAGTGCAGTCCTGCCTAAGTAATTTTCGCAGCATCCTTCATGAATTTCTCACAGGATGTATTCCCCTTCCTGAGGGGACAGACCGCGTAGTAATGGTTGAGCAAAACATCTCTTGTACAGCAGTCTATTTATCATGGTAAACTACATTGCTCGCACATGCAACTTATGATCGGCTGTCTAGTTATCTCCATGCAGGTATCGTACGATGGAGGTCTTCTAATCCTGCCCTTCTTCCATCGTGAGGACCTCACCTTCGAGATTTTCTCTTTTCAGCTCATGGATCGTGATTCATTAAGTGTTGCAATCGCTGAGGGAGCTATCTATCTTGGCCAAATAGTCTGTCTAGCTATTATTCTCCCGAGGTACCTAGGTTATTTAAAGCTCGACCAGATTTTATCATGGCTCATCTACCAGCTGCAGATACCTATTCATTCTGGCCTTTTTTGCCTCATATTGTCGTCCGATCTGCTTCACTACTAACTGTGAATTAATGAACACCTAAAGGCGTCTGGCACCACTTTGCACAGCCATTTTAATCCCACATATCACGACCTCATATTCTACTTTGTTGTTGGAGGCCTTGAAACGAAACCTCACAGCAAATTCTATCTCTTCACCTTTTGGATCAATAACGACAATTCCAGCTCCACTTCCTCCATGCCCTAATGACCTATCTACATACACCATCCACAAATCTTCCTCCCCCTTTGTAGGCGCGTTTGCCACAAAATTTGTCAGGGCCTGCGCCTTTATAACGTTTTAGGTGGCATAACCAATATTGTATTCTCGTAGCTCTACTGACCATTTAACTAGCCCTCCAGCCATGTCAGCCTTCCCAAGAGTTTGCTTCAATAGGTGGTTAGTTTGCATGATAATAGGATGAGATAAAAAGTAAGGCCATAACCTTCTTGCTGTGACCACCAGAGCTAGTGTCATCTTCTCAATTTTTGGGTATTTCAGCTCAACAGCATGCAAGATCTTGCTGACATAGTATACCGACTTCTGCACTGCTCCATCCTCCTTCACGAGTACTGAGCTAACTACCTGCTCAGATGCTGCTAAATACAAATAGAGAGTTTCTCCTGGGGTGGGCTTCGTCAGCAAAGGGAGCTCCGCTAAGTAGGCCTTTAATTCCTCAAATGCACATTGCGCTACCACCCCCTACTCGAATTGCTTCGCCCTTCACAATATTACAAAAAAGGTAAACTTTTTTTAGTTGATCTAGATATGAATCTACTCAGGGTAGCTATCATCCCAGCCAGTCTCTGGACCTCATTCATGGTTCTAGGGGGCTCATCTCCATAATAGCTCAAATATTTTCTAGGTTTGCTTCAATTCCCTGCTCTGTCACTAGGTAGCCCAAAAACTTGCCTCCCTTCACTCCAAACGTACACTTCTCTGGGTTCAATTTCATCCCATACTTGCGCAGCGTTTCGAAAGTCTCCTTCAAATCCCCAACGTGTTTAGCTCAACTCACACTTCTTACCAGTTTATCGTCAACATACATTTCCATATTTTGACCAATCTAATGCTTGAACGTTTGATCCACCAGCCTTTGATACGTGGCTCTTGCATTCTTCAGCGCAAAAGGAATAATTAGATAATAGTATGTTCCCTAGGACGTGATAAAACATACCCGCTTGCGATCCTCTAAGTTGAGTGGAATCTGATGGTATCCCTACGAGGCATCTATTATGCTAAGAAGTTCGCATTCAGAAGTAGAATCCACCATCAGATCAATCCTGGGTAGAAGGTAGAAGTCTTTTAGACAGGCCTTGTTTGTTTCTCTGAAGTCTATACATACTCTCTATTTATCTGCGTGCTTTAGCACCAATACCACGTTGGAGATCCACTCAGGAAACTGGATTTCCACAATATACCTTGCATCCAAGAGCCTCTCCACCTCCTCCTGGATTATATGATCTTTCTCAAGATCGAAGTTCCTCTTTTTCTACTTGATTGGCCTGACGGTTGGGTCCATGTTAAGCTTATATTCGGCCACCTTCAGGTCTACACCTGTGAGGTCTGAGACAGAAAAAGTGAAAATATCCACATAATCCCTTAGCACAGCAATGAGCTCTACTTGTAAATTAGTCTCCAATTAGGAGCCTATCCATGTGATCTTACTAGGATCTCTTAGGACCAACTCTATTGATAGGAGCTCTCCTTTAGGTTTAATTTTTTGCTGCTTTTTCGCACCCAGGGGTGTGCCTACACTATTTTGCTTTTGCCTGCATCCTTCCTCATTACCCTTGTGACATCCTTTTCTCACTACATCCACGTAGCACTTCCTGGAAGTATACTAATCTCCCACTACTTCCCCTACCAGTCGCCCTACCACGTACTTTAATGCCATATGGTACAAGAGGGCTATTTCCTGGAAGAGCTGGATCATGGGTCCGCCAAAAATCACATTATATATTGATGGGGCATCAACAACTAAGAAATTTACCATGCATGTCTTTTGGTACATTCCTGCCCCCAGAGAGACTGGCAAAGAAATTCATCCCCTAAGCTGAACTGCTTCTCCTGAAAATTCGAAGAGTGATGTTTCCACTGGTTCAAGCATGGTATTTTCTAGATCCATCTGTTGGAAGGCATCATAAAGAGGATGTCTACTGAGCTACCTCCGTCAACAAAAATGCGAGCTACTTTATAGTTGGCTATCATCGCTGTAATGACTAGAGCATCCTGATGGGGTAGGTGCAATATATTCAGGTCCTCTAGTTCGAAATGGATAACTGAGTTATCGTTAACGGTAGAAATGGATGCCATCTTTATGTTTTTATGCGTCGTAGCCCTGTCTCTTGCTTTCCTAGCTCGGTAAGTGTCTCCCTCAATCGGACCTCCCAAAATCATATGAATTACTCCTCTAACAACCCTATTCTTAACATCATTCTCCCCATTAGGTTGTCGAATTTTTGGCTATCCCTCCTGGCTTTTCGTAGGGTGTTTGTCCCTACCTTCGACTTCTATTTTGAGTACAAATTCATTCAACTGTCCATCCCATACCAGCTGCTCCAACTTATTCCGTAGGTGGTCACATTCTTCCGTCTCATGTCCGTACTTATTATGAAAACGACAGAATCTATCAAATTTGGGTTGTCTCGGTGGGTCTCTATGTGAGCACGGCCATTGAAGCAGGTTAAGATGCTCAATAGCCTACATTACTTGTTCCCTAAGCATCCGCAAAGGGGTATAGTGATCAAATTTTGGTCCTAGCACCGATGGAACTTTCACCTACTGCACAAGCGCAGCTCTGGGTCTCTCTTTTTATCTTTATATTTTATTAGTAGGATCTTCTGGAGTAGCCTAAGGAACCTCCAAGGCCACCGTAGTGAACCGCCTTACAAAAATTCTCAAACTTTCTGCCTCCCCTTGCCGAAAGGAAAGTAAGCTCTGTGCATTTCTCCGATACTATTTGTTGCTGGTGAATTGGTGTAGGAATCTTCGTGCAGATTCATCAAATATATGAATAGACTGGGGTGGTAATTGCCCAAACCATCTCTGAGCAGCCCCTCCTAAGGTGGTAAGGAAAGTCCTTCACGTCACTCCATCCAAGAATTGGTATAGCATGGCCAAGTTCCCAAATTCGCACAAGTGGTCAGTAGGGTCGGCAGTGCCCATGTACCTAGGCATATTGAAAGATTTATGGTTCTTCTGAAATGGATCACGTAATATGACCTCATCGAATGGTGAGGCTTTAACTTCTTCTACTGTCCATCTTTCGATCCTTCTCCTCATCTCTTCCATCTCCCTCTTCATTCCTTTCATTTTCGCTATCCACTCTGATTGAGACTTGTCCTTCCTATTTCTGTCATGTTCGACTGAGGTTTGACTTTCCACCATCGCTTTCGCGTCTGCTAAGGGGATGGGGCTCTTTATGTGAACCTCTTTAGGCATGTGCCGAGCGCCCTCCTTTCTGGGTTCTTCCAGTGTTACTCCGGCCGGTGCAGTTGTGACCTCCTGTCTTCCCATGATCAACCCTGGATTACCGGGAAAAGATGGCCTAGCTATAATCATGCCTGGCGCAACTGCGCCTAACACCAAGGTAGTTCTAGGGCTCTGCACAGGGGCAATACCCGCGGTCATGTGCGTTATCAGAGTGGCTGTCGGCTTGCTGGCGGTATAGGACTAACCAATCCCAGAAGGGGCACAGGGGCTGCATATTAGGTGCCATTCTCCACAGAAAAAGGATAACCATAGGGCTTGGCGGCATCGGTAGAGGGAGTGTATGCATAGTTCTAGCAGATTGGGTGGCAGCAATAATACCAAATATTGACCATAAGAAGTTGGGCCAACTGTTCCGTAGTCATTTGCCCCACCATTGGAGATACCGGGGCAACTATTCCTTCGGTGACTGCTAGATGTGCCGCCGTGGTTGATGGCATGGCGGCAACGGTTACAAGTATTGGTTCACCTTGTGACATCATCCTCATATCTGTCTCTCCATTCTCTTCTGAATTGCCCATTCTCACGCCCTAAACTCCTAATCTTTTCCCACAAACGGCACCAAATTGATGCCAAAAAGAATAATTTTGCTAAGAAAGGTCAAAGAAGATAATCTTATTTCCTAAATAATTTCGTACAAAGCCTTTTATATGGCTAAACACCCCCATTAACTGGGGTTGTACCAGCCTATTAAAATTCTAACTACCCTCGTTCAACAGAGTTGGTCAACATGGTGCCATGTGTGGCCCACATTTCTTGCTTTTCGGGCGTATTAGGCTGAAGATGCGATTCGAAAATTAGTTCGGGCATCCTAGGACAATCACCTCGGCTGCTTTCTCTGAGATCAGTTCGGTTGACTCAAAACCTCATCTCAGCTGCTTCCTCTGAGATCAGCTCGATTGACTTAAAACCTCATCTTGGCTGCTATTTCCGGGTTCAGCTCAGTTACTTCCGCTCTCGTCTTTGACTGCTATTTTCGAGTTCAGTTCAACCAGACCATTTGAGGTGATCACAGTTTTCCTGACTTCGTTAGCTCGGGCTGGGGTATATACGCATCATATATATAAAAAACCCAACAAATAATGGTTGGGAAGATAAGCCAGCCGGCCAACCTGGTTTTTATCCGCATTTCTGCTATATTGCACAGTTGCTGGTGGTGTAATAGGCATGTACGTACATATGTGTGTACGTATATTGTGGAGTCTATTCCAATTCAAACAGTCATATATATATATACACACATACACACACAGAATCTTGATGTGTTGCCATCCCAGGTGACACACAATATGTACACAAACTAATGCGAGAGTTTAAATACTGTATACACTTGCTGCCGGGCTACCACAGAGGTTATGCTTAAAACATATATAAATAACACGAGTTGATCGTATATATGTCTGTACTTTTGTGGTTAAAACACATGCATGTAGAATGCTGACGTGTCATGTGTTTGTACTCGCACAAATGTTAGTACACGGAAAACCAGACCATGTTGCTCCCCCGACTATTAGTGGCACGCATCTTCTAACTAGAATATGTTTGGTTAAATTTATCATTGAAAACATGGCAAGCTCTTGCATTTAGCCAGGATTCTTACAGCAAATGGGAGAATAAGAATGCTAAAATTAAATCAAAATATTTTAGATCACCTAAAATATATAGCAACATTTTGATTCCCCATATAAGACAATCCGTGTAGATTCATTAAAAACACCTAAGAAGTAATTCCAATGATACGGTGACAAGAGTATATCTATTATTGTCAATTCTATTACTTTTCTTTCATTGATGTTCAATCTCTCTCTCCATATTGACTTTGGACCCAATTCGTTGTTTTAATTCAAACTTAATGTTCCTAACTCCTTTCGAGTTTAATGTTCGAATTGCCCAATTTATTGGAGCTCCAGAATAATCCGACTTGAATCCATCTTTTGATATCTTCAGATCACATTCACAGTGATTTTTGTCTTTTTCATATTTTGTTGGTTTTTGTTGTTTTGAATTTGTTGACTCAATCAGCCATCTAATCTTCATATTTTGTGGAAATTAAGTTGGAATCCGATGTCTTAAATGATTAGTTGTCCAAAGATTTTCTAAAACACCATAATATCCAGGGAAAAGAAAAGGAAAACAATAATTGAACTTTGCTTGCCAAAAAGAAAATCAACAAAATATTAAGTAACAATATAAACACTGCATGTGTTATTTTGTTGCGGTGATGATTTTTAAACTTAATAATGATAAGAACTAACTACTTTTCTGCATTCTTAATTATTTAACAATATGTACGTAATTATTATTCATAGTTAGATATATGTATGTATGTATGTATGTATGAAAATAATGAAGTAATAATAAAAATTGTTATCATAAGTCTATAATAAAAATCTTCATTACTACCATATATTATATGCATCACTAAAAGCTTTTAATAAAAACAGAAGGTTTTAGAATTTGACATATATAACCATGTGGTATTTTGCCAATTGCAGATTTTATGAAAATTAGAGTAATAAAAGGCCAAGAGAATTAGTTAAATTATCAATTTACCACAACACAAAAGCGAGGATGAGAAAAGAATGAATTGAAAAAGTTTTTCAGTATTTCTAGGGATTCGAGCGGACGAAAAGAAAGGTGGCAGTAATGATGAGGGGCACGAGATGTCATCTTTTTGCATGCAAAATGTAAAATAGAGAAAGAAACATCAAAACAACTCTCTTTTCTTTTTTCCTTTTTCCCATTTATTATTTCCTTTCACTTTCTCTGCTTTCCAGTCTACCCCGCCCTTTAATCACACACGTCATAAATGAACCCCCTCTTTGATTTCAGTACCAAAAAGCGTTCACACCTCCCTTTTCTATTTTTATTTTTATTTTTATTTAATTGTTTTATTATAATCATTTTCCGTTGTGAAGCAATAAATTTTACATATATGTATATTTAAGAAAAAGAATTTTATCTCCCAAAAGGTGCGAAAACACGTAAAAATTTTTGAATGAAAAATAGAAAATGAATGTAAATTCAGGTCCTTAATTTGAAAACGCTATTAGATTTTATTTCAATAGAATTAATTAATCAAATTTTATTTTAATCATTTTTTTTATTTTCGTAATATTATGAAAAAAAAAGAACCCATTTTAAATTATTGAAGAATAATTAATGGTATTGAATTTTTGATCATTTGATTTGAAAATAGTCAATTCTTTTCTCCTGATTGAACAAGAAAAGAAAAATATAAGTCAACGGTGGAATTTAATTCATTTTAATGCAGCGAAATTTATTAATTCAAATAGGTAAAAAATTAAAAATAATTTATTTAACATATTTTTATATATCTTTCGTCCCTAATTTTGAAAGTAATTAACCACAGAAAATACATTGTATATTTTTTAATACGCATATTTAAAATGAAATTATTTTTATTGGTAAAAGTAGGAACATTGAATGGTGGATGGTGGGATTATTTGTTTGTGAATCCCAGAGACCGAGGAAGGGAATGGAATAATATGAGAGTTATGTAGATAAAGTTTGAAAGGAAAAAGAAAGAGGAAAAGCAAAAGATGATTGCTGCCAAACAAACACATCACTACCATGACAAAGGATTTTGAGCTTCCTTTCTCAATTACATTGTTCACACCTTCTTCCCATTACTCACCACCTTATTCACAGTTTCACACACACGGGTGTGTGTTTTACCCAGTTTAGATGAAGTTCTATATATTTTATAAAATAATCCTTTTCCTTCTCACTTAAAAAATTACAAATTATCATAAAATTTCAACTGCCACTTTTAAAGTTAATTGCATGAAATTGTACAAATTTTTACTTCTTTAATTCTATTATAAAAGCTTATAATTATGTGTCTGTAGACATGACAAATTTACCACCTAATTCATCAATTTTCTATTTATATTTTTGAATTTTGCAAATTAAATTTCAAAATAAAATAAAATATTTAATTAATGAACAAATTAAATATAGTCATATATGATATCAGGGCATACAGGGCAATTCAAATTACATCTTGCAAAAGAAAGAAACAAATGAAGATATTTTGACAATCCATATTGCATATTTTAATTAAGAAAATAAGCATCACTTAAATTATAAAAGACAAATCAAATCATGCCACTTTTTTAAATAATTATGACAAGAACTCCTACCCTACCAATATAAATAGAGGCAATATAGCAGTAATAACACCATTTCACATGAAAGTAAAGTAAGAGTGAAGCAAACAGAAGGTTCTCCAATTCCTTAATTAAATTTAAGGAGATTCATATTGTTCAAGACGTATCATTAATTAAAAAATTAAAAATAAAATTATACAATTCAAAAATTATTGAAATTCAGTTGTTGGTATAATTTCTAATTAATCATTGAATTATTCTCTTTAAAAAGATAATTTCAAATTTTGAAGGCGAAATTTAATTAGCATTATAACACACACACACACAAAAGCATAATCAAAGTTTTGCCAGTGATTATCCACTTATCGTGTACTAAAACATCATTAAACTTTGCTAATGATTGTTTTACGTGTACAATTTGTGCAACGAGAAACATGATTACCTCTTTTTGATGCTCGTAAGTAATGCCTAAGCACGCTGGAATGAACAGCAAATCATTATTTACCCACAAAAGATCAAGATAGATAGCAGACCACATTAAACAATCCGCTGGAAACTTTTGGACACAAAGCGCGTTGTGATGGTTCTGTAGATTAATGATAATAAACAATAGGGGTGTAACTTATTCGAGTTGAGCCCTAATCTAGTAAGATCATATTCGACTTATTAATTAAACGAAGGCTCGGGCGAACCTTATCAAGTTTCATCAAGTTCAACTCGATAACACTTGTCGTGGAGAAGTAGGAGAGCTTAATTTGTATAAGTTCGGATGAACACTACAAGAAAAAGATAAATTAGTGGTAAAAAGATATATATTAGGTGACAAAAAATTAGTTTTGTCACTTTAATAATTTTTATAAATTAAACAGTGACAAGAATAGTGTTAAAGTTGTCAACATAGACAATTAATGACATACTTATTGTAACAATGAAAATTTTGTTACAAATTATAGTGACAATTTTTATTATCACTAAATTGTCACCATAGGATTGTCACTAATTATTAATTTTGATAATTTAAAATATTATTTTTTGTCACTATTAACTTATGTTGTAACAAGATAAAAAATCTTGTCACTTAAAAATTAGTCATTAGTGACAAAATAAAAAATATTGTCACCAATACATGTTATTAGTAACAACTTTTATTTTGCCACTAATATTATTTTTTTTGTAGTGGAACTGAAGCTCATATACATTTGAATTAGTTCAAGCTCATTAAAACTCAAAATAAAATCTATAATTATAAAATTTTCAAAAAAAATTATTATTTTTCTAAAAATAATAAATAAAATATTATTATTTTATTATTATTATTTAGTTATCTTTATGAACCTTATTATATATAACTATATATATAAAATATAAAAAAACTTGTGTAGGCTTACGAGGTTTTCAAATCAAATATTATTGAGTTTGATTTGACTCGTTTAACTGACGAACTAGAACTGTTCGCGAATCATCTAATCTTACTTTCTTAATAAACAACTCTCTTTTAATTAGAGTAGATTAATTGTGATTGGTTTAATTATTCTGAATATCACAAATTAAATTCCTTAATTAATATATCTTGCTTAGATTTTATCTAAAAAAAGATATTAGTCATCAATTATTAGTACATGATAACTAGCATAATTGTCTTCAATACTCACCCTCATCGTGACGAACTTTGTACGCTATTCATCACCCAAAAAGAGGGGAAAACTTGCTTGAGTTAAAAGATTTCAAAATCTATAATTAATTCACTTTGTTGAGATAATTTCAAATTAATTGATTTTAAATTTTTTAATCAAAAATCTAACTAAATTTGAAGTAACTATTTGAATTTAACTTCGTTTAATTAATAATTCTTGAGTACATTTAATTTCGAAAATTTAAAGAGTTGATCTTAACTTACAAATTAAGCTTATGTAGTTAGTTTTATATCCCAACTAGGATTTGGTTAAATGTTTACCATTTGATAGTTAGGAAGGCCGCACGTGAAAGAACATAAAATTAGTTTGTTCTTTTATTACATTGAATTTTTTATTTTAATTTATGTTTTATTTTTTATTTCAACTTCTTGAATATTTATGTATAGTATCTAGTTCACAATTAATTATTTTTATATTTATTAAATGAAATTAAAAAAATAAAACATGAAGTAAAATATGAGATCCAATTGAAAAATTATTTCCTTTCCTTTCTTGCGCACAACAATGTATTTATAAAGTTTAATCCATCTCTGCAAAAATATTATGATTAGGTTATACTTTTTATAGTAATTAAGAAAAAAAAAAAAGGAATGAAGAAATATTGTCTATCTTACCTTCTGTCACATTATATTCGAATTCTTGTATTCAACTCCGATCACATTAAATATCTAAACAACTACTATAAACACTAGTTTCGTTAACATAACATCGTAAAGGACGAGTATTGTTCACATAAATTGACAGAAGTCTGAGAAAGTATCTGTAGTGCCCCGGCACGGGAGGCACCCTCTCCCGTCCAGGACGCTACCCCTATCGAGTGTTCCGAAAAAAAAGAAAACTCAAGTGATAAATCAGATACCTTCAAAATTTTCGATTTAAATATAATTCTACAACAACTCAAATGATACCCAAGATCATAATAAATTAAAAATATTTAAGTCGACTAATCATGCTACCAAACTGCAAACCAAACTTGAGTTTCCATAATTTCACGATCGCCCAAAGACTCGTGTCGAATATCACAAGCTCTAGTCTATTACACTTTGTAAAAAGATAAAGATGATAGCCCACTGACAAACACACTATTACATTACAAGCATATATACATATCTTGTTCTCACCGTTTAGAGATACCTTAATAACAATTTATATACCATACTCCATGCAACCCAAGCTCATAGTACATTCTATTTCTCAATCTAGGGAACGAATAGAAAGAAATGGTATAAGAAGGGTAAGTCTGAATGACTTAGTGAGGTAATGATCAAAATACATGAACAATAATAATAATGAATATGCAGTATAAAATGACATTGGTTCAACTTACAATAACTATAAGTAAATGCCAAGGCAATAGGTTGTTAAGTAATAACCAGGTTTCATAGGATCAAGAAATAGATTTGAGGAACAATATGTTAGGTTTTACACATCATGTGCTAATCTCATGCAGTCCCATACCAACGAAGAGACAACTTAAGTGTTCAATCTATTTCATGGAAAATTTCATATTTCAAAACTCAGGAGGTGGATCAATTATTAAGAACTGAGTGTACAAGAATATTTTAAGTTGTAAAAGAGACTCATTCAAAATCTAGGACTTCATTCAGTTTTATAATATATACCATATAAGGAATATTTCACAAAATCAATTGTATGTACATATTTCAAAAATCCAACCGTGGAATGGCCCTTCCCCTTTTGACTCCCAATATTTAGTATAACAATACCTTATATCACCTCGACTAGTGGCCAACTGGCCAACAACTTGTGCTATATGAATTGATAGTGCTGATCCTCGTTGATCAAGCTTCTAACAATAGCCAACCTTTAACTGCCCCGAAGTCAAGATCGCAAATTGGGTCTTGGCAAGCAAAATAGCCATCAATGGTCTAATATTCTCCTGATTGTCTTGTTAACCAATCCTACAGGCCCAAAACACTCCTAAGGGCATCCTAAAGGTTTAATCAATCACATATATAAGCCAAAGAGTCCCAAAAGCTAACAAAATGTAAACCACAATCACTATATGAAACAAAACTTCACGTAGGGAGTAACCTCCTCATGGGGAGTATAAATAAGCAACGACTAGTCAACAAAACGTCATCACAGAGAATACAAATTAATAATAGCTAGTCAGCAATACTGCTCAATAATGAGCATAAGTAAACAACAACTTGTCGGCATGACTGCCTCAGATATTGTATCATAAAACATGGTGATTGAGTTAAGAATGGATTAGCCAAATAATAGTTTCAACCTTTGAAAGTTTAGTAGTTTAATCAATAGATTCAAAATTCGGCTCAGGTGAGCTTATCAGAAATTTCCAAATTCAAATGATACTTTTCAAGATTTTTTCAAATAAGAACATGTTATTCAGAAATATCATTTTCAAATCATTGTTTAAGGGCCACTTCTAAAGAAAGAAGTCATGATAAATATTTCACTAATATTTCAAATTTAGTTTAGGAACTCAGAGATAAGTATGCTGAAAATAAAATAATATGGGTGATAGATCGACTTCTCAAGAGTGGTATGATATGAGGTATTTAACTAATTTATCAAGTTAACAAGAGAGTCACATAATTAATATGTTAACAATGTACTAGTATAGAGTGATACACCGAATTTGAGCATGTAGCAAAGAACATAATGCAATATCATATTACTAGACAAGCTGAGATTTTGAATAATAATGGTTCAAGAACCATAGGCAAGTAAGAACAGTTCAGATAGACTGTTAAAATTCAACACAAAAATCGAAGAATAGTATAGAACGAACAAATAGATTATTGAATCTCAACACAAAGAAAGTCAAGCAATACAGATATATTAACAAATATAGATGTTCTTTTCCTAGCAAAGAAATATATTATAAACCTCACCTGGTAAAAGTAGAACTGTTTCCTTAGCTGATTGGATCGCTCGCATCTTTATTTCCTAGCCAATTCTTGGAGTTGACACAAGACAGATTAGTTGACCATCCTATTAATTTTTCTAAATCTTAAATTATTACAATTAGATCTTACATTCAATTCCTAATTTAATCTTCACAAAATTAATACCCAACTTAGGTCAAATTATAAGTTAATAACCTTGATTTGGTCAAACATTTAACTAGAATCACGAAAATCAACTAAATAAATGTTTGATATAAAATTTACCCCAATTTGGCAAGTAAAGTCCAAATCACAGCCTAAAACTAGCCTTTTTGCATTTCGAATTGAATTTTAGACAATTTGCCCAATCGCTACCAAAGCCGCTTTCGCCCATCGCCCATGCCCATGAGTGTGAACCAACTTGACCAAAAGGTACACTTTGCTGATCCCATCAAAACCCCTCAACCAATTTCTCCATCTGCCCTCCTCGCTGGCGAATTAAAGTTAAAAGCTGCCACTAAGTCCTAATGTTGTTGCCTCTCCGCCGCCTTAATTACTTCATTGTCGGCCACCAAAACTTTTAATTGAGCACACCACCATGCTACTCGCATTGAGCCTATCAAAACCCACCCAACAATTCCTCGTCTCGCCCACTGAAAACTGGCGATCCTCACTATTGTCATCAAGCTCCACCACCTGAACTTTTTCGACAAAATCGCCGTTGGTTTGGAGAGTTTTTGGTATGGTTATGTTCATTGAATTGAGAGAAAGCTAACTACAGTGTTGGTTTTCAATTTTGAGCTAAGATGGAACACAACTAAGTGTGGAAGAGATTGGGGTTGATTTTTGTGAATTTAACATATTCAACTCACTACAATGTTGGTTTCCAATTTTGAGCAAAGATGGAGCACAATCGAGCATAGAAGAGATTGGGGTTGATTTTTGAGAATTTAACATATTTTCGTCCTTAATTTTATATATAGAAGTATTTTTCAGCCTTTTTAATTTGACCCTAAAACTTTTTTCTGCCTTCAATTAGGACCCTAAAATTTTCAGTCGAAGTCAATTAAGTCTTTCCAATTTTAACCACCTTACAATTGAATCCCAGAACTTTAATTTAGCCGTTTCAAGTTTTATTTTTTACACATTGGCCCCTGGCATTTCTAATTTTGGGCAATCAAGTCCTAATTTATTTTGAAGTCCTTAAACTTTTAACTTTCCCATGTTGGCCTCTAAATTTTATAATTTTGGATAATCAAGTTCTTTTCTCATTTACAATTAAATCCCTCAATTTTCAACTAAATTTTAACTCAAAATTAATCTAAACCCAATTTATGGAATTTGTATATTATTTTGTTGGAACATAACTTAGTTTTAGGGATCCAAAATTTGGGGTGTTACAATATCATTGATTAATGGGTCGATGGGCATTGCCCTTACATTTATATATGAGGTTTGTCATATGCATGTGTTCAAAGAATAAACCTTAGACTTAATTCGCACCAGAAACTAGTTCAAGAGTTGAAGATTGTCCAATGCCATGTATAAATGTCACTACCAATTTGCTTAACCCATGTGGGAATATAACGCAACCACATGTGCCCAAAAATGAATATTTGGAGTATAGCATAATATGAAATAAGTGGCCTAACAACATTGGGTAGGAGTTCACTAGAAATGGGTGGCTCTAATACTATCTTAAAGAATAGATTTGGGGCTTAACTCACCTTAAAAACTAACTCAAAAAAGTATTGATTATTTAAAGCCATATATAGATATCACCACTCATATTTACCTTACCCATGTGGAAATACAAAGCACCTGTGCACACTCTGAAATGAACATTTAGGGTATAAAATAATATGAAATGGGTGTCCCAACAACATTAGACAGCGCAACATTAGGAATGGGTAGCTCTAATACCATATCAAAAAATAAACCTTGGCCTAACTCACCCTAGAAGGCAGCTTAAAAGGTAAAAATTGTCCAATGCCATATATAAAGATCACTACTCCTTTACTTAATCAATGTGAGAATCTAACACACTCGCGCATGCTCAAGAATGAACATTTGGAGTATGGGACAACATGAAATCGGTGTCCCATCAACACTTGGTAGCCCAACACTAGGAATGAGTGACTCTGATACTATATCAAAAGAATGGACTTTAGGTCTAATTTACCCCAAAAGTTAACTCAAGATGTGAGAATTGGCTAAGGTTACATGTAGAGATTACTATTCATTTACTTAACCAATGTGAGAGTCTAATACACCCGCACATGCTAAAAAATGAACATATAAAGTATGGAATAACATAAAACGAGTAGCCCAACACTACTGGGTAACCAACACTAAGAATGGATAGTTCTGATACCATATCAAAAGAATGAACTTTAAACCTAATTCACCACAAAAGTTAGCTCAAAAGATGAGAATTGTCTAAGGCCATACATAGAGATCACTACTCATTTACTTAATTAATGTGGAAGTCTAACATAATTGCGAATGCTCAGGAATGAACATCCGAAGTATAAAATAACATGAAACGGATGACCCAACAATACTGGGTAGGCCAAAATTAGGAATGAGTGACTTTGATATCATATCAAAAAATGGACATGTAGCCTAACTCACCCCCAAAACTAGCTTAAGAGGTAAGAATTGTTCAATAGTATATATAAAAACTACTATTTATTTATTTAATCGATGTAGAAATCTAATAACTTGTAAATAAAAGAATTATAAAAAAAATATTGAATTGTATAATCAAAATATTTAAATACTTTGGCCTCGTTTGGTTTCATTTCCGTAGCTCATTTTTTTTCGTTTTTTACTATTTTAGAAATAAAACACATCACTTTTTACATATTTTCACCCAATATCATTTTTATTTTCACTTTTAAAATACATTCTCTAATAACCTATATATCTTATCTCAATAATTCATATATCTTCTCTTTCTATTTTATGATTTCTTTTTCTTTCCACCTACAATCTACTAAATCTAATATAATCATTACTTTTTTAATAATTCAAATATAAATTTATTTTCAACTCATTTCTACTTATTAACTTTTTAAATTTTAAAAATAACATAAATAAAAATTGAAAATGAAAATAAAACCAAAGAGGCCTATTAGTCTTTTACATCACTTTTCTTTTATTTTTGCGAGAAAATTGTAGTTCCCAAAATAACGCCAGTGTTACTTTTCCGGGCGTGGGCCAAAAGTGTTCCATTTTATTACACAGGTTGTGACTTTTTCACAGTGATGCTTTCTTGAATATTTGTCAGGGAACAAACAAACCAAATCATTTGAGAACTGCAAAAAGATTGGGAATAAATTAAAAAGTGATCAATGAATCAATTAATTCCTAAAGTTATACCTTTCTTGTAAGAAGAGCAAACGCCAATTCATTTCTCCATCTTTAAAACCTTTTTATCTACTCAATTATAATTTCCCAATGATTTCACCTTTCAAGGCATTAATTACCTTTCACTAAATTCCTTTTTCTTTTTCTTTTTTCTCACAGTTACTCTTAGGGTTTGTTTGTTTCAAATAATAAGGAATGATAAATATATTTTTAAATCTTATTTTTTGTTTGCTTCACAATTTTATGGCTTATAATACCTTTGCAGCCTGACATGGTATCATGGGTCAAGCTAGTTTATGGGTCAAACCAATATGGTTTGATGCACTTTTCATTATTTTAAATCTAATATGAAAAAGGATGAAAAAGTTATTTTTATCCTTCATATAAAAATCCAAACCTCAACACATTCCGCTAAATTCTAAAGCCATATTTTGGAAATTTATCTTTTTAGAAGTTAGGATATTTTGAATATTACAAAATATAATTGCATTAAGTAATCTTGCCAACCAAACATTATATAGTGTCAAATGTGGAATATGATAAATTTCTAAAATCAAAACAAATAATAGATTATATGATATTTGATACTATTTATAGCTTATATATCATTAATACATGAATCTTGTTTAATCTTCTATGCCCAGGCAAACAAATTCTGAGAATACGATCGGAGCAGTGCACCACATTCTGAGAATACAACCTAAAGCTTGTAAGCGTGATCACTACTGAAATTGCACTTTTAGCTTTCTGAAATCTTTGATTAATTGTGTTAATTTAAATTAGTAACAGTCATTAAAGTTGATTGTCCAATCTAAAAAAGGCTTTACATGAGATAATTTAGACGCTATTTATGACTTTGAATAAAAAAGCCGTAGTAATTGTTTGCGCCTTTACTAAAAGCTGTTCTATTAAAATAATGGAAAATTTAGATTTGTTATCTAAGGAAGAGAGATTTTGAAGAGGCGGCCTTCATCAGAAAGGGAAAAAGAAGAATTAAAATTAATCACCCTCCCAAGGAGATTAGTTAAGATATAAAACTAATTAATGCAGCAAGAAAACTAATCAATAAACGTAAAAGAAAAATGTTTTCAATTTTTATTCACATAATAAGTCAAAACATTAAATACAATACATATTTTCTTAACGTAATTAAATAATTAAAATTACATACATTTAATATGTACCTGTAACAAATATAAATTAAAATATGAAATCAAAACGATTAAACATGTACAACAATAAATGTAAAATAACTATTTAAATTTGACAAGCGTAAATTATGGACGGCGTTGGAATATAATTCACTATAATCTGCTTGATTTACCTAAAATTTGCTAATTATGAGTGGGTTGTTGAGATAAAAATTTGTAGCCAGTTCAACATAAAAATCATATAATATTAATGATAAACAACTAAATAATAATATAAAAGTTATAATTAATGACTTGTAATAGGTTATAATTAATAATTTTTATTTTTCAGTAATTATATTTTGTTATTATCATCCTTTTCATTTATCACAATATATTTTAATAGTGATAAGTATGAGATTTAAGCTATCATGATTAATAATTATATTAGTAATATAATCAGAACAACAATTTAATAGCATAAAAAATTTTATATTTTCGGTGTTTATAATAAAACTTTTGAATTATATTATGAATTATTAATAACGATAATTATGCATAACTTTTATCGCGGTTAAATTTGGAAGTTATTGTTTTGCTAAAATAATCCTCTTTTATCACTTTAAATACTAACATTCTCCACATTATCATTAACATATTATTACTGTTGCAATAAGCCGGCATGTCTGACGGCAGACAGAGTGTTGCTTTTTGGTACTTGGGGAATAAAAGCATAAAACATATTGTCTATCTACGAGGGCTGGCGTGAAACCATCACTCCAGGCCTTTTCTCTCTCTACAAACAAATGGGAAAAAAGAATAAGTAAAAAGAAAAGAGAAAAAAAAAAGAAAGAAAGAAAGAAAGAGCATGCACACATTTATATGCAAATGATAAACATGAAAAAGGCAAAAATATCGACTTTCTCTTTTTCTGCTTTATTTGAATTTCTGCTGCTATGGCTGTCGCCCGATCAAAGCGTGAACTTCAAAAATAAAGTAGATAAACAATTAGCATAACTTTCAATAATAAATTAATTACAAGAGGAAATTAAAGACAGACCTTAATTTGGTTGAAAAAGAAAATACATATCTCTATCCCATGTGTGTAATAATTTACTACGAAAAGTATACATTCTTGTTTGTTAATTACCCACATAACAATATTAATTTGATGCATCGATTGATATTATGAATCATCATTTATTTCAATTAATATTTAATACAAATACATCAATTTATATTTACTATACTATTATATACAGTAATATTGATGATGATCAAATTTATTATTAATATGAAAGTCCGTCACTTCTAAATATTGTCCAATCAATACAAATTTAATGAAAATATCATCCTAATATGATGAGATAAAAAAAATAATTTATAAATTATTTGAAACTTTTGATTTCTTTGGACTTGAGATTGCTAAATTTCATCAAGTCTATCATTGATTACGTTGAGTAGGATAAAGATTAAAACGAGATTATACTGATGGCGCCGGGCTCCTCGAAAAACTCCCATATGGCCCTCTCTCCAAATTATTATAAACCCCAAATAGCCTCCAAAGGAAAAAAAAAAAAACCTCACTATTTATTTCCTTTTCGTCAGCCTTCCCACATACAGATACCAATTACCACTCCAAAAACCCAGTCCAGTTTTCGAGCTCAAATAGTTTTTCCAAAACAAGAACCACAAAAATTAAACCAGCCACCTTCTTGCTCAAGTTGCCAGTGGGGGAGGGAATTAATATTAACAAGAAAAGAATTCAGACAAGTTTTCCAGTTCAGGTTTCTTGAGAAGATCGATAAGAGAGATATATAATCTCTCAAAGTGGGGGGGTGTTGGGGGTGGGGTGTGGGCTAAGTTATGCGTGCAGGAGCTTGTGCATCTCAACAGACCCTCTCAGCGGAGGCTGCTTCCGTGCTGAAGCATTCTCTCAGCCTGGCCCGGCGGCGCGGCCACGCTCAGCTCACTCCGCTGCATGTCGCCGCCACTTTGCTGAGCTCAAGAGCCAGTCTTCTCAGAAGGGCCTGTCTCAAATCTCAGCCACCTCATCACCTCTCTCATCCTCTCCAGTCCAGAGCCCTCGAGCTTTGCTTCAACGTCGCCCTCAACCGCCTGCCGGCGACTCCCGGCCCTCTCCTCCACGCTCAGCCATCTCTTTCTAATGCTCTCATTGCTGCCCTCAAGAGGGCTCAGGCTCATCAGAGGAGAGGCTGCATAGAGCAACAGCAGCAGCAGCAGCAGCCTCTTATAGCTATTAAAGTTGAGTTGGAGCAGCTCATTTTGTCAATCTTGGATGACCCTAGTGTTAGTAGGGTTATGAGGGAGGCTGGCTTCTCCAGCACTTCAGTCAAGAACAACTTGGAGGACTCTAGTTCTGTTTTTCAATGTTATAATACCTCTGGTGGGATTTATTCTACTCCTAGTTCTCCCCCAACTGAAACTCAGAGGGATATCATAAACCCCAGCAGTTTCTGGCAAAACCCTTTTCTCTTTTCTCCTCAGAAGAAGCCATTTGGCAACTGTGTCACTGAATATGTTTCCTCCTTTAAGGAAGATATCAAGGTGGTTTTAGAGGTTTTGCTTGGGAAAAAGAGAAGAAATACAGTCATAGTTGGTGATTTCTCATCCATGGCCGATGAGCTTGTTGCAGAACTGATAGGCAAGGTGGACAGAGGAGATGTTCCAGAGGAGTTGAAATCAGCTAAGCTCATCAAGTTTCAGTTTTCATCAGTGCCCCTCAGGTTCATGAAGAGAGAAGAAGTGGATATGAATGTCAATGACCTGAAAAGAAAGGTGGAGTCTTTTGCATCCTCATCAGGTGGGAGAGTCATTATCTACATTGGTGATTTGAAATGGACTGTTGACAGAACTGGTGATGAATACTCCACTGTTTATAGCCCCGTTGATCATTTGATTGGAGAGATAGGAAAGCTGCTTTCTTGGTACGACAGATCAAACATGAGGGTTTGGTTAATGGCTACTGCAAATTACCAGACTTATATGAGGTGCCAGATGAAGCAACCACCTTTGGATGTTCAATGGTCTCTTCAAGCAGTGTCTGTTCCATCAGGTGGTCTGGGATTGAGCCTCAATGCTACAAGGTGAGTCAAGAATAATTTGCTTTTTCTGTTTTCAAGAAAGTTTAAAATTTGATATCATTAGAGTGAAAAATGACCAGTTTTTGGTTAATTCTGAAACTTTATATTGTGCCTTTTGGTTTTAATTAAGTTTTCTTGGTTAGAATTCTGAACATGCCTGTCCCATGACAGTAGCCTGCACCATTTCCTTTCTTGCTTTGCTTGTCTGGCTTCTGTACTGTATTAAATTAGATTTTCTGATTTAAACGTAAGTTTAAAAGTTTTGGCTCCAAAATATAAGAGGGCTGTCTGTAGAAAATGAAGGGGGCATCTTTCATTTTTCTTTTTTAAATATTTTTTTTCCCTTCATATGCTTTCTGGTTGGCTTTAGTCAAATTTGTGGATCTCCTATTCATTTTGGAAACTCATTTGTTTGTATTGTTCTTTTGCAGTGGCCGGGATTCAAGAATTACCTTCTCACAAAACCCATCTCAAATTATGGAGAAAAAGCTATTCTGTCTGAAGGACGAACAAGATGCTCCTCTCACTTGTTGTTCTGAATGCTTATCCAATTATGAAAAAGAAGCCGGGTTCAAGTCAATCCACCAGAAATCTCCTTCACTATACTCAATCAACAACAAAGATAAAGAAAATGGTTTAGCCCAGTTGCCCTACTGGCTCAAACCACTTGGCCATGAGACAATTGAGAAGGTACTAGGTTAATAATACATATAGTGATCCAATGTGTTATCCAATTTTTTCTGTCCTTATGTGTGTTTCTCACCAAGAATTCCTTTTTCAGGAAGATTTAGTTCAGTTGAGGAGAAAATATAACAAACTGTGCCACAGCCTCCACCAAGGAAGCCAAAATCTATATAATCCAAGCTATCTTGGGAGGAATTATTACCACACTTCATCATATCCATGTTGTCTGAATAAGAACAACATCTTTGCTGATTCTGAAACAATTTCATTTGTGTCTCCTGCTGTCAAGCCGAATCAAATCACCAGTTCTCTGCCTCGGTTCAGGAGACAACAATCTTGCCATATTGAGTTCAGCTTCAGCAATGGAAGTTCCAAATATAAATCGGTCGAACCAAATTTGGATTCTCTCAAAATCATGGAGGATAAAGAAGTGAGGATTACCCTTGCCCTTGGAAATTCCATGTATAATGATATGGATTTGGGGGAAATATTTCGAGAAAATGTGCCATGGCAATCGGAAACCATTCCTTTGATTCTGGAGGCCTTGATGGATTATGAAGCGATGAATCAAGACAAGTTTTTGTTGATTCAGGGGAATGACACTGTCGGAAAAAGAAGATTAGCAGTTGGAATAGCAAAGTCTATTTTTGGTTCTTCTGAGTTGCTCTTTTGCATGAACATGAGAAATAATGCTTATATGCCAACTGAGAATCGTGAAATACTGGAGAAGGCCTTAAGGGATCATGAAAAACTTGTCGTTCTAGTAGAAGATGTTGATTATGCCGATCCTGAGTTTGCAAAATTTCTTGCTGATGGCTTTGAGGCTGGAAAAATGGATAGATTGAGAAAGGACAAGAGAGATTCTGGCCATAAAATATTCATCTTAACAATGGATGGAGATGCAGGCTTCACCATGGCAGGGGAAAACATAAATTCCGTTATTCAAATGAAACTAATTATCGAAGAGTCCTCAGTTGATCCCAGGATGCCTAATCCTCCTGACCACAAGCGGAAACCAGAATGGGATTTTCCGATCAGGAGCAAGAGCCGAAGGAACAATGAGATGGAAGAGGTCTCATCAAATGGGAAGGGAGAATTATTCACAAGGCAGTTAAACCAAAACGCCCTCGACCTCAACATCAAAGCAGACGCAGACGAGGAGGAGATCAAGGAAGGGAAACCGGGGGAGCTCAGCCCCATTTCAAGCGACTTGACTCGTGAAATCACAATCGAGCGACAGAATTCACCAAGGTTCCTCAAAAAGATCGAGAATTGCTTTGTTTTAAACAGGAATTCGGATCAAGATGAGCAGGCGAGAGAGATGTTCTTGTCGAAATTCAAAAGATCTTTTCGGGAGGCGGCTAGTGGATGTAGAAATATAAGCAGTTTCAACATTGGGGAGAAGGTGTTAGAAGAAGTTTTACAAGGATCTGGATTATATCTGAACAACCTGTTTGAAAAATGGCTGAAAGACGTTTTTCAGGCGAGTTTAATGGTGGCTGATAGTGGAGAGAGGGAGAAGGTTAGTATTAGGCTCTGTTTAGGGGGGAAAGGAGAGAGTTGTGTAAAGGATGGATTCATGGGGACATGTCTTCCCGAAAGGATCCCAGTTTCTTTCATAGGTTGAAACTTGAAAGACCTTGTAATATATTCTTGTTCTTAGATGTAATTAGTGTTTTCAAATACTATGCCAGGCTTGTGTTTTCATGTGTGTTATCACATAGTTTTCAGAAATCCAATATAAGCATATGTTTCCTGCAAGTTAGTTTACCAAATGGCTATGGCCCTCAGCACCAGATTTAGCGAGAAATTTATGCATCAAAACAGTAAATAGAACTCCAATGTAAGAGAAGCTGCAAGATGCAAGGTGTTGTCCTAAATTCTAAGAAACAAGCATAGTTCTTTAGTCAAAGCCACTGTGTCACTCTCGTGTCAGACGAAAACCCCTTCGGAGGTTCCAAGCCTCCCTCCATTCCACAGATTCTACATGATCATTGGCTAAGAGAATGTTTGTATGAGCTTACAATCTCTTCACAACATTTCATAAGATCAACTTATAAGATGTTGTAAAGTGTTTGAAAAAATTTCTAAAAATAAGCCTAAGAACTCCTCAAATAAGATGTCACAATAGAATTTTATAAGTTCTTTTACAAAAAGTAAGAAATTTCTCCATTCCACAAATTCTACATGATCATTGGTTGACAAAATGTGTATATGAGCTTATAATCCCTTCAAAACATTCCATAAGATCAACTTATTAGATGTATAAAGTGTTTGAGAAATTTTTTAAAAATAAGCTTAGAAACTCCTCAAATAAGACGCCACAATAGAATGTATAAGTTCTTTTACATAAAATAAGGGATTTCTAATTTATTTCTAAAATTTTAACAAACTCCTTTATATGAATTACAAACTTGCTGCTACTAATATTTTATAAATTCTAAATTTTTCTTTATCCAAATATTTTAAAAACTTATTTTTAAATAAGATGTAATATTTAGAAACTTACAAAAAAATTTAATTAAGTTCAGCTTCCATTTTTCAGACAAGATCAAGAAGAGGTTACAATTTCATGAAACCACGAGCAAGTCTTACACTGATCAAGAAAGCAGAGTACGGTGCTGCTTTCCTCATTAAAGAAACAATTCTTTTCAATTCCAATTAGCACCTGGAAACTGGGACTAAAGTGGGTTTTTTCATGATGAGGTGCATATGAAATGCACAGATAAATATTAAGGGAAGCAAGTGGTAAGGACTTTAAGATAAGGATAATGTAGGTTTCTTGAAGATCCTTTTCATAAACGATACTAATTATGCTACAATAGTTTGAGGTTGCCCTAAAATTATTCATCCAAGATGACCACTTTTGACAGCAATCAGTGGGCATTCATTCATATGTAGATAATTATAAACAAAAATGAAAAAGGAAATGTCATGTTTCCTCATTCCTCTCACATATAAAACTCTTCTCCACTGCATGGTAATGGGGAAAAATATTCCTTTCTTTTGAATGTTTGGTATAATTAGTTTGACTGATTTTAGGGGGTCATGAAGAATATAAGATATGATTACAACAAGCGGCGGAGGTGGGAATATGTCACCATATTATGGAGAAATGTCAAAAGATTTCAAAATTTGGACAAACAACAAAATGATGCACTTGTGCAGAAAGGTTGCCCAGTGGCTATGATCATATTTGAAGAATAATTTAGTTATGATAGGAAAATGATTGTCACACTTTCATTGTCTGCCTAATTGATTCTCTCTATGCAGCTACCTCCACTAGGACCATAAATTTGAACATCCCAAGTCTTCGTTTGATTTTGTTTTCATGTCCTTTTTTATTTTGACTTCTTTTTTATTTTGCCCTCAAAGTCAAAATAAAAAGTTATCAATTTTTCTTCATTTTACAAACATTTTTATTTTTAAATTATTTTTTCAAATACATTTTTACACACTCTCTCTCTCTCTTCATTTCACATCCTAATTTTTTCCCTATTTTCATTTTCAAAACTTTTAATATAAAAAACACAACATCTAAAGGCATCTCAATTTTTTAACCATACACAATCATTTAATTATAGAGAATCAAACAACATCTCATTTTTAAATCTAAACTCATAACTAATTTTTCACTTTTTGAAAATGGCAAAAAACAAATAATGACTTTGAAAACATATCTAAACATGTAGCACCCCCACCCAGGTGGTGTCTACTTTGGGTTGAAGTGTTATTCTGATCTTATTTTAATAATTCAAAACGAGATTCCCACCTCCAGAATATTCAATTTAAATATCCTATAACTATCCAAAACCATTCATTCTAATTCACTATTACATCCTGCAATATGATATTTCACAATAACACGAACTTCAAAATTCATATATATACGCAAAACATTCACACATGATGTATTAGTCTCAAGCTCACATGCCCAAACTTTATGTAGAAAGTCAAAGCACACGATTCTCGCTAGTGTCAAAATCTTACAAGCATAAGCTTCTACACAAGACGTCATAAGCATCAACTTACATAGGTAATACTTTACATAACAAGTACAAACCCTGTACATCATAAAGCCATTAACAAAACTATATACATTGATACAGCGTGCAATGCTTCACCTGCCGCTTGTCACAACCTAGTTAGGGCAAGAATTAAGAAAACGAGAGAGGCATAAGTCATGGTGACTTAGTGAGGCAAATAATTGTTATTGCATCTAAAGTGAAAGAAGAACTACGAAGGATTCAAATATAACTAGAAATGGCAAGGATTCAACAAAATAAATAAATAAATAATAATAATAATAATAAAGGGAACAAAATCCTCCTATAAAACAATGACAAAAGATACTTTCAAACAGTAGAGATATGCAACCGTTGACATACGACATAACCATGTTTAACATAGCAAGGTTCAAATTTCAAAAGATTAACAAAACTGTTGGCACATTTCATCCTTATGGCTCTCCAAAACGCATTAAAATCGGACATATCATGAATGGAACATAACATAAACAGAACATATTAGAATCAAAAATATCATAACAAGGGTCTTGTTTCTCCTATTATCGAGTGATCGACTCGACATAACATGACTGGCATGTGGCATGGTCGACCACATGCCTGATTCCGCTAATTGCAGACAGCTACCTCCAACCACCTACAAGTTAAGATCGTGAGTGGGTACTAAACGAGAGACCAGTCACCATCAGTTCATTCCGCCTGGTCATCTTTTCAGACCTCATCCCAGTCCTAACAACCCGTGACATCCCTATGAGTAAAAAAAAAAATTTCAAGAGCGTCCCCAAGGGTGACATGACATGGTACCAACAATAGAACTAACATAATAGTCAACAAGAGCGAACACAGAAAATGACAAATAACGAGTCGACAAGACCATCTCAACAACAAAGTAGAATACCAATCTCAAGAAAACGAACAAATAAGTGGTTGGCAAGACTACATCAATGGCATTCCAATAAAAGAGTAAATAACAGACACGGGATCAGCCGGCAAGGTTGAGGAGCACAGGGGACAAGAGCTAGCAAACACAACAAAGACGATTTTAAAAAGTTAAAACACGTATGAATTAGTTAAGAATCAAGGATAGTTGACATGATCATTTCCCAGCAACAAAAGGGACTATAACCTCACCTCAAGTCCTAATGCACGCCAAAAGCTTCCTACTAAGCCAGGATACCTGGATCCTCATTACCTATTTTCAGCAAAACGTGAAATAAGTATTGATACTAGGCTATAGTAACTTTCATGTGCAATTATGGGCATTTGTGTGTTTAACTATGATAACATCCTTATCTCTTGCAAGACACCCCTATCGCCCTAATTCTCAGACCGACGTTTCTAACTATGATAATCCAATTTCCTCATCCAGTTAAGTAATTTTACTAGATTCACTACACATCCAACTCATTTAGGTGTTCAAGGTCAAATTCCGAACTTAATTTACTCTTTGACTTCCTAAGCATATCAATTTGGTCAAATAATATTAGTTACATATTTTATCAATTCTGAACCTATCTCACTTCATAACTAATAATCGACTTAATATTTGTATTTCATAGTTAATTAATTTAATTTATGTCCACAAATTTGACATGTTTTTCTATACGAGTAAATTTTCACTACTGATTCATAAATTGGCTTCCTAATTGTATTATTTAATTTAATTAAATAATAATTAGTCTCTTATTATTGAATCCGGGTTCATAAGTCACTTTATAACTAAATCGTATTCAATTATTCTGGTCTAACATCATAATTCGATCCAATTAACTCAGATTTACATCAGAAACTAACTTAACAATTTAATCAAATCAAATCAAGAAACATTCAATTGTTCAAACGAGATTTTACCAAATTAAATGAAATTCAAAGCTAATTCATAGTTCAAGATTGGCATGCATGTGTTCAGTTGGTCTCCTTGAAGAAGTTGCCTGGAAGCTGCTGGAACTGGAATCCAAACCCACGAATCAACGTGTCTCCTCATTTTCCTCTAATCACTCCTCCATTCGATGTCAGTTCATCAACTTGAAGACACCATTGTCTTCCTCATGCTGAGCCTATCAAAATCCATCTCCTGATCGTACCTAACAGTTGCTAGAGACAACAAACCCGCCATCGTCTGCAGAGCTCGATTTTAAGCTTCAATTTTTCAACAACTCCTTGGCTGGTTTGGGGTGATATGGGTATGGATGTGTTCACAGTGACGAGAGGGTGCCAACGAATGGTTCAATTTTAGGTCTTTACCGTCACTAGAGGGAAATCGCCAGTGGTGGGGCTGAGGGTCTGTATATGTAAATTTAGAAGAAATGGGGGTGTGTTTGACTATATATATATATATATATATATATATAAATATATAAATTTTCCAAAAAATTCAAAAGGGCCTCAAAATCTTTCCTCAACTCTTGATTAAGTCCCCAGGTTCATCAGTGCCTTAAATTGATCCTTTTGACCAGTTTGATTTACAGATTGGCCCTATGCATTTTCTAAACCTATGCAATATAATTAAGTCCTATTCAATTTAATTTTTGATCCCTCATATTCCTAATATTAAATTGAGACCTCTTTTTAAATTTTCTTCAATTATGATTATTACTTTCGTATTTATATTTGGTTTAAATCAAAATTTTCATGTTGAGAAATTAGAAATTTATGGGTATTACAAAATGGACTCTAACCCACCCCTGCAGTAGTCAGGTAAATTTGTTTAAAAAAAAAAAGAAAAGAAAAAATTTGAATGAATCAAATACAATACATAATTACATTTACAGTATGAATAAAAAAGTAAAAAAAACCAATATAATCCAAAACTCAATCAAGTTTTTGGTAATTCAAATTTTTTTTCTTCCTTACTATTTTCTTCTATGGCAATCTTAGTACATGATTGGCATTTTAATGATTCTCCTGTCTGGCAATAAAAAATTGAATAATGAAATCTTGCAAAGGCTCTGCTTGGCTCGAATTGCAATATTTCAATTATTTCGAATGCACGTAGCATTGGTGAACTAGTTTGATATGTGGCATTTGGTTGAATAAAATTAGTAATTAACGTCATCGTCCCGGCGAGATCCTTAAATTGTCTGAAAAAAATTCCGATGAAAAAACAATATTTTAATTAATTAAGTACAGTTTCACGATGAGGAATAAAGGAGTTAAAATGAAATTGAACTTAAAAGCATTTTTTAGGCCAAACTTGAGATGGAACAAAGCCCAAAATATTGAGGTCAAGTTCATTCATCCAATATTTTAATTAATTTAAATTTTTTAAATTAATTTAAATAATATTATTATTATTTTATTATTTCATTATCTTTACCATCATTAGTTTTTATACGTCATCAATTAAATTATTATACAATTCTAAAGTTTCCTATCTTTTATTATATATTATTATTATCAGCAGCAATAGTAAAAAGTATTGTTATTATTTTATTTCAATAATATTTTTAAGTTTGACATTAATATCTATAGTTATCAGTGCATGTCATTTTGTTATTAGGAATAATAATATTATTAAATTTATTTTTAATATTAACAAGAAGATCAAATATAAAAATTAGTAAAATAGAAGTTCACAAGCTTTTGAAACTTATATTTGAACTGCATTTAGATCGATAAAGAGCTCACACTCAATAAACTTGAGTTGAAGTCAACCATTACTTCGAACACAAGAAGTTCACTAATCGGCTCAACTCAACTTGCACTTCTAATTTCGCTGCCACTACGTTCAAGAGATTAATTCTTCCCTTTTCCAAGGGTTAAAAGAAAGTATTTATTTCAACTGTGAAACTACATTTAAATAAATACATAAATAAGAGCAATTGAATTCAAAAAAAAACTTTATCAAACAAGAACAAGGAAGAGAGCTACACACATGACTTGGTTACTGTACTTACATTCCAAGGAATATGTAGTTACTTATGCAGTACAATTGATATCTGCACATGAACTCTTTGATTCTCGAGATATTTACCATAACACATTTTTTTGGTTCGCTGTTCCAGATTTCTTTTATCTTTTTGATTTTCTAACAAAGTATTTGGACAATAAGTTACTTTCTTGTCACATGTGATGTAGAACAAATTAAACAAGAAACCCTATCTGAATGATTGTAATTAATAGCAATACTTATATTGAAACAGAAAAAATCGTCTTTTTAGGGATTCAAGAATTTAAAGTGTAACTAGAACAAACAGGAATCAATTAGAGCCATATTAGGAGTAGGATTGTGGGACATTCAAGGGGAAGCAAACTCGAAAGGGTTTTTTTTCAGAACCAGAAATCAAGCTACTTCATTATTTGAAATAAATCAAACAAACTTGCCAAAATGATTTTAGCCTATCTCTGATATTCTCATATGACCTAATATATACATACATAAATATATAGCTTAGACATGAATATACACAGATACAAATGTGTATGTATATGCATGTACTTGTGTGTGTGTGTGTGTGTATTTTGCACAGCAAACATTCATTGCTAAGCAGTAAGGAGGAGCACTTATTGAAGTACAGTAGTCAAACGGATATGAGCCCTTTACTCTAGCACCAAGAGGATATAAATGCATATGGTGCAGAACAAGAGGTATTTGGGTTAGCTTATAAGCTTATTAAAACATGTTATAAGATATTAGAAAGTGTTTGGTAAATTTTTCTTTGAAAGAAAACATATAAAATCCTAAAATAAGATATTAAATCTTATAAGCTCTTTTTTAATAAGTGAAAATATTCTAACTAATTTTCAAAATCATAACAAGCTCTTGCAATTTTAATCATTTAGTTACAAAATTTTCATTATTAACATCTTATAAGTTTAAACGCTTCAATAATGTATTTTAAAAATAAGATATAGCATCTAATAAGCTTTAAAAGCATCTTATAAGATTAGGAATTTCAAAGATCTTTTATATAAATTTAACCAAATACCCTCAAGTATGTTTCTCTATGTGTGTATTAGAAGGGATTATTGCTAGTTCTCACGCATACGCCCATGGGAGTGAAAACCCAAGATCAATATGTTGAGAGGTGTAGGAGCTTACAAAAAAGGTACCCGCTTGCCCCAGCAGATATGGTGTGTATAGCAACATTCATCATGAAGCAGTAAGGAATAGCACTTCGTAAACATCATTTAGCTAAACAGATATGAGCAATTAATTTAGCACCATGAGTAAATACAAACATATGTTGCAGAGTATAAGAGAAGGTTGAAAGATGCAATGAGTTAAATGGACAAACATACACAAAATGATTCAGTAGATTTCAAGGGAAGTAAATATTCGAAGTCTATGCACGTAAGGATGCGATCCAACCTCTGCGCTTCCACTTGAAACTCCATTATAGACTTATAGTGCTATGGATTGAAATTGAGTCAAAACAAATCCTACTTTTGGATGTCACTTGCTTGAACTTAGATCATAGAGAAGTAGAACACTAATGTGCTTAAGTCACAATTTAAAAAAAAAATTAAGTTCAAGACATGATCAACGGTGAAATAAAAAGAGAACACAAGAGTCCATAACTTAGTAAATCCTTTCAATGGGCAATTCAAGAAATTTGAAAACTTGGCTATTTAACTTTCCTAGCTTTTGTTGCATCAAGAAACAATTGGATGTAGTATCCATATCAGTAGAGCACGTCATAAAGGGAATACTTCACTAATTCCAAATTTTGATTGCTAATGGAGAATATTAACACTCTTATCACAGAAATGTAAGGCCAAGCAAGGACTATAACTCAAAATAGAAAAACACAGACCAAACAGAACTTTTAATTGCACAGATTTTTAGTATTCCAGTACTTCTAGGATTTGCCACACAAGTATGAAAACGCCGGTTAACTACTCTCCAGAATTCCGAAACAATTATAAATAAATAGAGATCAGCCAAAAATTTAGTAACTGGAGTGTGTAATAGTTTTGATATGCAGGAAATCACTTTCAAGCAAACTACTCAAGGCATTAATGAAATATCAAACTAGTTCGACAAGGATATGCGTCTTTTCTTTTAAGTGTTAAATGTTCCAAGCAAATACTACTTTTTTTTTATGAGTTTCATCAGCAGCAGTAGCTGCTGGAGAAAAAGAAGAAGAAGGATATGTGAAAACAAGAAAAGGCAAATATTTTCAAGCATGAAATACTGAGAAAGTTTTGTCAAAAATGTTGAAAAAAATACACAGATCAGAGATAAGATCGAGAAAAGCATGATAAGCAACACAAATCCAAATTCCAACGTTTGTTAGAATTTGACTGCATTCTGAATTTGGTTGGCCAAAATTGTCAATCTATGGGATGTATAATCCATTGACACAGACAAGAATGAAATATACAGAAATTTTGTGATTGGATCCAACAGATAAGAACAAAGCAATGCCAACAAAAACATGGCTCCATGAGATGAAACAAGTATATTAGGCTTCACCTTTCATTTTCGAAGCCCTAGTGCTATTAAAAATTACCACAGGTCAGCAAAGGAAAAGGTTTTGGTATAGCAAGACAAGTTCACTCATCCCTTCTCCTGACATGACATGAATACAGATATTACTTGCCAAAACTGATGTGGCCAAGTTCAAATTTTCTAGAAGTTTTCAAATTAATAAAGCATCTTGCTCTGACAGCAGATATATAATATAATATCGATCAAGAAAGAAGATGCTATTAAAAAACTGAAAGTGTAAACATCAAACCTTCCTCAGTTCCCACCATCTGATTTCCCCAGATGATACCTTGCTTCAAGTAAAGACGGACACGCTACATGTAACATCCATAACCATGACGAATTATTAAGTGAAGAAAGCTTGAAGGTTGAAGAAATTGAAATTTCTGAATCTCTATGAAAATTTTCTTGTGCAAAATCTCTGGTAGTATTGATAAGCACATGAACCAACAGAAAACTTTAATTTCGATTACTCCACAATAAAATAACTCAAGCTTGTCGTTAAAGATATAGAATGCACCAAAAGCAAGTAAAAAAATGAGATTTCCGAACTAAAAGCAACCATGCACCCCGATGATCAACTTACGAATTTTTTATTTAGACATTCACTTCATCCCTCAATCACCTGCGATCCAGTCAGCAACAGCAAATTCAAGAAACAAGAAGGGAATGTTGGTTGTGTTTTGTCAAAAATAAATTTTCCCCCAAAATGACAAAATGGATTTCCCTAAAATACCCTTTTCTATCTTTCGTTATCCCCAAACTTCCTCATTTTCCTATATACACACACGCACATACATTTATATTATATATATATATTATTATTCTTATAATAAAAAAATTTCTCAACTTCATTTTCATCTCAAAAACCAAATAAAAAATTATTAATTTGGTTGCTTTAGTGAAAAATATTTACCCCAAAACAAAAACAAATATAACAATATTTTCCAAAATAAATTTCTAATTGTTCCCCAAAATATAAACATACATCTATCACATTCTCGAATACTACTTTCATATTTTACAATCCTACTCCAAAAATTCATTTCCTAATAACATATATCATAATCACCTGCGAAACATAACCAAACATTCCCAAAGTCATTCTCTTCGCTCCAATGTACTACTTCTGTCGTCCCAATTTAATGCCTAATCTTGAAAGGGAAAAAGACTTTGAGCTGAAAATTCTGTCCTTCATTATTTTTCCCTTGAAAATTCTGATCGAGATTTAGTAATTCCACACTATTGTAAGAGTACTTTGGAGGAAGAAAATACCAGCACTCAAATCAATTTGGGATGGATAAGTAGTATGAAATTCTGGGCTGGGAACAATTTCACTCAAAATGCGTACATAAATATAAAGTTCACTTCCAATGACAAAGGAGAGACCATAACCGAATCAGACATTACACAAAAATTACGATCATTAATATTAAACATACTAACACGAGCTAAGTTCATCTCAAGAAAATCTGTCGCGGGATCTCCAAAAGGAAAACAACATCCTTTTAGGAGATCGCGATCACACTTTTCTTCTTCTTCTTTACATTTAATTTCATCGCGAGTATTCCCTTCAGACATCAATCAGCATTTCATTCTTTCTTAAGCAGATTTTCGTTAGCGGATTGATTAAATTTCATGTAATTGCAGCCAAATGCTGCGCACCAGACGAATATCCTTACCCCGATAACAGTCCCGTGAAAAGCAGGTAAGGGTTTGCGATTGTCGAATTGTCCACCGGAAAACGGAAATCAATGATAGGCACAGGGCGAAATAAAGAGATAACGGCAGAAGAATTTGTTGAGGGTTTGTTTGGTTATATTTTGGATATATTTTGCTTTTTACGATTTGGAGAATTGAAATTTAAGAATGGATGTGAGAAACAAAAACAATGAGATGGTAAGTTGGGGGAAATGTATTAAATGTGCAATTATGTTTTTGATATTCGATGAAAATTGTTTTGGTGAATATTTTATTATATTTTAATGAGAAATAATTGTTAATATAGATATTAAATTAATTTCTTTTTTATTTGGTCCGTAAAGAGAAATTATAATTTAAAGTTCATAATTCATTATTAAATTTCATGTTTATAGTAGAACCTTGCTGTAAAGAGTCAAAATTGTACAACAAAATTACTTTGTACATAAATTAATTATCAATACTCTTTGTTAATATGTTTATTTATAATTTGTTTAGTATGAATTTTATTTGAGTTTGATTGACAAATATAATTATGTATTTTAAATATCTTTCCATCATTATATCGAAGAATAAAAATACGTAAAAATTAAGTAACATTCATAAAGTATTTATATACGTGCAGGAACAACACGTGACAATTGCGACTATATTCAAATATAATGATTGAAAGTAATTTTAAAATATTATTTTAATAATTAATTAATTAATGATGTCGTAAATTAATGTCAAGGGTCTTTTAGTAAATTGAGAGAGTAAATGAAGGCTTATAGTCAAATGGCATCAAGTTTTTCCTATTATGTGGGAAGTCTTATTTAACCCAAACGAGCATTTTTGTGTATACCTTATATGTGCCTCTTGGTTATAATCTTATAAAGTTTGTATTTTCATATTCTTTGATTTGATATTTTTATTCGATTGATTTATTATAAGAATGATCTTCTTGATTTGATAATTAAATCTATAAACTTGTTGTAAATGATACTCTCTAAAAAAAAATATCTACCATATTTTTCTATTGGCGAGGGAATGATTTTATTATCCTAAAATGTAAATAAATGAGGCGGTGAGTTTTTAGAATTAGCACATATAAAAAATAATTAGACGTTCAATTTTATTTTCAAAAACAAAAATATAATTGCTACAGTGCTGCACCTCTTTAAAAAGAAAAACATTAAAGGATTTAATCTTTTATTTTAGACTTTTATACTAATCATAAAATCAACACATGCACCGTGACGAAAGCTCTACCTAATAATAACAATATGCTTCAAAACTTTAAATTGTGGGAGAACCAAACATCACATTTTAACTAGTAGCGCCAAAATCATTACCAACCCGCCAAACCAAACTTACTGCAATAACAAGAACAAATAATGGGAACTTGAAAAAAGGCCCTGTTTGGATATGTTTTGATTTTCATTTTTTATCTCTAATATTTTTAAAAGTTAAAAAATTAATTATAGTTTTAAAAATAAAAATAAAATTATATTTGGATATTTTGTTTGAAAATAATAATTAGGGTATGTATAGTGTTAAAAATTTAGGTAATTTATATTTTTTTATGTTTAAAAATATTTATTTTTTGATCATATATGTATATTTTATTAATTTAAAAATGATAGTGTGCATTTTATGTCAAATCAAATTTGAATTTAATTGATATGATAATAGTAAGCTCAAGATAAGTTGAAAATAAAAAGAAATAATATTTTTTGTGAAAATGTGTAGAATTTGATGATTTTTCATTTTTAAATAGTATCAAAAATAAAAAGGGGCCTCAAAAATGGAAACAACAGCCCCGTTGTAAGATTTTGATAGAATATCTAAAATAACTTTAATGTAATGCCTAGATAAGTTTTGTAAACTCTTCAAAATATTTTAACTTATTTTTAAAATATTTTTTCCAAATAAATGTATAACCAAAATGAATTATTTTGTATCTATTACAAGTTCTTCCTCCTCAATTAAGACCCATCATTCAAATAGATGAGAGTAAAGTTAATGAGTTCAAATATTTGTAAACTCAATGGAAGAATTTTTTTGTCAGAACACAAGCTTTTCTAGTTTTAACCATAATAATTAAAATTGTCATTATTAATATATTTTGAAATCTAAATCTTATTTTATCAAAACAATTTAAGAACTTACTTATACAGTGTAAGCTCCCAAAAATATTTTATAAAATGAAAAAGCTTATAACATCTTACTAGATTTAGCCAAACACCCCTTAAGTGTACAATTTAATCTTATTTACTGTTCATATGTATATTTTTCCTTTTCTTTGGATTTTCTAATATGTTTCTTACAATATGCGATAGAAATTAAAATTTATTAACCATTTTCTTGTGAATATCAAATTCCATATAAATTCACGGCAAAATTACAAAATTAGTCCCATAACTATATTATACTAGTAATTTTCAACTTTATCTTTTTAAACTGTAAAATTGGTACATTAACTTTTAAAATTTGATAATTTAAAAACAAATTGGGCTCGAAAATCATATAGCAACGGTCCGCCTTTGTGGTACCCTGTTACTCCTACCTCATCCTTTCTCCTTCGTGGAATGTGGTGTAGCAATCCCTTTTTACCGTATCAACACATTTATTACTTTCAAGGACAAAAAATAAAAGGAAAAAATCACGCAAAAAAACAAAAAATAAACACATAAATCGAAAAAAAGCAAAAAGATAAAAAATATATAAATCTTGAAAAATATTTGTATACTTATATATTCACATATACAAACATACATACACATGTATCCCACTTGCTAAATCATTGGATTAAATGAATTGAGTCCTAAAAAAATTTAAAACTCGCACATCAAAATTTAAAATATTAAATATCCTTTAAATTTATAAGGTTTATTTCTTACGAATTTATCATCTAAATTTATTTAAAAATCTAATTTATCACTTTAGGTCATATAATGTTAATAATATTAAGTTACATATTTAATAATGTTAAAATAGTAAACAAAACTAAAAATTGAATTAAAATTTTGAATTTGTTTATTAATTTAAAAAGAAATAAAAATTAAACAATGCAAATTTAAGTCTATCTTATTATTTATATAATCCAAAATTACATAATAATATTAAAATGATAGCTATGTCTAAAATAATTTAATTGAATATAAATATATTTTATTTATTAATTCAAATATAACAAAATAAAACTTAAATAATAAAAATTTAAGTTTATCCTCCTAACTATATTATTATAAATTATATAATAATATTAAAATCATAAATATTCTAAAATAATTCAATGAGCATAAAACAGAATTCAAATAATAATAATAATAATAATAATAATAATACCCCAGGGCCAGCGACCCCTCCCCCTTCCCCCACCCTCGAGTGTCCCTGCCCACCCTCGCGCCAGTTCCCTCCTTTCCCTCTACTTGGCCGCTGGCCATGCGGCCGCCTCCGCGTGGGTGGCCTGGCTCATGGCTGCGGCAGCCAAGGTGGTGAGGGTGTTTGGTTGGGGGGGGGGGGGGGGGGGGGGGGTGTTTGGGATCTATATATGTTATATATATTTATATATTTAAAATTTATATATGTATGTATATATATATATATGTAAGTATATGTGTTTGTATGTATATATATTTTATTTTCTTGGCTTTTTTTATTTTTTATATCTTTATTTTTTTATTTTATATATATATATATGTTTATATTTTACTTATTTTATATTTTTATTGAAATAGCGGATTGAATTGCCTCGTCATTATCACATAAAAAAGGTGTAGGACAAGTTTGATAATAAGGCACCATGCGAACCCAAGTCAGGCACCATGTAGGTGAGGGCTAGTGCCACATGACTTTTGGTCCAATTTATTCTCAAATCATTAAATTTCAAAAATTGATGTACGAATCTTATGACTCAAAAAGATAAAATCGAAAATTACTAGTATAGTATAGTTACAGGATCAATTTTATAATTTTGCCTAGATTCACCTTTTAGCTAACTATCAAATTTAATTTGATGAAGTACTTGTATGTTTTTTTTTAAATTTCAACGTGACAGTAAAACTCATGAATTATTTAATTTTTATTTAATATATGTGTAAGACAAATTTCACTTAAATTAAATTAAAATTTCATAATTAAGAGGTTTTAAACTTGAGTTTCACTATAATTGGATGTTAGTCTGTTGCTATGTGATATCTAAATATTATAAATAATGTAATTATTTGTATTTGATAGATTTAAAATTAAATGAATGAATGGATTTGTATTTTAAGCCCTCTCTTAAAAAAAATCACAAATTGTTGAAAATAAATCAACTAAATTATTGACTTGCACATGGTGGTAAATTTTGGCGGGCTTAATCGGTGGAATCTGTTATTTTCGAGCAGTTATTAGTCAATATCTGTCCCATTTTCGTCCATCATCGTGTGGGGCATAGAATTTCTTTAATTTACATTCTAAGTAAGGTTGGTTGAGATACCATGGCATCCTTATTCTTCGAGAAGCCACATGT
>JACGDI010005690.1:1845005-1891064 GCA_014898725.1 Jacaranda copaia
AAAAAAAAAACAAAGAAGGAAGAATGTAAGAAGATCACAACAATTATTGGTGGATCATTTAAAATTATTTAACAGAAAAAGGAAAATAGATTGGAAGAAAAGGCCAAAAATCAGGACCTTCTACAATAACATATTTTATATTTTTTATGTTTATTTATGAAAAATAAAAAATAAAATATAAATTGAAATAAAAGATTTTAATTAATTTGCATGATTCAAAGCAAAAGTAATTGAATACCAAAATAAAATTTTAAACTTTTAAATTTCTTTTTATTCTACCTAAATATTTGATATGCTATGAATTTCAATCTACATGAGAAAAATGCAATAGCTTCCTAATTAAATCATTTGACTCAATATTGCATAATGTAAGTTCTGTCGAAAATTCCAATAAAAAAAACAAAAGTTCTGTGGAAAATATCCAAACAATTTTTTGTTTAAAACATGCATATCAATGCATTCAAAAATAAAATAAAATTTACTACTGTGAAATTAGAAAAGATAATAACTCAAATTGTTTTGAAAGCTAGCACTCAACTATAATTATATGATATATATATATATATATAAATTTATTTTATGATTGATGATATTTAAATCTATCATCAATATAAAAATTCAATCGCTTTGAAATATTATCCTGTCAATACGTATTTAAAAATGAAGACACATCAAAGGATGAGAGAGAGTGAATAACTTATAAAATATGTTAAACTCTATACTTTTTTCAATCTAAGACTACTAAGTATAAACAATGATGGATAACTTTAAATTGTACGAAATTTGGTTACATATTAGAGTTTCCTTTTATATGTTATTTTTCCGCCCATTTGGTTTTATTTTTAACCCCCATTTTTATATTTTCTATCATTTTAAATTTAAAATATATCAATTTATAAATGTTTTAACTTGATATATTTTAATTTCTAATCTCAAAACTTGTTTTTAAAGTCAGAAAATTTCCTTCTCTCTCCATTTTTAAAACCTATCACACCTATAGTGCAACTTACCATCAACTTAATAGTATTACCATTATCAATCACTAACCACATATTTAATATAAATAAAATAATTGTAAAAATAATTCTATTATATTACTTACAATCACCAACCACATATCAAATCATATAATTTAAAATCACAAGGGTAATATTTGTTTACAAATTGTGTATTTTGAATTATATGTTTTAGGAGAATGAGTTTTGGGAGTGGGGTTGAGGAATATGAAATTTGTATTGAGAAATATGATGTATGTTTGTTTATAATTTGAGAATAGTAAGAAAATTATTTTGGAAAAATTTGGTATGTTTGTTTATATTTTAGAAGAAGACAAATTCTACTGTAGCAGTCAAATCAATGCATTTTTGTTGAATTTTGAGAGTATAAATGAATTTTAGTAGCATTTTTTATTATAATATAATAATAAAATATTATAACATAAATATATATATGTGTGTGTGTATGTGATTGGTAATGATTGTAATGTAAAGAATATGAAATTTTTGGTCACTTATTAGTTAAATTGCAAGAATAATTTAATCATTTTAGAAACTCATTATGATAAAAAAGAAATGCACATATTTGGTTATATTCTCCCAAAATAATTTAATTTTGGGAGAATGTAACCAAACATAGCCAAAACTTTTCATGGAAATATTTTTCTTATTCAAATATATTTTTATTTTCAAATCTATACAATCATTACTTTCAAATAATTTTTCTAAATGCATTTTCGTTTTCAATCACATCTCATAATTACTCAAATGAAAATTGAAAATGATATCCAAACAGGTCCTTTGTGCGTGGTAATTAAAAAACCCATCATAATTTAGATTTTGAAACGATGATAAAATAACCATTAGCATAATCCTCCTCCACTTTCCACGTATGCACCAATAATCCTCGATTATGGGCCCCATGAAAAATAAAAATACAAAAGAAAACGTAGGCCTTTAACCTGCGCCCCGCGCGCACGTTAGCCTGAGTCCCTCGGACGACCACAAGGCCTGCGCCGAAACTTCTCGAGATTCGCCTCTTTTCAGCATATTAATACGCCCTCTCAACAAACGTGAATAAAAAAAAACCCTGAGAATTCAAAGAAAGGAAGCATTTCTTCTTCCAACGTCAAACCCAGACAGATAATATAGAAATCTTAGACAAAAAGACACACAGTTGAAGGCCAAAGTATGTGTTTTTTGGGGTGTGATGCGGAGGAGACGGAGGTGGGGAAGCAGCAGGCGCCGGGTTTGTGCCCCTACTGCGGCGGGAAGGTGCAGGCGGTGGACGTCCGCAGCCAACGGAGATTTTGCTTCCTTCCAATCTGCTTCAGATTCAAGCGCAAGTACTTCTGCACAATCTGTTCCAGGCGGTTGGTTTTGTATGATTCATGATGGAGATAAAGTCGATAGAAATCAGACAATTTAATTATTAATTACTCCAGTTCGTGGCGCTTAACCACTGAATTTCATTCACTTTGTAATTTTCGGATATCGATTCTGACATTTTTGCATCTGCTCTGTTTTTTGCTTTTTGTTTTTTCATACGTATAAAGGTGTTGGGTTGTTTGTTGTTTGTATAGTTTACATCCATTAGTTCAATTGTAAGAAATGATTTATCTTTGACTTTTTTTCCATTTATTTGGTTTTTTCGCTCCCTATCAATCTCCTAGTTCATGATATCTTCTTGATTTTCTTGCAATTGTGAGAGGGAACTGTTCTTTTTCTCTTTCTCATTTTTTGCAATAGTTTTTCTTTTTTTAAACTTTTAATGATAAATTTATGCTATTAAATCACAGGTAAGTGAATGTTAATTTGAGATCGTATTTACACAATCTTGATGTAAAATCGTAAGCCAGTTTGGTTTGTTTAAATTCTATTTTCATATTTTCTGTTATTTAAAAATATATATCATTTTATACATATTTTTACTCAATATATTTTTATTTTTATTATCAAAATATTATTATTATTATTATTTCAATAATTTATTCAATTACTAACTCAATTTTTATTAATTATTTTTTTAAAATTTAAAAATAATAAAAATAAAAAAATGAAAATAAGATCAACGGGCCCATAAGATGTCAAACCAAAGAGCCAATTTTCCCTTTAGTTTTGTCGTGCTTGGAAAAAAATGACTTTGAAATTTGAAAGACAATAATTTGAAGCTAGAGTAGCTGCGACTTTCGCTTTCTTTTTTGGCTTTGTTACGGCTGGTTTGGTTTTATTTTCAAAGGTATTTTTAATTTTCATATATTTTTAAAAGTTAGACAGTTATATATAAGATAAAAATAAAAATAAAAATTAAGATATATTTTGATGAAATATTAAAAAGCAATGATTGGAATATCTTATAAAATTAAAAAGTAGATTAATTTATATTTTTTATTTAAAAAATATTTTTAATAAAAAATATATGTATATTTTATTAATTTGAAAATAATAGCGTGTGGTACTTTATATTGAATGAAATTTGAATTTGATTAATATGATACTAGAATGATAGAATAAGTTTAGAAAGAGTTTTGAAAAAAAAAATGTGTATTTTTTTTGAAAAAAAATTGTGAGAAAGTATTTGTTTCCAATTTTCATTCCCAAATGAAAATAAAAATGGAGCTTGAAAATGAAAACAAATGGCCTGTTAGGGCTCAATTGGTTTTGTTTTAAGATTTGCTTTTCATATTTTTTATTATTTGAAAATTAAAACACATTATTTTTATCCTAACATTTTTTTTATTCGTAAAACACGTTTATTAATAATTTATGTATCTTATCCCAATAATTGTTATAATATATATATATATATATATATATATTGTAGCTTGGAATTTGAGTTTGAATATAAGTGTGTTTGTCCCATATTGAAAAAATAAGAAGATTTCATCTATTATATAAAAAATAACACACTTAATAGTTTGAATTAAAACTTGGAGGGAAAATATAGAGAGAAGCCAAAAGTATATTATTATATATTTAAATTAATGCATTTGGCACTTGGCACTTGGACCCGTGCGACGTGTGTTTAAGAAAATATTATTTTTTTTTGCAAAATATTTATTTATAGTAAGAAAATAATTTTATCCTCTTCTGGAAATGTATCCTTTTGAAGAATTGCAATGTTTCAAAACTCATGTTAAAAGGTTGTATCATTTCAAGAAATAGTTAATATTCATATGATACAATTATTGGGAATTATTATGATACTTCAGAAAGGATGTCTACGTATTCTTCTGACGAATTGCAATGTTTCAAAACTCATGTTAAAAGGTTGTATCATTTCAAGAAATAGTTAAGATTCATATGATACAATTATTGGGAATTATTATGATACTTTAGAAATGATGTCTTCTACTAATATAAATATAACTCAGGAGAAGTGCCAAAAGATGTAGATTCTTTTTTCTCAGAAAATAAGTCTTCCTTTCTTCTCTATTAAAATTTTCTCGTATACTCAAAGGCTTTCTAAAGATCTTGAGGGAAATATTCGAAGTTGCTATTCGCAGATTTCGGGTGGTTTTGTTGTATCCTAGAAGTGAATTGCCATTTCAACCCGGTAGCAAACACATAGTGGGGGCAATAATCACTTTAAGAAAAATGTGTTCACGCCACAGGCTACATAATTATTTAGCCAGTTCTATCAATTTTCCTAACAATAATCTATATATTTTCTTTCTCTATTATTATTATTATTATTATTATTATTATTATTATCTTTTACAATCTACTAAATCTAATATAATCAATATTTTTCTAACAAATTATTCAAATACAAACTCATTTTCAATCTATATTTACTAACTATATTTTCAAATTTTAAAAATGATAAAAATGAAAACAAAACCGAACGAGCCCTTCGCCTTCCACATAAAAGAAAACAAAACACATTTGGAGATGAGCCCTACAAAATTGAAGTTGAATATAAACTCCTTTGATTGCTTGGATAATAATCTTATCTGCTCAATGCATACTAAACTTTAATTCGAACTGAATTTCAATAAACTAAAATCACAAAAATAAAGTAAAATATATTTCATAAAGGTGACTATTTACATAGCAAATAAAAGTATATTTAACATATAACGATAGAGCCACAAAATTGGCAAGTATTATTGTTAAAAAAAAAAAAGGAAGAAGTAAAAGGACTTTTTCAAACGCCACGAGTTACACATTTATACGTGCATTAATTATTATTATAAATTGAGGTTGTTGACCTAAGGCTAAGAAGTAAGAGAAAAAGAGAGAGAGAGCGACTATTGCATTCCAGGTAACATTAACAAAGACCATGTTTTAATTGTGCAAGTTTTTCCATTTTCTTTGTTCCTTCCTATTTTCCTACCCATAAACATATAAGTTCCACACGCGCTCATATCACGCAAATCCGTCTGAGGTTCCAAAACGTTAATGACATTGCTTGCGTGGTTTCGTTAGATGCTATTCCTCGTCAACGTACATAATAAAATAAGAACTTCAGTACTATGCTAACTGATATAAGGAGTACATTTAAGACCTAAATTGTAAAGACTAAGACTAAGAGGCTGTTTGATTTTATTTTTTGGAGGTATTGATTTTATTTTTTAATAAAAAGTTAGTTATGAGTGTAAGTTTGAAAATGAAATATTGTTTGAATATTTTGTTTAAAATAAAATGATTGTGTAGAGTTGAAGATGAGTTGTATGTAGATATTGTTGTGTTTTTATATTCAAAGTTGTGCAAATGAAAATGGGAGAAAATAGAGTGTGAAAATGGAGAGAGAGCGTAAGAGTGTGTTTGGAAAAATATGTTGAAAATAAAAATATCTGTAAAAGTAGGAAAAAAGTTGATAATTTTTTATTTTCATTTTCATTTTTTCCACTATTTTTATTGTTATGAGAAAATAAAATTGATGTTTGAAAACAAAACCAAACGGGCACTGACACTCCATTTGCTTTCATTTTTAAATTTATTTTCATTATTTAAAAATAAATTATCAATAAATCCTCATAATTTTCACCAAAATTCTAACTCATTTTTTACTCAGAGCACATTGCTGAATAATCAATACGTTTTCTCCCAATAACCTATGTGTTATATTTTTATTATTATTATCTCTCTCTATCTAAAACCTCTTAAATCTTATACAGTCGTTACTTTTCTATCAACTTAACCGAATACAAACTTATTTTCTCTAACTATATTTTCAAATTTTGAAAGTACTAAAAAAAATATGATAGGATGGTGTGGTTTGAGGTTGTAATTGATTGTAGGATTTTTATAAGATATTTTTACGAGAATGAGTTTGTTTGTAAGACTTGAGGTCTATGTTTTGTAAGAAATATTGTGTATTTAAGAAGTGCAATTATTTATTAAATTAATTATATGAGTTATATTGTGTTGTAAAAAATAATGTATATTTAAGAAGTAAAAATTAAGGCTTATTTTTCTAATCATGTATCAGTTTTTTGTATAATTGAATTTATTTAATAAAAATAATTTAGTAATAATTAATTTGCATTTTGACATATCATTATTGATTAATTATTAATTTATTAGTAAAATTTTATTTGTGGTTGATTATGAGAATTTTTATAACATATTTTTATGAAAAGTAGATTGTGAGATTTTATTTTTCATTTTTTTAATAATTCACATATATATACATATGTGTGTGTGTGTGTGTGTGTAAATTGAATGACATTTTCGGTGGATAATATTGCAAATAATTAATATGCTAAATGTCATTAATTTTTGGGGCGCAAAAAATTGAATTAATGTATTTTGAAAATTACCTTTAGGTTTTCGTGACAAACAATTTAGTTTTTTAACATTGTGTAAAATTATACATAAACGAGACAATTCGTTTAGGATAATTTTCAAAATTACTCATTTTGAGTATTTCAAATTTACAAGTATATGAATTAAATTTAATAGTTAGTTAGATTCTTGCATGTGATAGGTCAAATGATTATTTATTTACTTATTTTTGGAAAAATATCCCGATAAATAAAAGCAACATTTTAACACATTAAAATACGTCTAGGAAACGTTTCCCCAATTCTATAGGGGAAAATACATATTACTTGTTTGTTTGTAAAATGTTAAAACCCAACTCTTAAAATATAAACAGATGATCATTATATTCTTCAATTCCACTATCTAATATGCACCTAAAAAAGACCTAAAATACCTTCACAATTCATTTCCCATCATTCCTTAATGTCTAACCCTCTCATTTTTTGTCTCTCCTACCCAATCTAGATACACACATATATAAATAGTTTTAAAATATCAATTTCACCATATCAACATAAATATATATATATATATATATATATTAATATAACATTTTATCCCCTCCCCAAACGCAAACAAGCAAATTTTTTTTTTCAATTCATTTTCTACTTACTATCTAAAATACAAATAAACAATCATCACATTTTTCAATTTTACTTTTCAAAAACTATTTTATCAAAATATTTTGGTGACATACTTCAATTTATAAACAAACAAATCCATAAAAAAGGAAGGGAAAAAAATACAGAAAATGTCACAATCAAAGCAGGAAAGGGCAAGAGGAAAAAGTCCTGACAAAAGCAGCTCACTTTTTAAAGAAGAGAGGGAGACATACCAATGTTTGAGAGCACGGCCGTTTTGTTTCATTTTCATGCCTCATTTTCATTTTCTCTTGAGGGTAACAAATAAAAATTATTATTTTTTCTATTTTTATTTAAAGTATTTCTATTTCTATTTTAATTTTTTTAAATCTATTATATTATTCTATTATCATATTAATTAAATTCAAATTTGATTTGATATAAAATGTTTACTATTATTTTAAAATTAATATAATATATGTTTTTAAAAAATAAGTTTTTTTAAACATAAAAATATATAATTTGACTATTTTTTCAATTTCATACATATTCTAATTATTACTTTCAAATAATTCATTCAAACATATTTTTATTTTTATTTTAAAATTATATCTATCCTTGCAAATTTTAGAAATTATTAAAATTGAAAATGAGTCCCGTAAATAAAACCAAACGGACGGTAAGTCTCTCCAAACCAAGAGAATAATTACCGCGAAGAAAGAGAGCTTTACCAAACTCAGGAGAATAATTCAGAGAGAGGGCCCATTTGGTTTCGTTTTCTGGGGCAATTTTTATTTTCAAATAAAAATACATAATAAAAAATTAGTTAAAAAAGATGGTATCGTAAATAGAATTGTGTTTGAATATGTAGTTAAAAATTATAGGTTTATATAAGTGTTAAAATGAGATTTATTTGAATGTTAGGTGTTTTTATATTAAAAGGAATTGATGGTGTGATTTGTATTTTTTATTTTTAATTTAAATTAATGATGTGATGTGTATTTATTTGAAAAATTAATATAAAATAAATAAAATATATAATATTTTTTTGTGAACTTCTACAGTGGTCTTCACAGCAGAATAATAAAAATAAAAACACATTTTTGTTTAAAAAAATTATATAAAATCTAATAAGAAGCGTGTGTCGAGGCGCAAGTTTTACGCGCCCTAGTGCATGGCATATTTTTTTCTAGTAGGGTCACACACTGGGGCGCATGCACGATGTGCCCTCACACACAACATGTCTAATGAACGCGACAATAGATGGCTTCCACTGGGATGCTATTTGCGTGCTCCCCAACACACGAAACAAACATAATCCAAACAACAATACAAAAAATAAAATAAATACAACTTCTATAGAACATTATTATCCCCCCCTCTCCCCACTATCTCTTTTCTGCCTTCTTGGTATGTTTGGCTAGTTCCCTCCCTCCCCTCGCCTTCAATCCCTCCACCAAGCTCATCAATGAGTTAGGCCACATTTTTACTGGTCATTTCCTTCCAACCCCATTTCTCACTATTTCCCTCATTCCCTCTCCTTTCCTTCTCTCAAATACTCACTGACCAACAATTCCACTACAAAAAAACCCCTCCCAACGTCCAAAGTCCACCATTATTTCTAGTGAAATACACTTTATTGGTGACACAACCGTGTTCATCATTGTGGGTAAGTTTTGGTTTGGTAATTAATTTTGTGAATCTTTTAATTTTTTTGTGCTTTAAGTTGACATATTTGATTGAAATATATGCTTTGAGGGTAGGTGTGATAAAAGAAAATTTTCAATTCTTCATATAAATATTTGTTAAGTATGTCATTGATTATTTGGGTGGAGTTTCAATATTTCATTATTTAGATAATAAAATATCAATTTTGCTATATTTTTTCTACTATAATTGTTGTTGGTTGTAGAATGATATTTTTTAAATAAAATTACAGAAGACGTAGATGATAATATTTTGTATTTAATTTGTTGGGCAGAACAATAGTTAGATTATATTTTTTTTTGGGCAGAACAATAGTTAGATTATATTTTGCTAATGAAGTTGATAAAAGTTATATTTCAGTATTTATTTGTTGTAATTGTCACAAGGTTTCCTTATTTCTTAATGGAGGTGATTGCGGTGTAAACTTGATGGTTTTTATTTATATTATTTTCTATCCATATTTTCAATTGGGGAATGCACAAATTATCTACATGGAAGGGCACTATATTATTGATTAATGGAGTCAACATTTGTGGTATTTGGAGTTAGAAGTGGAAATTTTTATTAAACTAACTAAATTGTAAATTATTTTTCAGTTGAAGATGGTGTCCTTGTGATTGTGCAAGTGTGGTGTTAATTATCTTTTTTTTTTTCCTTTTTGTTGTGGTAGTGACTTGATACTGCGATATCAAATTGATAATGGCACCAAAAGGTAGTAGAAAGAAAAATAAGAATGACGCATCAAGTAGTAAAAGGGCATCATTCGATGCTAGTCGTTTTGTCTTTGTTGAAGCCCAGGATCTGTATCCAAAAATTACTAGGGACCTATCATTTATGAAGGAGTGTGGGATAGTGTCCTAGAGTAGGTACTATTCATTCGAACAATTAATCATAGAAAGAAGAGGTTGGTTGAAATTTGTTGCTACTCCATAAATAGCAGTCAAATTAGTTGTTAGAGAGCTTTACACTAATCTTCAGTCCATAGATAAAGATGACATATTTACGTAAGGTTGTCAAGTATGTATATCACAAGAGACTATAAATAACTTTTTTTCAGACACCTTGCATTGATAGTGATGATGAATAATAATATTTTATAGAAAGCGAGGTATCTATTGATAGAGTGGTGGAGCACATTTGCGATGAACAACCGGAATGGACAGTAGGAGCTAATAATTAGCTTCGACATTTTAAATTAGCTAAATTGGACAATGAGAGCTTACGGTGGTTCAAGTTTGTTTCTGCACTAATGTTGTCAAGCTCCCACATTAGCAAAATCACTTGGGAAAGGGCTATCCTCATGTATGCTATCTTGGAAGGGATTCTTATTGATGTTAGATAATTGATTAATTCAATGATAAATCATTGTGCGATCGAACATTCTCTAGATAGATTACTTTTACCCATCTCATTACAAAATTATATGTCACTTTAAGGGTGCAATGGGACAATGATGAGGAGCTACTCTATCCCGACTCCATTGTTCTTGAGCACAGAATTGAAGCAACAGCACAACCTATTCTGACGAATCAAGTTCCTCAGAATCAACATCAAACTACATCACAACAGCTTGACAGATTGAATAACATGCTTACACATATAATATCTTACCATTAAGCCATAGAGGGTCACAAGCGGGTTGTTGAAGAGAATCAACAAGCATGTATTGCAACTCAACAACAGTGGCACATGACTTTAGCACGCTATCAAAATATTCTATTGGAACAATGACCACTTTCCCACCAGTACCTTGCTTTGATACTTCTGATGATGAAGTTCCACCCTCAAAGGCCGATGAGGTTGATAACGCTAATGATTAACCTAGATGTTATTTTAAAATTATTTGCTTTAACTGCATGCAAACTTGTACACAATTGGGTAGGTCTATTGCCAACTTAACGAGAGATGCCTTAACATGTTATTAACATTGTTGCACTTGAACCCTTTTAATGCATTCTCAATTTAACCTATTCGTATCGTGTTATAAAGTTTGTCATTATAGAGGAACAATGTGACAAATCAAATTACCATAACCTTATTCTTCAGTTTGGTTGCATTCCGACCTGTATGCTTAGACAAAAGCAAATTTAATGAAGCCTCTAGATTTCCAACGAAGTTTGTAATGTTATGTAAAATTTGAAGATCATAATTTGTCCCATGTAACAATTTCAAATTTACACTGATACATGTTATTCTGCTAACTTTCGTGGTATTCTTGTGTCGCTGTGCACTATGCTTGCGCCCCAGTACAAATGTGCTAATCTCATGGATAGGATGCTTGCCTGGGGTGCACAATATATGCACCTCAACGCAACATTGCTATCCATGAGGGTAGCACTTTCTGAGTATCTTTGCGCTGGGATGCACTACTCTTGCACCTTGATGTGAATGTGCTGCCCTCATGGTTAGCAAGTTTCCTTGGTACGCACAATTGATGTGCCTCACCGCAACATTGCTACCAATGAGATAGCAAGTTGTCAATATTCTTGCGTTGAGGTGTACTATTCTTGTGCCTCGGCGCAAATGTGCTGCCCTTATGGTCATCAAGATTGCGCCAAGGCGCACAATTATTGCTGCTTAGGCGCAATGTTGCTATCCATGAGGGCAACACTTTCTTGGTATGCTCGTGTTGGGGAGTACTATTCTTGCATCTTATCGCAAATGTGTTGCCCTCTACGAAAAGGATGCTTGTGCAGAGGCACGCAATATTGGTACACTCATAGCATTGGGCATTTATAACTTTTTTGATAACTAGTTCGAACCCATTGAGGAGATCAAAACTATAGGCTCATAGCACACATAAAAAGAAAAAATTACTAATAGGGTGATATTTAGTAATGAAAGCACTATTGAGGACTAGATGTATTAAAGTGATGTAAATGAAGGACTTGTGCAATATTTCGGTCAATTTTATATTTACTAAGAAAAGTGTTAGCATACATTTAGCATTATTCTACACCATACTTTCAAGGTTTAGCAAGATATAGTACTTACAAAATAACTACACTTCGTCACATTCTTCGTAAAGATAAATTCATGCTAACTTCTTTCTTTAGAGCTATCAGAAAGTAATATTGGATTTGACATGTCTCCAATCGATGCATCTTCATGCGAGGCGGTTGCATAATTTGTAATGGCTTTGAAGAAACTAGGGTGTCATTTGTAAAAGCAACTCTAATGAATGGGCAGTTGCGGGGACACTCTATGAAATACTCCACCGATCCATCAACATCCTAGTGAAACACAATTAAGCATGAAGTAGATTAATATGGCATGAGATGTGTAAATATGTGAATAGCATAAAAGTAACAATCTCACAATGAATAACAATTTAGTGAAAACTATATACTAAACTAGCAAAGCCTAGCTCGTAGTGGGACTAGGACATAAACTGAACATGTTAGCAATGAGTAAGACACCTCTTCAACTTGGATAACCTTTGAGAATGTATCATAAATACATCGCACCTCAACATACTTGCGCCGTAACAGTACAATAAGGAAAGGCCTTCAAAAATTATATATGAGCTATCCTCATGTGTGCTCCATAACTAAATCCAATTTTTCATCTAACACTTGGAAAATGGAACGGACCTCCACTAAATGAATGAGAAACGTCTCCTCTTGGGTAGGTCCCCAATTCTTGTTAACAAAAGAATTACACATCGTATGATGGGTTGAGATGTCATGCATACCACAATGATGTACACATATTACAAAAATTAATATGACAATTGAAATCATAAAATAAATATGACTATATATCTAAAATAAGGGTATAACATAGCTTGCCTGATAAACATTTAACCCAATTAGAGCATGGAACGTATTGAAAACTGATGGTTGAACATGTTGTCAAACATTACAACTGTAAAGATAAATACATAATCAGTACACATTCAACAGTACATGTTACCACACACACACTATGGTGCATTACGTAACTCAAAAAGCATCAACTTAAACAGAGCAATTGTAACATATATAAGTACAACACACATAATCAATACACATACTCCCCTACTACAATAAATAAACATACGTGTGGTATCTCGCATCATTGTTTCAACACGATAACTAAACTATCGAAGGTTAATGGTATTTATGTCAATATTTGGATTTCTAGCCGCACTCCTCATGTAACTGAAGGCTGAGGATTGTGAACTTTGAGTACTATTGTTGACTGTAGGATGATTGTCATTAGTGTATGAATTAGAGTTACCAAATGGAGTACGTGATGCTGAATCAACCCATATGAACCCATCAGGGTGGTTCAAACCTAAAGGACATCGGTAAAAGAATCGTCCATAGTTATTTTATGTCTTTGCCATGTGAAGTACCATTGGCCCAGCTCCACAAGTGCACTAGGGGGTTCTTATAAATAGTTATTTTGGGTATATAATAGAATAATTACAACTTATAGGAATAAAATAAAATACTAGTTAGACATTGAAGTGCACAAGACATGTGGTTCTACGTGAACATAACTTAACAATACGTACAAGTACAATACAATACAATAGTTTGAGGGCAAAAATATTTGCAAACCTACAAAGTATCCAATAGAGCTACCTCATCCAAATCAAGTACATTTAGTAGCATGCAGAGAACTGCTAAAAACTGTAACGACATAACGCATAACAAAGTTTAGGTCTAACGAACATAGTTTTCCTACATCTGATGGGCAAGGCAATCATGAAATTACAACATGTGATCAAAGTCCACTTGAGATGGCCTCACTTGTGGTTCATGAATTTGTCATTGATTGCGAATATATTCATGTTCTTTTTCTATGAAGAAATAGTCATCCTGATAGTGTTTCCTAATAAAGTTATGAACCACACAACAAGCAATTACGATTTGCACTTGACGATACATTTTGTAGTGAGGCATTCGTCGACCCAAGATAGGAAATCTAGCCTTAAGAACCCTAAACGCACACTCAACAACATTATGGAGTCTTGCATGTCTATGGTTGAATAACTATGACAGGCCCTTAGGCATTCCACAATAAGTCCTATAATAATTCAAGTGGTAGTGATAAAGGTAATAAGGGGCTAAGAACCCAAGGAAGTTACAATAGCTAGAGTCAACGAGGTAGTACTTGCCTAGGAAGATGAAAAGTGAGAAATTTAGAAGATAAATATAAATATCATGATTTGTAAACTAATTGTATAAGTCCACATTAGCTATTCACCTTGTGGTGGCCATCGAAAATGAGGATTTGTGGTAATGGCATCACTCAACACACGTGTATCATTTGCACTTCTCTCCCATCCTGCATAAACATAAGTAAACATGAGGTCTATATTGCAAATAGCCAAAACATTTTGTGCCATTGTGGCCTTATGACATTTGAGTCCATTTTATTGATGTGCTGGTGCTGAAGTGGGAATAATTGTTCCATCAACCATACCAACACAATCCTACAAACAAGGCATTGATGATTTTATGATCACAGGTGTTCAAGTTGTTGGGCTTTATGCAATGTGATTATAAACTTAGTGGAGTTACCTTGAAGTAAGTGTAGAAAGTACTATTTGGCAGAATTTTATGATGGACAGTATTGAAATCACGAGGAGTGATTATCTCGAGTTCTAGGATATTTAATGCCTTAGCAACCCTTCGCACATGATGATGAATAGTTTCACTAGAGTATTGGAATCTCTCATAATTGTCACGTTGAAATTTCCCATGCCCTATTATTTGCAAAAGTATTGCAACAAATTCTTTAAGACCAACTCTAGAGGATCTCCCTTCCTTTAGGACTCCATGCACTGCTATAAAATCACATGAGGCATTGAAACCATCATAAGTCATTTGTAATGCATTTCTTATCCTATTAGGATGAGCATCAAAAACTCTCCAACCCAATCTACCCCTTGTAGCTTGGACATATAGCAACGTGTTCTGTTCCATAAGTAAGATGGATAAAGCACTTTAGAAAGGAAAAAGAAAGCTATGCCATCATCAGATTGGTTACTTTTGTTAGAGTTGGAGGAAAAAGAGTTAGATGATGATAATGATGAGCTAGAATTATAATTAGATGATGAGCTTTCATTTTCATACATTTCGTCATCAAACTGGCATATAGACTTGGACTCACTAATTTGCTCCATTATAATAGATGCTACAATGGAAAGTGTGCAACACATTTTAAAGTACATGTATTATGATCATAAATTAAGCCACATATAAATAAGGACACCACATATTAACAAACCATACGTAAGCATAACATATGAAGGACATGATGGAGCACATTTTATAATGGATTTAGGCTAATTGAAGAAAATTTAACGAGAGATGAGCCTGCTGGTACTACCAAAAAAGTGCCTCTTATGATGTGGAAAGAAAACACATGTCAAGTACAATTTTCACTTTGCAAAATGCAATACTGAAACAATTACTCCATGTATATTTGTATATTATTAGCAAGGTTTAATGACACTCATAAATGTTATGCAATTTGACACATTCATAGGCCTGATATTGCTTAAAAAAGATAACCAAAGTAGAAAAGAAAGAAAAACCTGCCATCTTATATTAACCATGCACCAGTTAATAGGGAAAAGTCTAGTGCATATGCCATCACACATGGAAGTTCAAGTTCAAGTACAGTGATGACATACCCTACATGCTTGCAGCATTGTTACAACAATTATACATAGCACAGTCGTTAAATGATTCTTAGAAAGGTAAAATCATCTTTCAAACATATGATAATATAAATACAAATACGGAATGAAACAAACACAATCTTGCATAAAATATTATTTTTCAGCATAGGCCCACATCAACCCTCACCCAAAAACCCAACCTATTCTCTCATCTCTTTATTATTCATCAATAGAAACATCTTGCGGTACATCTTTCTCAAGAGAGCATCTTGAGCTTTGAAGAATAAATGGTGAGGTACGCCGTCCATGCTTTTCAGCGCACCCATGCAAGTATCAATGCTATGTGAAGCACATTTCTCAAGCTTCTTAGCCTAGCACTATTGATACTAGTCCAAGTATTAGTAGTGTCATCAATCCTTAAGGAATGGTTGCTTTTGGATTTCTTTAACCTAGACATTGGTTGAGCATGGTTAATGGGTTGGGGGCCAACATTAGATGGAAGATTCGAAGTTCCTTCATTATTAGGTTGAGGCTCAAAGATGTTTGGAGGATCTTCTAGTGCATCTTAGCTGGGAACATTTAAGTCTATTTTCTCCTCGCTCTTATATGGTTGTTATGAAAAAGACCTACATGACCCCCACTAGCCACCATGTTGTAGAACATCTTAGTGTAAAGATAATAAAGTTGGAGACCCTATTTTTTTAGGTTGTCATACATTAGGTTTTCTTATTAAGAGGAGCAATACAACACAAGTTAGTAGTGTCCCCAATTTGGGATAGGCTATTGACTAATACAATTATGCCAGCTAAACTAAATAGGGACTTTATTCTTACAATAAGCCATTCAGCTTAACGCTTATCCAATGCTATCACTATACCGGTCACACTATTCCAATTGAATCCCATCCTATTAGTGAGTAACTCATGAAACTTACATCATAATTGTCTGACTCTATTTAATTTACTCCTCAATTGGTTAACGTCATAGAAATGTTATGTTCTAAGGTGTAGTTCTCATTGTATTTCCAACCAAATAGCTATCATGAAGGTAGTGGAGAGAAGTTGGCTTTTGATAAACTATTCATACATCAATTCTATAAGAACAGTTAAAGTAGGAAAATTCCCTTTAGCCTCGTTGCCTTATTCTGCACTCATTTTGAAGTCCTTTGCATCTATTCAAATAAGATGAGATAAAGTTAGATTTAAAAGCTTCTACTATTATCTATCAATACTTGATGATTACACATAAAACATACATTTTACATAATATACATCTTAAAATTTATTGTATTATTGTTAGAACAACCATAGGTAATTTGTCAAGGAAATATAATGTCAATTGCTTGGTGGGGATTTAAATTGTGAACCATTAGTTAAGGTTTTAGAAGAGTTTGTATGCACATTAAAATTTTCATTTGCTTCACTTTATGTCATATATTTGACCCTCAAAAGAAAATGTTAAATAATTTAGGCGTTCAACATTGTTGAGGTATATCAGGCATCCTCTCTGTTCATATGGGTAGGAATTACTACACATATATACATACTATGTGTATGCATAGATTTATAAATAGATGAGGGCCAATCCTTACACTGAGGTATCTACTAATTTGCCGTTATGTTTTAAGTTCATGGTATACATTGAGGCTGCAAAAATATGTTTGTTTTCACAGTCATAATATAGATTCAATTGTGTTATAGTTTCATGTAGTGGAATCAACGTAGTCTAAAGATTCAAACTAAATGCGGATACAATTGGGTTTTCGATTCATGGTGACAATTCAACCTAAAGGATTATTAAGTCTGATGTAGGATTTAATATAGCTAACTACATTCCTAGTTATCACTAACACATGAAACATAATGTAGCATTTGAATATAACTTGAATTCTACCAGCAAATGTAAGGGCAAACCCTTTGGTCAAAATGCAATCTAATAAGAAAAACTATATATCCTCATGGAAAACAATCCTTTGATCTTTGGCCATCATGCTACAAACCCAAACAACAAAAATCGAAACCCATCTATATTCAACAATTTCTTACTCTATAAATCCAAACAACAAAACCATCTATATTCAATGGTTGCAAGTAACAAATGGTTGTAAGCAAGCCAAAAAACATTACCAAACACACACACACACACAAACTACACATATTCACATAATGACCAACAAAGACATTAATAATCAACATCCATCTCCAAATTTCAGTAAATCTAAATGAAACAAGCACAAAAACAACAATACTTCACTAAATTGAACCACCCATTTCGAATTCAAGCCAACATACATATACCCAAACAAAAACCTAGTCTTGCAAAATGGAGGAAAAATTTGAAGAAAAACGAGAAAAAAAAAACTTGCATTTGGTGGCCCAAATCTAAGAGGTATAGCAATTATTTTGTTGTCCCATACTTGATAGCTAAAAACTCACCATTGTAGATTCTCGTCGTCGCTTCGCTGATCGACGTGGTGGTCTAGTTTCACCAGTAGAAGAAATTTCGCTACTTGTGGCGGTGGAGTCTCAGTTGTTGCTACTTGGTTTGAAAGGTACAAGAGGTTTTGCCTTGAAAGCCAAACAAGAATGACATTTGATGGAACTGAAAGATGTTTGAGAAGCATTGGGAATGAAAAAATGTATGTATAGGTAGTAATAGGGGAAATAGGGATGAAAATGGACAGAAAATGTAAAAATTACTATTTTAAAAATGAAAATATCTGAAAAAATAATGTAGTTAGTGATAGTTCTCTATTTTTACTTTGAAGAGAAAATAAAACGACTTCAAAAAATGAAAGCAAATGAGCTGGGAGAGATTTTCTCATGGGCAATCACATCTCTGAAAAATAAATTATGGAGTGGTGTTTCATGGGGCTAAAAAAAATCTCATAAGCAAGCGCGTCGTTATTTAGCAATCTAGACGATAATTGTTTAAAAATGATTATACACTTATGAAAAATCAATAAAAACGTAAAGATAGAAAAATTAGGAGCTAAAAGAAAATTAAATTCTATAAAATAAAAGGTTTAGCAATTTAATGAATTGTTACGTTATGCTTATATTTAGATATATAGTTGTTTCGTTTAATTATTGAGATTTGATTTATTGATTTAAATGATTTCTTATAGTTTAAGTTGTTGTGTTTGAATTGTTCACAAACCATAGATGATTTTGTTGTTTGTTGGGCTTGAATGGGTAGTTTTGATTATCGTGAATTATTTACAAGTTTTTAAAAAATTTGAAAAATATCAAAAATAAATAAATAAATAAATATTTATATATATATATATAAATAAAGTTATGAAATATTGGCATAGAAAAAATTCCTCGCATTTTATTTAATTACTATCTATCTTCAACTACAACTTATTAAATCCAATATAATCATTACTTTTTCAATAATTTATCCAAATATAAACTCATTTCAACTTATTTTCACTAAATACCTTTTCAAATTTTAAAAACAATGAAAATAAAAATAAAATAAAACCAAATAGGTCCCTTTAGCTTCTCATTGGTAATGTTTGATTATATTTTATGTTTGATTTTAATATGTATTTTAGGAGAATGAATGTTGTAAGTGGGATTTGAAAATATGAAAATTGTATTGGGGAATGCAATAGATTTTTAATTATATTTTGAAAAATAGTTAAAAATTTATTTTGGAGAGTCTTGTTTATATTTCAGGAGAGGCATTTTTTATTGTAGCAGTCGAATTAATAATTTTTTTGTTGAATTTTCGAGGTGAAAATGAAATTGGATAATTTTTTTATTGTAAAAATAATAAAAAAATATATATGATATATATATGTATGTATATATTGAAAAATGGGAAAGTTTTTGGAATAATAAAAGATAAGAGAAGGTATTTTGAGAAAACCTAGTTTAGTGCTTTGGAGGAAATATAAATATATATATATATATATATATTTGATTATATATATTTCTCCAAAATAAAATTGTTTTGAGAGTATAATTAACCAAACACTCTCATTGTTTCCCAATCTTGTAGTTCATATCGCAAGTACTAGCAGCTAGTGTACCTTTCAATCTCAAGAAAAAGTAGGTTATTGGCGTCAGCAGATTTACACTATTTCTCCATAAATTAATACACCAACATAATCTTAGTTCAAAAGGGAGCGCATGGTCATAAGTTGTAGACATATATGCGCGTCCTTTTATATATTAATTTCAAATAGAATTTTAATGCTGACATATTGTAAAAATGAAAGCCTGAGAAAGTGACCAAGCCTTGATCAAAGTCACATTGTGACAGTGAAGTTCGGATAAAACCCAGTTTTTTAGGCAGTCGAAATTTGTAAGATATGTGGAGCCTTTTGCATAAAAGTTGAGCCATTGAAAGGTATCACGAGTACCTTCACTAGTTGATCCTTTCTTCCAAATTTGCTTGGAATGATCAATAAATACACAGACGCAGAGCCACTTTAACATATATTAGGTAGAGTGGATTTACTTCCCTCTTAAAAAATCAGTGGGCGCCATTTGAACCAGTGCAGGCGTTTCGAAACTTTACTAGCTATGAGTTTATGTATGTAATATACTCAGTCAGATAGTATTGTCTGTTGACATGTACTATTGAAGAGTAAAATATCTCAAAATTCTTAATTGTTGTGACGTAATTGAAGATATTATCACCATACATATTCACTACAAGAAGAGGATAAATAAGTGACAATACAAAAGTTATCACTAATTATATATATTAGGTGATAAAAGATTTTGTTTTATCACCTTAATGAATTTTACAAATTAAAGAGTGAGAATAATAGTATTTAAGTTGTTGCAATCAACAATTAGTAATATACTTATGGTGACAACCTAGCGACAGTTTGAATTTTATCACGAATTATAGTGACAAATTTTTATTATTACTAGATTATTATCATAGAAGTGATAGCAACTTAAAACATTAATTTTTGTTATTATTGAACTATATTGTGGCGAAATGAAAAATAAAAAACCTGTTACTTAAGAAATATCATTAGTGACAAAATAGAAATTATTGTCACTTAATTCATTTTATTAGAGATAATTTTTACTTTATTACTTATTATTTTGTTAATAATACTATATATATTTTTTTGTTGATCCTATGTTCCTAGATAATTCTTGTGATACATGTGTTTTTTCTTGGAATTAGACTATTGTCGGTGTTTAGAGATTAGAATTCTTACTTTCTGTTATTAATGGATTTGATTTTATCTTATGTTGATTTTATCTTATTTTTGTGTGGTAGAATTAGGTTTTTTTAATCAGTATCAAATTTAAAAATGATACTGGAAAAATTTATTATAATGGAAGAACGAAGAAGTCTCTTGTCGAACCATATAAAATTTCCTATACCAGATTACCAGTCAGTATTACTTTTTTATCATTAAATTTATTATTCTAACTAATTATATATTCTTGATTAATTAAATCTTAAATCTTAGTTATACAGAGCAGCTACACGCATGAAACTTCTGGACAAATCAAGTACCAAAGTCAAGGCTTTGTTTGTTTACGTGTGACAAATTTATCGAAATAAGTGCATGTGTTCTCTAAGGTCACTATCAAAATAATTTTTTTTTTGAAATAAAAATCCAATGATATCACAAATATATATATATATATATATGTATAACAAATTAATGATTACATATATGTACATAACCAATTAATCATTATATACCCATAAAGAATTCAATTTCACCCTATTAATCCAATAAAGACCAAACTAATGTGACATCTATAATAAATTTTATCTCTCTCCAAAACATTTTTAAACAAATTATTTTTCTCAAAATGTTTTTCAATGACCTCCTAAAATAATAACAATAAATATCACATTCCTCAATTTCATTATCAAAATATATTTTGCTAAAATATTTTTATCAAAAACATAACCAAACAAATCTTACACTGAGATCCAACAGAACCGCAGAGATAGCAAAAAAGAAAAAATAAAATAAAATACTAGTTAAGTGTTAATATGTGGGAACCAGAAGCAATGAAAAGAGTGGAGACCACCTATGTATGATTTGGAATATACACCATATAATATGATTTAAGGCATACAAGTTTCTCTCTTTTAATAATTCTTCAAATTAATATACTCACGAATAATATCTCAATATGCAATATAAATTCTAATTAAATCAAGAAATATACAGTTCCACCTACAAAATATATTTTAGTTACGAGGTCATGCATGACACAGATCCACAATCTCTCTATCCCCCCAACCAAACCACACCCCACCCCCACACACAGGTATATATAACATTATCACATACAACCTGTCAATTGGCCCCATTGTTTCAACTAAAATCCCTTCGTTAAAACATCCATGCAACCTAAAACAGGTTGAAAAGACGGTACAGAGAATGCAGATTGTATATGTGTGTGAAGAGGAAGAGATGGAATTAGGGCGCAGGCAGGCCCCCGGGAGATGCCCCCACTGCGGAGGGAAAGTGGATGCGGTTGACGCTCAATCCGGAGGGACCTTCTGCTATCTTCCGGTTTGCTTCAGAATTAAGAGGAAGTACTTTTGCACTTTGTGTTCCAAACGCCTTAATTTTACTGTAAGGACCCACTTTACCAATTTAAATCTTCTATTTTATTCTGTATTTCAACTTATTGAATATAATGTTAAGTATATTTAATTTTAAATAAATTATTTATATAAAGAAATATTTAAAATTTGATATATATATATATATATATTTATAAAATGAAATACATTTATAGAGGATGAAACCGCTAAATTACTATTAGATAAATATATCCCATTTAAGTACATACGTCAAGCATGTCAATAGTTAAAATTTGTTAATAATATTTTCAGAGAAAAGGATCCTATTTTACTTTCACGAGACAATAGCCTCTTCTCATCCATCAATATATGCTCCCTAAAAAATGTAAAGCAGAAGGAGAAGGAAAAGTTTCGCAATGGTCCCAACCCAAAATTTTGAGATGAACATATCGAAATGCTCTGACCACATATGTGGTCCATTATAAAGACGTGACAGTACGTGTTCTTATTTTTCAAACCTCAGTTTCTACTTTTGAGATACATGCTCCAATCCCAATTAAATTTAGCAAGGAAAAAAGTGTCTTATTTGTATTACAGCTGGTCATTTTGGGCCTCGCCTTCTATGCTTCAATGTACTTGGAAGAATTTTTATTTTTTTTAGAGAATATTATAAATTATCGATAAAATTATTAATTAAAAAAATTATTCGTACAACAAGTCAATACATTCTAACAATCAAATCAATTAAATGAAAGTACAATTTCGATAATCAAATGCACACATGGAGTGCACAAAGAAATTTATTTAGGTTCGAACACAAAACCTTCCACATGATAAGGGAGACTAATGCTAGTAGGCTAATGATTTGAATTTATGAAAGAATTAAAAATATTTGATTTTATTCCTAAAAAAATACTTCAATAAAATAAATCAAACATATGTCCGTAAATGTTAGGTTAACGACTTCTAATAATTCAAGGCCAACATGTCAGGATGGGTTGCAGTTTCATCAAATAATAATATGGCAAGGATACGGTGTGCAACCATTTGTAACCCAACATACATCCCCACCTACGTACATTTCCTCTTATAATTAATGTATATGGTTTCCCTTTTTTTATAGGTTTAAAATGCTGGGCACACGGTAATGGGGCGCCCCTTCACTGTGCATGGGCACGTGGGGCGGGGGCGGGGGGGTCTGCCGGGTGCCCGCATCAACAAAAGGGGTTTGAACATAGCCACAAGTACCATTACTAAATAGTAAAATTATATATTTTCATGATTTCAAGTTTTTAGTATGGAACACTCCACTACTTATTGAGTATGAAAGTTTGACCCTAAGATTCTATGTTAAGATCTAAAGATTCAACGACTCATGATTAACTTAGACAGCAGCATTCCTGAAATTTTCTGACAAGAAGATGATGATGATGATTCTAACGACAAATACCAACTGAATATTGGAGAACATAATTGAAATTTAATTATGGACTAAAATAAAATAAGATAAAGTCAGTTTGAGATTTCTTCTGAAATGAAGCACAAAAAAGGAGCCATGAGAAATATGTTTTAGGAGTTACATTGATTAAATGAGAAATGAATTCCGTGACATCTAATTTTTTGTTGTTCTTAAAAAATTTAGCCGTAAAAAATTGAATCAAATTCAATTGAATCTTTCAAACAAAATCAAGTGTTAAGTATCGTATTTTATAGAGTTACTTGATCGATGTATTATCTAACATTTATTTTGGAAATTTAATCATTTTTGCAAAAATAAAAAATTCACACATTTTTTTTCATTTATGAATCAAAACACGCATTTAAAATGAATAAATTGCCCCGTAAAACTCAAAATTAATTATAAAACTTTAGAATTTTTATTTTGCCAGTTAGGGACCCTTCAAATTGGTAAAATCGAGATTTTATTACTTGTAACACATTACCAATGAATAACAAAAGTGAAGGGTAAATTAGTAATCTACTAGGGCCTGTTTGGTTTTATTTTCATTCTCATTATCTCCATCATTTCCAAATTTGAAATTGAAGTTAGTGAAAAGAGTTGAATTTGAGTTTATATTGAATAGATTGTTGAAAAAGTAATGATTATGTTGGCTTAGTAGGTAGTAGATGGAAAAAAATAGAAATAATGATAAAAGAGAGAAGATATATAGGTTATCAGATAATATATAAAAATAAAAATATGTAAATAATAATATATTTTAATTTTTAAATAATAGAAAATATGAAAAATGGAATTTGAAAAATGAAAACAAACGGGCCTTGGTGAGAGAATTGCTGTGGCAACAACACATTCCATTCAGGCGCATCATCTGCCAGAAAGAAAATGTAGGGACCACAATTTTGGCCTATTAATGGGCGATGCCCAACCAACATCTGCCTTGTATTCTAAACGTAGGCGCAACAATTGTTGACTAGTTTAGTTACCTAACCTCCATGAACATACAAAGCAAGTATGAAAAAATTTAACGGAAAATTATTATTATTAAAATTTTAAAATAAACTTTTGTATTTAAAAAACTCATGAAGATACTCTTTTCATTCTAGAAAGATTAGTCTTATTTTGATTTTAGTAAGAATATTACATTATTTATGAACTTTGAGATTTTTTTAATTTTTCATTTAATTTATTGAATTATAATTGATATATGTAAAAAAAACTTTAAAAAATTTCTTCAAGAATTTAATTTATTAAATTAAAATCATCATTGATAGAAATCAATTTAAATTAAACATTCTACAGAAAAAAACTTTAGTGTCGATTCATTGCTTAATCTATGAAGTGAAGGGCAATCTATGCAAAAGATAAAATGTTGCATATTTTTATGATGAAACAATGATTGGATGAATTTCCTAGATATAAAATTTATTTTTTTAATAATTTTTGTCAAAATTCAAATTCACAATAGAATGTGAGAGGACAGAGAAACTTTAGATTAAATATTTTAATTTGATCGACCTTACGTCAATTACGAAATTAGGGAAGCTACATTTGTCATGTCAAGGCTATTAATCAATTTCTTGGTAAACACGATTATATTTTGACGTTATTTTTTAAGTTGATTAAGTCAAATTTAGATCAGAATTTCCTATGTATATATAAAAATTATTTAATGAAATGGCAGGGACAGTCGCATTCAAAAATGCACATGCCTTGTGCAAAGTGAAAAGCTTCTAATTGCCCTTTGGGTAAAATTTTGCGCCCAAAAGTTCAAGGTTCACGGGATTTGTTTGGTTATGTTTCACGTGACATTTTTCATTCTGAAGAATAAAATTAGATATGTTTTTTATACTTTCTTAATATTTACAATATTCTAAAATATTTTCAAGCTACACTCTTCTCATTCTTCAACATGGACATAATCATCACATAGATATATACATATCTCTTTTCAAATTACAATTATACAGATACATAAAAGTACTGATATAAAATTGTATTTTAACCTTATTAATTGGATAAAAAGGCAATGATTGACTTGACATTAATTTACATACAAAAAGTTTCCTCCCAAAATATATAAAAAACACTATTCTCTCTCCAAAAAAATTTAATCACTCTTCAAAATAAAAATCAAACATGTATCATATTGCTTAGTCACACTTATCAAAATTCATTCTCTTAAAATATTTTCTACAAACACTCAAAATATAATCAAACAAACCCTTGAGCTTTCATCCGAATTAGATGAGTTCAACCTTTATGTTCAACTTAAATATAGAGATAAATTTACACTGTTGTTAAGATAACATGGGGACCATACACTATAAATACTATCATTTTTAAAAATTACAAATGCGAGCTTTGAAGAGCTATAAATACTTATTATGTGTCATTTCGTAGTTCAGATCTTGTGGATCTAAACAAGGGAGGGTCATTATTGGAGTCGATTTTCAAATTTCTAATCGTTTATTATGTTTTTAGGTACTTGAATTGAAGTTGTTTGAATTAATTTAAGGTTAATTGATGTGACACAAAGAATCTTAAAAAAATATTTCAATGCCCAAATAAAAAAAAATTAATATCATTACATAATTGGAAAATAACTCCATAACACGGCATCATGTGATATTATATGGTGCAATTGAAGTTTGGAAAGGATTTGATATTTTTGTGTAAATTAGGGTTTGTGCTCTATATTTGTTTATACATTGCTTTAAGTGGAGTTGGTTTTTATTTGAAATGAGAAAGGTAAGGTAGTAAATAATATTAAATTAGGAAGAATTGAACACATCACAAAACTCATCTGGAAAATCAGTTTTTTTGCTCCTCAGCAAAATTGAGTTGCTGGAACACGGTTTTGGGTGTACTTTATGCATTATTGGCCATTGCATTAGATTTGGGTTGAGGAAATCTTAGTGTGTGTGTGTGTGGAAGTTAGGATATTCAAATAATAATTCAAACAAGTAAATAAAGTATTATATAGTAGTGATATATTTTTTAAATAATATGAATTCTACACTTATTACTCACATTTAATCTTATCATCACAAGCAAAGGGGCCCGAATCAAATTACGATAAATTGAAATGCGATTTATTATGTCATGAATAAATTATACTTATTATGTGATTAATATTTTCTTTTAAAAAAATCAATCAAATAATAGATTTAATAACACTTTTTAATTAGCGTGAAGTGGTATCACCAGTGATTCTTTAAAAAATAATAGTTAGTTATTTTTTATCTTTGGATATGATCTCTTTGAACCCCATCAGTCACAAATTAATAAAATTGACCTAAAATTGCTTATGATTGACTGTATGGAATAATCAAATGACGCCACATCAATTTGGGATTATATACACTACTGATAAATACATTCACTATTCTATTTACATGTGCATAATTCCTCATTTAACTATCCATATTACACTAATTCTTCATCCTTTCATTGCCATCATATCCCTTTGACTAATTTGAATATTTGAGGGTCTTATTAAATAATTTTGGTAACTCTAACCTATTTGTGAATGTAAGATCAAAAAATATATATGAAAAAGAACCTGACCCAAATCAATACCAAGAGGAAATCCTGAAAGTCATGTTAGATTAATTGGTTTCACCAAATCGGATTTAGACAGTCCATAGAGACATAATAATATATTAATAATTTCTAATCTTGGCAATCGATGTGAAAACGATTTAATAACCAATAAAAAGAGAAGATGACAATAAAGTGAAAAGATCCAAACGCAAGTGACTCCTACATATTTCACTTTCCGAAAGTTACTTTTGTACGGTCACGTGCAGTAAAAGCAGCGCTTCCCTGCAGGGACACTATTACCACAAAAAAATCTACCTTTATAATATAAAAAGGCAGCGGGCCGACACCAAAACTCATAGCAGGAAAAACCACCAAAAGAACAGGAGAGAATATTGGTAGCAAATGAGTTCCAATGAAAAGGAAAGAGAGTTGGGGCGGCAAGAAGCGACGGGGTCCTGCCCCTATTGCGGCGGAAAGGTGGCGGCGGTGGATGTCGAGCGCCGCTGGAGGCTCTGCTTCCTCCCACTCGGCTTTGTAGTCAAGAGAAAATATATCTGCACCAGCTGCTCCAGGCGCTTGGTCTTGTATTCTTAGCCATTTTTCAGATTTGCTGAGAAATATAGGAACTATATATATATATATATTAGGCCGCTTAATTAGGACATTTGATTGGTGGAAAAATCTATGTGATTTTATTTTGCTTTATTGTGGCTCTGCATTTCGTGTATGATTAATTCTTTCTTGGGGATATCTTGCAGGGTGGAATTTGGGTTAAGAACGTGCAATTAATTAATTTTATGAGTGTATATAACTATGCTTTTATTAATTATGATAATGCATGGTTTCTCACTTGATCACTAGATTATTCAATTTAATTAATTAGATCTCATAAGTCATAAACATGTTTCACATGAACTTGACATCTTCATTAATTAGTGCATTTATACAGTCAATTTATATTAATCCTCGTTTTGTTGTAATTCATAAATGTCATTTATGGGGCTAAGTGCAGTTTACCCCTGTGATATGCTAAATAGCCACAATGCCTCCTCTCAAAAAAATATATAAATAATTTTTTTTTTTTTTTGTTTCTTAAAATCATGCCCATGGCCTCCCTCTTCTTGATAGATGCTTATTGAGTATTGAAAAAACAAAATTGTTCTTAAATAAAATTTAAATTTAAATTACTTTAATTTTTATCTTATCTATTATTTTTATCATTTTTCTTTCTAATTATTTGTTTCTCTTTCAAATTAAATAATATTTAATATTTATAAAAAAATATATTATATGTTTTTATTCATACTTATATAAATTTAACTATAAATATGTACATATATATAAAAACTTTCTTTAGTTCACTTCAAATTAAATAGTATTTAATATTTATAAAAACCTATAATATATTTTTATTTACACTTGTATGTATTATATACATATATAAATTTATCTATAAATATAGACATATATTTTTATTTATACATAATATATATAAATTTTCTTTTATTCATTTCAAAATATTTACTATTCATAAAAATATTTTATAGATACCCATATATATAATTATTAATAACATATATAATATAATTTATATATAAAGTTATTTATAACATATATATAAATATACAATATAAACCACCCACCCAACCCCACACCATCTCCCCAAACGGCTGCTGCCATGGCAGCCGTGCACATTGGCCGCCGGTGCCGCTGTTTATTTAATTTTTTCCGGCAGCTGTCATTTATTTAATTTTTTTTTTCAGCGGCAGCCGGCAGAGGCACAATTGCTGCCGGCTGCCGGAACCGACAATGACTGCCATGTTGATGGCCGCCGCCATCTGTATAAATGTTCTTTTCCAAGCGGCAACGGCCATGGCCGATTGGGTGTGGTGGGATGGGGAAGTTTATACACTTTTTTTTTTAAATTATGTATATACATATATTATATTTTATATACATTATATATAAATATGATAATATATTATTATATATTTTTAAAATATTTTTTTGAAGAATATAGTACGATATAATATGGACTGTTGATATCTTAAAAGAATATTTCATAAATGATAAATAAGGATATAATTATTTTTTTATATATAAAAAATAAAAGTCTAGATGCATATACTCACTTGTGCAATATACCAACATTATAAGGGGTTCTTTACATGATTTTTCAAAATTTAGAGAGGTTTTTTGTGTGTGTGTGTATATATATATTACAATGAATTATTTTATCCATTTTAACAATTTATGGAGTATCATTTGTAAAATTCCCGTCATTTTTGTGGCTGGTTGGGCCCACATATTCATTCGGGCTTAATTGAGTTCAATAGCACAGTAAGTCCACTAGCACCTTAAGAGGATTATAATTTTTAAGACTATGCTATAGATTTACCAACCCCTTATTTATTCTCTATGATATAGTATTATTGAAAGAAATGAATTTTGTCATTTTTTTTTATCTCAAATTTGAGCACCTAAGGTGAATTCTCATTTTCATATCTAACTGAATCAGCTACCCCGTAAAGAAAAAAAAACCATACAAGATCAATTATAGATAGAAATGTATTAGTTCGTCGGTTAAATTATAATTATTTTTCAGCAGAAAATGCTTATCTCTTTAAGTTTATAGAAGTGAACAAATGTAATGATTTCTAGCAAAAATTAATGGATGGAAAAAGGAAAATAAAGACTAAAAGGTGATATATACCACTAATCAACTCAATTTTCATGACTCTTTTAGCAGCATTTTTGCAATTACTTCTAAATTTCACTATCTAGATTCGGTTTAAATTATTTTCTATCCTATCTTTTATTCTATTTTATGCATATATAAAATATGTATAAAATATTATTTTATAAAAATAATTTATTGAGAATTAAATACACTTAATATAAATATAACAAGTCAAAATAAAAAATGAAATAAATAATCCAAATGGCCCAAATTAATGAACAAGGACACCATGAAACACACGCACATTGACTTGGTTCAATTAAAATAAAAGCAGTACATAGGGGGTACATTACTACTAAGTACTGAATGTTATTAATAAATTCACCAATCTACCCCTCCTTAGTAAATGAAGGACTTCCTATATTGTATCTGTACCCTGGTGGTCATAGAGCTGGTTGTGTGGCTAGGGAGGTCCCTAAACACCAAAAATAAGGGCAGCATTAGAAACAAAAAAGTACTACTGTTGGGGTTTCTTTTATTGCTAGTCCTTTTGTTTGGTTAAAAGTTCTTATCCTGCCTTTTGTTTGAACAGAGCTTGATGTTATCAGAATTCGTATCCCCAGTGGGGTCCCACGCATGATGCCCAAGTTCAGAACCAGTACACAAGATATTTGTAGATTCCCTTGGACCATCCAAACCCTCTGTGCTTCGGTTCATTTTCCGGTAGACTGCACGTAAAACTTGATCTATTAATAATGATGTTTGACTAATAATTAAAAATTAGATGCATTTATTATAAATACAATAAATTAAAATAAAAAATTCAAAGTGTCTCAATTGGTTGAAAAAACAAAAAACCTAATGCAAAGTTGCAAACCTCATGTTCCTCGTCTTGTTCATTAAAATTAAAGCAACTATCATCATAATTCTTTGATTAATGCTATAGAAAATGTCAATGATAATGATGGAATTCATCGTTGATCGTGAAAGAGGCAACGTCATAAAACTTAACTTTGTCAAAATATTATTTTATCAGTACACAGTATTAAAAAATTTTAAAATACCTCTCAATTGGTGTAAGGATAAAGTTCGTATCTAAACCTCAATACCTTTCACTTCTTAACATGAAATTATAATATCTTATGTAAAATAAAATTATATATTATGAAGGTAAATTCTCCAATTTTTACTTGGAGTGTTGCTCTATTAGTTTCTAAATTTGCACAATTTATATGATTACGAGTTGCAAGGAAGGCATGGATAATTACCTTCGTTGTCCTAGAATCATAAGAGGAAGCAAAATTTTAAATGTAGAGTTGTAATTTTATGTGCCCATATATAACTAATCATTTTATGAAATTCAAATATATTTATTGTGTGACTAGACCATATATATGTCATTTTGAAATTAAAATCAAACACGTCAAAGGTGAGCATAAGTTTCTTGTATTTAATGATTCCAAAAAGAAGCAACTGAGTATTTACTCATCACCTAATTTTTTCATTTTTATTTTATTTGAGTTGGTGTGTATTTACCCATTATATATAATATAGTCAGCTCAAGTGAAATCAAGTAAAACCCAAATGAATATTTGAGCAGTTATCGACTCGTTAGTTTTACAAGAAATTAGTACGACAGAGAAAGCGAAGTCTCAATACAACTATAAGAGACGAGTATCTATGTTGGGATTTGATAGTTCGCTAGGGTGTTGCTTCAAATAAGGCCACCACAAATACTTTTCTTAATCTGTGTGAATTTGACAAGTTCAATTACAAATAAAAGAACACCAAAAATAATAAGAAATAATTGCTAAATTCTACATAATGTTTGGTTTTATTTTTTTAAGTTTTGTGGATAGTTTTTTAAAGAGTGAGATGGATTGCTCAACAAATTAGTGAAGAGATTGTGGAATAGAATTCAACATTTTCTTCTAACAGATAGAATGAGATTATTGATGATGCATTTGCCTGGGTAAGAGTGCTTTGAGAACCCATAATATTGGACAAATAATTCCAATTTGTTTGAAATGCTTGTTTTGAACTTCACCACATAGTTTTTGGTGTTGCCCTTCTGTTATGGGAATAGTGTTGTTCAAAATGTGATCTACTATCTTTTTAGAGTTGAAGGAAATAATCAACTGGTAATTGTTCCTATGGAGCATCTTCATCAAATCTTGGCCAAACTTGTGGAAGGATTATTAAGTTCTGTTCTGCCATGATTTTTTGAAAGTCCCTTATATCCTTCTCATGTTCATAAAATTCTTTATTAAGCAAAAATGGGAAAACTCCATAGTCTCTAACTGTGTATAGATATGGACGATTGTGGATATAAGGAGAACTTTGTTTGGATAAAAAATAAATAACAAAAATTCCTTTTTTTTTGTTTTACCAAGTTGTTGTAGACGAAGAACTTTAAGCACTCTAATCTATGTTGATAAAGGATAAAACCATTCCAGAAAGGTTCTTGCACATGGATAATCATTAGAATCATCTAACCATCTACTATGTGACTTAGCAATCCATTGGATTGAGAGGGTGTTTGGGTGAGCCTATAAGCTCCTCAAAACATCTTATAAGATGTTTAAAAGCTTATAAGTTGATAAAAAATATTTGGTAATTTATTTTAAAAAAGAGCTTATAAGATCCTAAAATAAGATGTTAGGAGCTTATAAGTTCTTTTAAAAAAGGTAAGAAGGCCCTCACTTATTTTAAGATCTTAATAAACTTCTTCATTTTTAACTATTTTAATTACAAAATTACCATTATAAACACCTTATAAGCTCCAAGATCATATTTTATCTAACTATTTCAACAACTTATTTTAAAAATAAGATCTAATATCTTATAAATTCAAAAAATATCCTGTAAGATGTAGAAGCTTATAAGGTGTTTAAAATAAGCTTAGCTAAACAACTTTTGAATGTTCAATGGGAAATTCCGCACCAATTATCCATTGTTCAAGCAAATACCAAATAATACATAATAATTCTTTTGAAAACATTTTATCAAATGACGAAAATACATTGAATAGTGTAAAGAATAGGTAATCAAGATGAAAACCTACTCCGAAGGTGTGGAGACCAATTTTCGAAATTGTAAGAGACTAGTATTTCAGCATGAGTTCTTTAGCTCTGGATTGAAGAGTCTTGGTTTTAATGAGATTATTCAATTCAGGTAGAAGGTTTTCAAGAGGAAACTCATGAGTTGATGAGAATACTGATGTGGCTGATGAAGATATCATACAAATGATGGGGATATGGCTTCTAGGAATTTGATAAAGGTTAGGCCTAGTGAAATAATCAGCATGAATATTGGCTTTACCTTTGATGTACTTTAAAATGAAGTAATATTGTGAAAACCACTTTGCCCATCTCAAAAGTTTCTTTAATGGGACTTGATGAAGGGGCCTGAAATTTATCATCTTTGGAAAAGCAGTCATGTCCATTTCCACAACAAAATGATGCCCAATAAGATGAAATTGAAAATTTTCAATTCCTCTTTTGACATCAAGAATTTCTTTCAAAGTGGAATGATAGATTTGTTCAACAAGTTTAAATGATCCATTTTTATATCCAGACACTCTTCTTTGTCAATCCTTTTCTTAAACAAGGATAGATGCCCAAAACATTTTGCTAGCATCTTTCTACAAAATTCTTGTTCCGTTTGAAGGAATTTATAACGGATGAGGCTTCTGAATTTTATCTTTTATCATAGTAACACCTTTCTTCTGAGCATAAGACTATTCTGGAGGATCGATTTTTAGTAGTTCCTATAGAGGTCTTATGATTGATGCAAGTCTTAGAACAAAGTCTGCAGTATAGTTAATAATTCCTAAAAATTGTTGGACTTGTTGCTTTGTGCGAAGATCATTTAGGAATTTTAACAATTCTTAAGCAATATTGGGCTAGAGTGTATACTATCCATCTTTGATATGCATTCCAAGAAAATCTATCTCCTTTTCACATGTCAACATTTTCTCTTCAACAAGCATAATTCCAAATTTCCAAATCAATTCCTCAAATTAATGTGGTAAGTGTGCATGAGATGTTATATCTTCAAAGAAAAAAAGTATATCATCTATATAGATCAAAGCATTTGGGAATAGAAGTTTGAAGATTCTAACCATAGCTTTCTGAAACAGAGATGGTGCAGTTTTGAGCCCAAAAAGTAAGACAGTCCATTGGAAATGGGCATTTGGAATGCAAAATGCCATTTTTAATCGATCATCAAGATGATCCAATTTGCCAAAATCTTGCTTTTAGATCAAACTTTGAAAATATTTTGGCTCTGGTGAGATTAGAATACAGACAGTTTCTATTTTGAAGTGGAAGCTTCTCATTTGCAAGGAAGAAGTTTATATGTTTGTAGTTGATAACTAACCTTAATTTTCCTATTGCTTGCTCAGCCCTTTTATTAACATAAAAGGCTTGACTAGCCTACGAAGAATTTGTTGCTTCAAGGAGTCCTTCATCTCTTAATTGGGCTAATTCTCTTGTACCCAATTCAAGTTGATTTGGTGGCATTCCTAGATGACTAGCTTTTGTAGGATTGACATTGATGTCTTTTTCAAGGATAGGTAGATAAAAAACTCTAGATTTCTCCAAAGTGGATTTGTGTATTTATGTAGAAATTCAGAGTGAGATTCTGCACAACAATCTCCTATTAATCTAGATTGAATTTCTAGGATAGTATCAATGGCAAAACAAGATTGTAGTTTGATATATGGAAGTAAATAAAACTTATACTTGAGTCCATCAAATTTTGGAATAACTCTTTTTTCCTATAACTATTTTATGATATCAAACCCAATAATGATATCCGTCCCTAGCAATGAGGATCCAAGAAACTTATGAACAAGTGAAAGTTCTATAAAGAGCTTAATCTTAACTGGTTTGCTAATCAATCCTATTGAGAGGGTATCACTAATTGCGACCTAAAATACTTCATGGTGTTCTTTCCAAAAAGAAGAGGGAAGTATTTTTAGATTTAAGATGGACCTAGATGCTCCTGTATCTAGAAGACCAACAATAGTAATTGGATTATCAAATTTTTGAGGAATAATTTGTACATATATGAGGGGTACTAAAAATGCTAATCCAATTAGTTGTATCCTAAAAATTGGGAACTGAGTGTCAGATGAATTAGTCTCTTCTGTTGATTAAGCATCATCGTCTAAATTTTTTTCTAAGGCAAACAAGGTCAGTTTAGATAGTCAAGCCTTTTTAGAAAACAATGATTCCAAATCATCATTTTCTATGTTACATGCATCAATTGGGAAATCTACTTTAGAATCTTGTCTTTTTTTTTTGTTTAGACAGTGTTTAGCCTAATGGCCTCTTTGATGAAAGATGCGGCATCTATCTCCTTTGGACTTTGAGAATTTTCTTCTAAAAAAATCTCCTTCTTTTCTTTGGCATCCATTGTTGATGGTGCTTCCCTGATCTTCTGAAATGTTTTTTTGATTTTTCTGGGTATTAATATTTATCATTCTTATATTTAATTTGGAGATTTGATCTATCACATTCTTCTCCAATCTTTTTTCTTGTTTCTTGAAATTTTTTCAAGAATTTCCAATTATTACATAACTTCTCAAGGGCTCTGAGAACATATTGATAGATTTTATCAAGAGTAGTATTTGAAAGCGTCCATCATCTTAGTTCAATCAATTGTAATGCTTCTTGTCCCAATGATTTTGGAATGGAGTTAAGATAAGCTTGCTTCATGTATGGATTATCTATTCCACCAAGAATATAATATTTTTGTGACATTCGTTGGAAATGTTTCTCCAGATCTTTTCTTTTGAAGGAGCAACATTTCATTTTGAAGAATTCTTTTCTTGCAGCATCCAAATGGTATTGTAATTCTCCAAGAAATTCAACATAAATATAGTTCATGAAGACATCAATATTGCAAGAATTTCTTGCTTGGATCTTCCTATAATCTCCAAGCGCATACCACCATTTTTTCAAAGTTCCAATCATTCTAGTAGTGAAGGCATTGATAACACTTATGAGGGTGGTGTTTGGTCTTTGTAACTCTATGATGCACCAAGGCATCATTTCATGTATCCTATTTATCCATTATGACAGAGGGATATCATCAAATGTGAACAGAGTTTTGGAATTTATTTGAACAGGTTCACCCGATTCTTCAACTTGTTGATTTCTTTGACTGGTTTCTAGCTCATCTTCAACAATAGGTTCTTTTGGTGTTTGATTCATAAAGAGTAAAGAAATATCTTTTGAGAGTTCTTTAGAGTCACTTATATCCTCTATAGGAATAACTAGCCAAGGTCTTGATGGTTTTTTATCCTCATGATTGTAAACTTTTTTAAGAAATTCAGTCAATAGATTAGGAACATTTGTATTATAAACTACTTAAGTGCTCCTCCTTTCAAATTAAATTTCTTTGATATCTCCGGAAGCTCGATATTAGGCATTTTAATTTTTCTTTATCTTTTAGAGAGAAGAGTGAAGATGAATCTCCAAACATTCGTTTGAAATTTTCCAAACCATTGGAAAAACTAAAATTAAGGTGTCTAGCTTATTCCAAATAGAATCTCTTTGATGTTGCTCCTCTAAAGATCTTAATTGTGTTTTCAACAAATTGATCTTTTACCCCTTATGTTGGAATGGCTGTGAATTTTGAATCATTTTGAGAATAGCGTGATAGACAACATCAATCCTTTCTTTTAGAGATTTTATTAAACTGCCAATTGACCATCCATCTCAGCTTCAATTTTATCTTGGCTTTTGGCAATTCTTTGCAATATTTTATTCTGGGCCAATTCATGGTAGCCTCTACACAAGAAATCTCAACAAGAGATCCATCTAGATTTCTAGAAGTTGGATTTTTAATCTTCCATGAATGCTTATAGCTTTCATTATTGAATTTTTCCTAAGGGAATCTAATTTGTTGAGAAGATGAAGATCCCATCATCATGATTTGTTGCTGATGAGGAGATTGATCAGCATCTTTTCTTGGTGGTGTTTGAATTTGATAGTCATCATCATCCCATCCTGAATAAGAGGTTGGCTATGGTGTTGGAGGCGGTGAAGACCAAGTAGTCAAAATTTTCAAATGGCTGCCCTAAATTATCAATATATGGATCTTTCCTAGAAATTCTTTGGTTTCTATTCTAGGAACTTCTTCATTAATTGGTGCTTGATAGAGTAGAGATCCATTTGTATTAAATCTATATATGAGCGGCATGGATTCAATGGTAAATGAAGGATTGAAACAACTAGGGACATCAACCTTCTGCTTCTGCTTCTTAAATCAAATTTCTACTGTTCCATCTAATTTGTATATGGAAAGATGGTTCAGTAGACTAGATTGGCTTGGCCTCCTTAAATGCTTGATGATTTGGTCATAGGTTGTAATCTATGTTTCTGGAATCAGCTTTTGTAGTTTTTCTCTAGGGAGCTGCCTTAGAAAATAAATATAGCTAGGAACATGCTTGGAATCTATAGAGATCAGTAAGGATCTTTAGTCTCCTGTAGAAGAGCAAAATCAATTGAATAATTTTGTATTATGTACACCATCTAGTAACCATCTAGTAATGTAATGTAGCATAATAGGTTGTGAAAATGTGAACTGCTCCACATATCTGAATCTGCAACTTAAGAGTTGTTCTCAAACAAGGATGTGATATTGGCATGTTGAAATTAGGGTACATAGCTACAAAAACTATTCCTGCATTCAACGTTGTCTGAATAGTGCCAATGCAAACATGTTGATAATCAGAGGATCTAGTATCAAGCAATACAATTTTGGAGGTGGTTGGAAGCTCTTTGCAGCCATGAAGTGTTAAGGCAAATCTGATGGCTCTAAAATTAATATAGGTATATTTCTCTGCAAACCATAATTCTGGAAAGTATTCAAGAATTTCAACAGTAACTAATTATTCTTTCTCTGTTGCAAGAAGAAAGTATTGATCAAAGGAAGATGCTTGAACAAATTCTTTAACTTGGACTTTTGGAGGGTTTATAAAACTTTTAAAAGTGCGGCTGAAGGAAAATCTTGGTTTAGATAAAGTAATATAAGGATTCACAATAGGAAGATTGGAAAGAGAAACCTTTTCAAAATCATCTAGATAGGTGATTTCATATAAATAATCTATTTTTGAAGCATTAAAATTTCTGAAGCTAGGATTGGGAATTACCATAGTAGAGGAAGTGGAGGTAGAGGGCTTGAGTAAAAACTTATCCATGACTTATCCATGGCTCTAATACCAAGTTGGAGCTTAGTATCTTAAACAAGGAATGACTCCACCACAACAAATATTGGCTAATTTCCTCATTGATTTGTATGCTACTACAGTGGTCTCATGATTAATTCCGAACACAAGCAAAAAGTGCCACGCAAGATTGAAAATTGCAGCTGAAAACAAGAATGTTCAATCTAATTTATGTTAAGCGGTAAGTAAGCATAAATAAACCATACATTATAGCAGTGAGTAAATCACCTAACACCCATCACATAGAAAGAAAACTTGTTTCTATTTGAGGTCCATGTCTCAAATAAAATGCACCAAAATTTATCTCCCAGAAGACTGAAGTAAACAAAATTTGCTTAAGCAAAATAGATCAGCATGAAGCTCAGTTCATCGCCCTATGAGCTCACTAATGTAATCCTCACAATTACCAGCATTACCACCTTCAACATAATGATTCCTCTTCTTCTTTAAACCACCTGAAGGTGCCTTCAGTTGGAATGGCTACAAGAAATTATTTGCTTCCTTAAAATGGGGTCCAACAGTCATGATCTCGTGAATAAGATCTTCCATGCAGATTATGCCATATTTACCCAACACCTATGATAATACAGCAACAAGCAAAGATATTGAACAAAACATGAAACCAACATCAATATCTCACAAACTAGTTCCTAAGTTACCTACTCTATGATGGAATTGTCGGTTAAAGCAGTTCTCTATTTGTTTACTTTTCCATAACCATGCTTGTAGATCAACTCTCTTACACTTTTGAGGTTGGGATAACAGACAAAGTTGTACAGAATTTGACAACTTGCTCACATTGATTTTTAAAACCACCACAACTAAATATGTTTGGCTTGTAAGGCAAGTCTTACCCATATGTGACATAAGGCTCAACCTTGTGAAGCATGTTCATTGTAGCCTTGTTAACTCTCAAAAAAACCCCATTAAAGATCTACAAGAATCTCCAATGAAAAACCACAATTAGCAGACAGTAAGAGGTAAAGCAAAAGTAGGATACCTTTATAAAAAAATTAAACAAAAACGATAGGGTAGCTTAACTTAATACCAGAAGCATAAAGGAGAAAAATGAAACAAGCCCATGAGTTAAACAATAGCTAACAAAAACAAGAAGACAGCAGGAGAGAACAGGTACAATGAACTTGGCAGTGCAAAATATGTATATAGTATTGGGAGTGAATTAGGAAAAATCACTAGGATATTTCTCCAAATAATAAGTAAAAACACCCAATAAACACATTTCTCCAAATGCAGATATAAACAATTGAAGCACCGTCACAATCTCAGAAGCTATAGAATTTTCTTGGTCCTAGGGTGCATAGAGTTAATTCTAAAAGATACAAAACCATAACATGGGTGATACATATTTCACACATTGAACTTCTTAGGCTTCATTAACAAGTGAATCCCTTACCCACAAATTCTAATAATGAACAAAAGTTTTGCTTCTGGGTTTACATAAAAGCCACCCTTCAATCTTGCTTCACGCTTCAAACTAATCAACTCCTTCGCCTAAACAAGAAAATAAACAATTGGGCATGTCGACAAAAGATTTGAGTTCAAAATTATGACAGAAGTAAGTCAAGAAACATTACAAATAACAAGAACCCAACAAACCTCAATTTAATTCCCAATAAAATGTATTAAAAAGCCCTTATACTCCAAAGAGTCTCAGCAAATACTAACTTAGCCGATCTATTAACCTAGTTAGATCTCTTTTCTCAATGCATATAGCTTATTGTATTGAATCATGTAACACTATCCATAAAAACTCAACTGATATAACAAACTGATCTCCCCCTAGGTAGACTCATCTCTTGTTGCACTTGGGGAAGAATGAATATTTGAAAAGTTCAAAAAATATTCAAATATTTCACCCTCAAAACTCAAATGATCAATTACTTGACCATTTCCTCATATCTCAACTAATGACTTATTTTAGCATAATCAAGTAGTAAAAACCTTCAAAATGTGCATGAATCTAAAAAAAGGCCATACCTTCTGGACCTTCCCCATAACTAACCAACAATTATATAATAAAAAAAGATAAAAGAAAAACACATCGATTTTATTTTATTTCTCCACTAAATACAAGATCACCATTTAATAGAATAAACCCAACAAAAACTGTATTTTAGTTCAGCAATTTCTCGCCGCTCAAACACTAAAATATGCCCGTTTTCTATACTGTGATTTTCTCTTAGTGCAATCAAACATCCATCCATAATGCAAATATACAAAATTCAGAGTCTTCTGTTATTAGAGAGACAAACTGCATAAAATCAAGCCAAAGTTAGTAAATTACCTTATCCAAAGTAGCTCAATGAGAGCTAGGGTTTTCTTGGTAGTGAGGTGCTTGGAAAAGTGAACTGAAAAAACCCTAGGGCTGTCAATGGAGCAAATTTTAATTCAAATTCGATCTGATTATCTAGAATTTTTAATCGATAAAAGATTTGATAGATGTAATTTGAGTTAAAAAGTTCAAAATCCGAAATAAATAGAGCGAATATGGATATGGCTCGATCCAATCCATTAATAATCCGAATCTGAATATATTTAATATTATACATATATAGTATTATATATATACATAGTCCTATAGTAATGCCAAAGTATATATTTGGATGAAAGGATTAATGAACTATTATGCAATATATGAAATCATGTGTTTTTCATTTAAATTGTTAGTTTTTGAGCTTATTTACATCATAATTATATCACTCATTTTTTAATTTTTATAACAAAAAATTATGTGGGAAGAATAATGAGTAAGAACTGAATGCCATAATATAGCAAAAATGCAATACAAATCTCGATTTGATTAGAATAAGTTTCTTTTTTATAGAACTTTAAGTTTATAGTTAATTGATTAAGAATCATGTATAACTATATATTTATAATATCAAATAAGTACTATTATTAGCAATTGAATCTAAAATGTAATGATCTGGTAAATGAATGTGATTGAGTTAAATTCTATTGTTGCTTTTAAGTGATCAATATACTTAAAAATTTATTTATTAATGTTTTGTGTATTTTTTTTAAAAGATGAACATTTTGAATTTGGACTCTACTAAATTTTTGGAAAAATAATAAATATATGATGATTTTTTAAATATTCGAATTTGAGTTTTTTTGAATATCTGACTTTTATTTGGATTCGGATATGATTATACCAACTACAAATTCGATAAATCTTGAATCAGATTTGGATCTAACATATTACTTTCATATTAAATCAAGCCCTTAATTGGGCTTGTGTGTTTGGGGTACCTTTTCCTTATTATGGGCCGAAGGACCAATGGCCAATTCCATAAAAACTACATGGGCCGAAGGCCCAAATCTGAGTGGAGTTCTAATTTCATTCAACTTTCGGGATTTTTACATACACCTCAGCCTACAGTTTGAAATTTTGGCAAAAAAACCTTAGTTCAACGTTATTTGGTTAGAATTCTGGAAAAATTATTAAAATTTCCTTAAACTAAGTTTTTATATATAAAGATTTCATTAAAAAATTTCAGTATGAATAATTTATTCTACAATTTATTTATTTTTTTAATTCCAAAAAGCTCAACCATTAACTTTTACCATATTTTTGAATGAAATTATCCTTAAATTTCTTGCATTAACAAATTCTATGTATTAATATCTAATTTTAGAAAATTATTTTTTAATTGTATTAACTTGTTAGGAGTAAATAGTTTTATAAATTTTTATTATTATGAATAATCGTAAGTCATCTCTTGAATCACCAAAAGAACTAAGTGGATTGTTGCGAGTGGAATGAATGGAGCGCGCGATGGATGAAAATCATTTTATGAATTTTACAAAACTTTAATCTTTTTCGGCCAAATCATTTGATTTTGAAAATTAAAATTGTCACCACTAAAACTTTTATAGATTTAAAAAAATCAATAATTATATTTATCCGAAGGTTTTTACTTATTAAAGTCAAAATCATCTTGATAAAAATCAATTTATAACAACTAATTCATTAAGTTTCTTAATATAATGAATTGAGGGTAATTTGGTCAAAAATTAACTGTTAAGTTTTTTTGAGTAAAAAATTGATGAGGTGGGTATTTTGAATTGATAAATATTTTAATGAGTTTTATAAATAATATATATATATATATTTATAAATTTTAGGTAATTTTGTGTGGATTGATCGATTAATAACAGTTTAAGTTTGAGATTTAAATTGTCTAAGCAACAAAGCTGAGATCTTAAAATGCAATAATTAATAAGATGTCTGGAAGCTGAGTTCCGCTTTAATTTAAGAGTATTAATTTACTAATTTTAGTGCAATAGTTTCCTGTAAAAAATATGAATTACGTATTGTTTGTGCTTAATTAACATCCAGCATATTATTATACCAAATAATAAGGTAATTTGTTTCTTTCCAATAAAAATAATAACTATTTAGGAAATGTTTGTTGGATTTTGAACTTTAATATATATATATATATTAATAATAATTGTGTACAGTTTGATATCATTAAAAAAGAGGGGGCGGCTTGGCCCAAATTAAAGTAATTTGATTATTAGGTGAGTCTAAGTTAGTTTACAAAATATGGGCTTACATGTATAAATATTTTAAATTATAGTTTTTAATTTTATGATGGGTCAAATTAGAAATAAATAAAAAATATACAGTTTGTATTAAGGTTATAGTCCCCGAATTATGCATATGATTCTTTTCTGATATCACATCATTAGAAAAGAGAGAGTAAGTTCCCCCAAACTTCATGCTCATTAATTTGGAAGATTAATAACTAAAAGATTCAAAGGATTTCATTGAAATTTATAGATTTAGGTACGCTTCTGCATATAGATTGATATTTCTATGATTTAACATGATGGTTTAGAGTTTAATGTGATGGGTTTCATAGATTTGATTTAATTCTAATAATTAGTATCGGAGCCACTGATGTTGAATTATTGAAAAATCTATTATTTTAGATTAGATCTATTTAAATTTAAAGTTTCATAAGTTCAATAAAGTTTTATTCAAATTTTTATTTATGGATATCTAATCTTTTGGAAAATTCAATAAGCTTGATAGTCGTTGAAATCGGCGTCCAGAAATTTTCTAGTTGAAATCAAGCCAGTGGATAAACTCTTGCCCCGGCGCGGAGAATTGAAATTTTGAATCGAAAATCTAGAAACAGTAGGTTGTAAACGGAATTGTTGAAGTTGTTCGGTGTGTGGCCGTGTTTGTTGGTATTGTTGCTTTTGTAGAATAATTAATGCATGTTTGTTTCTATTGACATTAATTAAGTGTGACAGCTATTACGTAAATAATATGTAGAGTGATTTGGTGTGCGCGCCAATTTACACGAGTGTGCATATTTTTGTTTTGAGAATACATATTTGTTTGTCTTGATATATTTCTTCGACGGCTAGTGAAAATAAAATAATATATATATATATATATATATTTGGAAAGTTTAATTTAAATATTGGTGTGTTTATGTATATATTTTGATATAAATTGATTGAAGCAATATGTCACCAAAGTGATCCCTCTTGAAGAAATTAATTTATTTTTGAAATATAAACGGTTATGTGCATGTAACTTATGTAAATATTGATCAGCTCAAAGGAAGGTCTATATTTAGCAGAATTTCATGTACATCTATGGTAATAACGCTCGATAATTATTTGATTTTGCATGTGAGCAATAAATTGACCCAAAGGAAGATTTATTATCTGACATATTGCTTTATTATCAATATTTGATTACTGCACCAAGATATCACTTACAAGTTAATATTTTATCTAAAGATGAAATATTAATGGAATGTTCGATATCTTGATATGGGATTTACCTTTATTTGAATTTACTATTCTATTTTGGTTTTCTGCTTTCGTACTTATGTGAGTTTGTTTGTTTGATATGTTTTATTCTCTATTCAGTTTTTGCTTCTGTTGCTAATATCACTGCTAGCATCAATTCTATTCCTATGCTGAATGACACAACTTTTAAGGCATGGCAAGAAAGTATCTTAATTACTCTAGGAGTCATGGACCTAGACCTTGCATTAAGGGTTGCTAAACCCACTGATCTCACTTATACAAGTATCTAGGATGAAAAGAAGGAGATGGAAAAGTGGGAAAAGTCTAATCGCATAAGTCTCATGGTCATCAAACATGCCATTCCAAAAGCTTTTAGGGGCACTATATCTGATAAGGCAGATACGGCTAAGGCTTTCCTTGAAGACCTAGAAAAGACATTTGCTAAGAATGAAAAGGCTGAAACTAGTACAATTTTAGCAAAGTCATCACAATAAGGTACATAGGTAAAGGAAACATAAGGGGGAGTACATTATGAAAATGTCTCATCTTGCTTCAAAATTAAAAGCACTCAAGTTGGATTTGTCTGAAGATTTGTTAGTGCATTTGGTTTTGATATAGCTTCCAGCATAGTTTAGTCAGTTCAAGGTGAGCTATAATTGCCAAAAGGACTCATGGTCCCTTAATGAGCTCATCTCACACTGTGTTCAAGAAGAGGAAAGATTGAAGTAAGAAAAGACAGAGAACGCTCACTTAGCTTCCACCTCAAAGGACAAGAAGATAGATAATAAGAGAAAAAAAAATTAAGGAAGCTGCAGATACAGAACCATAGAAAAACCAACATAAAGAACTAACTCAGGATGTTTGTTACTTCTGTGGAGCTATAGGTCATAAGAAGAAGCAATGTTCCAATTATCACGCATGGCGTGTTAAGAAAGGTCTGCTTCTTAACTTTGTTTATTCTAAGGTTAATTTAACTTCGATACCTAAACACATGTGGTGGATAGACTCTGCTGCAACAACTTACATCAGTGTGTCTATGCATGGTTAGCAGTATTGTCGAAAGCTTAATGATGGTGAAAGATACATCTATGTTGGCGACGACAAGACAGTGAAGGTTTGAAGCAATCAGAACATTCAGATTATTATTGAGAACTGGCTTTTATTTGGATTTGACTGAGACTTTCATTATACCATCTTTTAGACAGAATTTGATTTCTATTTCAGAATTAGGCAAGTTTGGTTATTGTTGTTCATTTGGAAATGGAAAATTTAGTCATTTTTAAAATTTAAATATGGTTGGTTTTGGTTCTTTATCAAGTTATGATAATCAATATTTGCTTGACATGATTGCTTCATTCTATAAATCCTTACATGTTAATATAATAGGTAAAAAATGCAAATTAATTGATGAGAATTTAGCTTCGTTATGGCATAAAAGATAAGGTCATATCTCTACAAAGAGAATTGAAAACTTGTGTTAGACAATATTCTTGATCCCTTTGATCTTTTAGATTTTGAAATGTGTGTGAATTACATTTAGGGGAAATAAACAAATGTCAAGAAATTTGGTGTCAACAAGAAATTAGACATTTTAGAACTAATACACAGAGATATCTATGGACCATAGCCTACGGCCTCTTGGAATGGTTAGCAATATTTTATAACATTCATAGATGATTTTTTGTGATATGGCTACCTTTATCTCATTCATGAGAAATCGCAGTCACTGGATGTGTTCAAAAACTACAAAGTTAAAGTTGTGAATCAACTCAACAAAAGAATCAAAAACGTTAGATCTGACCGTGGTGTTGAATTCTACGATAGATATGACGAATCAGGTGAACAATGTCCAAGACCATTTGCGAAATTCCTAGAGAAATGCAACATCATCCCATAGTATACTATGCCAAGTTCACCCACCATGAATGGTGTTGCTGAAAGATGAAATAAAATGCTTAAGAATATGGTAAAGAGTAAAATTAGTCTTTCTACCTTGCTTGAATCACTCTGGGGAGAGGCATTAAAGACCACAATACATATACTCAATAGAGTTCCGACTAAGGCAACTAAAAAGACCCTTTATGAGCTTTGGATAGACAAAAAGCCCAGTTTAAAGCATTTACATATT
>JACGDI010005690.1:1891164-1928583 GCA_014898725.1 Jacaranda copaia
GTGTCATGTCATTTGAGGACATTCAATTTTAGTGGGAGTTTGTGATTTTAAATGCTTTTCTATATAGATACTTTTTCAATAATTTCAATTTATAATATTTTGAGGTCATTTTCTGCAGAAATAAAGTTTCTTTCAATTTATCTACACTCTAATTTACGTATGGTTTGATCTCACTAAAGTTTAAAGTGGATTAGTTGGAAATATGCATGTTTAGATCACATTATATGTAGTTTCCATGCTATACATTCGTATTAGATCTATGTCATTTGGCTATGTTGATATACGTGATCAGGGATGGATTTAGTTACGATAGATGTAGTGAAAATCGCCTTGGTTCTATGTTGACATAATTGATAGACGAGATTGTTTAAAGATAATTTCGGTTATGGTAGCAAAATTTTTGAGCTTATAAAGTTATATTATGGCATACAATTATAAAGTGATGTTTATATTTGCAATCCAAATGGGAGATTGTTGGATTTTTTAGTTTAATATATATATAGTAACACTAATTGTGTGCAGTTTGCTATCAGGAAAAAAAAAAAGGCTTGATGCAAATTAAAGTGATTTGGTTATTAAGTGGGCCTATGTTATTTTACAAAGTATGAGATTATATGTGTAGATACTTTAAATTGTAATTTCTAATTTTATAATAGGTTAAATTAGAAATAAAGAAAGATATACAGTTATATTAGGGTTATGGTCCCCAAATTATGCATATGATTCTTTTATAATATTACATCATTAGAAAAGAGAGAATAAGTTCTCCCAAACTTCATATGCATTGATTTGGAATATCAATAACCGCAAGACACAAAGAATTTCATCGGTATTCATGAATCCAAATATACTTCCGCATATTGATTAATTTTTTGATGATTTAACATGATGGTCTATGGTTTAATGTGATAGATTTTACATATTTGATTTAATTCTAATAATGTTTGGTTATGTTTCCCCATAACAACATTGTTTATCCCTCTAAAATGCACGTTTTTCAATATATTCATATATATCATCATATATATTTTTTATTTTTTTAATATTAAAAAAATCACTCATTTCCATTTTTACTCTAAGAACCCAACAAAAAAATATTGATTTAACTGTTACAGTAAAAAATGTTTCCATCAAAACATAAACAAATATACCAAAAAACAACTTTTACGTTTTTCAATAATTCATTCTCTCAAAATAAATAATAAAATCAAAAAATATATATATAACCAAATATTCCCTATATATATTTTTTTCAAATTCACATACACACAAATCAAGGATTTCAAATCCCACAATCGCGCTAAAATATGTGAAATTTATATCACTGATTGAGCTATTTAAAATTCAGTTGTAGTGATCTAAATAAACTTTTATAGGAAATAACTGATTCCATATAACTTTAAAGATATAAATAAATTAAAAAAGAAAAAAAGCGACCACCTATGTTGTGTAATAGAAAGAAATTAGAAAAATCATTGGCGAAAAGAAAAAGTAAAGCAATTAAAATTCAAGCACGTGCAATTCAGATATGCAGATCTAAAAATCATTTTAGCAAAAAAAATATAAAGAAATTCAAGTGCAGGCAACTCAAATTTGTTGATTTAAAAATAACTAGCGGAAAAAATAATAATAATAATAAATTAAAAATACAAGTGTGCGGAATTCAAATTTAATGATTCCAACTTTGTTTTCTTCATTCACAAAACGTTTCGTTAGAACTGCTCCATAAAATAATTTACTAAAACAAAGATGATGGAGAAAGGAGAGAAAAAAATTACATGCGACGAAAAGGCAATGATAAGCATTTGCAACGATAGCCAGAACTTTTCCCAGTTTAATTTCACCGTACGGCCCTCGTACCAACTCATAGCTGGAAAATCTCCACAACCTTTTGGTGTTACCAACTTGCAAAAGTAAATATTGGCAACCTGCATCGATCACAGAATTGAAGAAAAGTTGACGGAAGATGAGCTAAGATCATTCATTTCCAACTTTCAGTCAGATATCTGACTCAAAGGTGGAGCTATATAGACAATATATAGATAAATATTTATCAGTTATTGATCAATTGGTCGAATGATGTTATTATTTTCTACATTTATATACGATATATACACTTCTCAGTCATGGGTGAATTAATTGTGGTGGCATTATTCTCACACTTATATATATATATATATCCATCAGCCACAGATTGGTCAATTGGCAGAGTAGCATCATTCTCACGCTTGCATACAACATATATCTATCAACCGCTGATCAATTGGTCGGATATCATTATTATCACATATTTATACAATATATACACCTATCTACTACAGGTGGTTCAATTAGTCGCGTGGCATCATTCTTACACTTACATGTAATAAATATACCCACCCACCGGCTACGAATCGATCAATTGACCAATAACATCATTTTCACACTTATACATGTGAGACTTTAAGTTTGAATATAGACAAACTTTATATATATGTATACGTATATAAATAAATATATAATGTACCTACGCAGAAGATCATAAATGTGACGAGGAGGGCAAAGCCGATCTTGGCTTTGGCCATTGTGTCCCATTGAGCACCTTTTGCCATTCTTCTTTTTTGCTTTAGAAAATTATTTAGAGTGATCCTTAATTCATGAACGTAGAAGAAGAGAGAGGTAGCCTTATGGTCTCATAGATAAATTCTCACTCATTTCTTACCAATTAAGCCTCATATATTGGAAAGTAGACTGCAGAAAGGATTTTGCACATCTGATGTGGTGAATTTATATCCCTTATATAAGTATTTATAACTTTCATAGTTTCATGAACGAAATTTGTTTTATTAGGCGGCGCGTTGGTGGTGGATACGTGTCACATCCTGCACTTTGTTATATCAATTTTTACTCATATGTTTTTATGTTATGCATGAATTAAACTAATTATAATTGAAATATAATTTACATATGTTATAGTTATTTTATATAGAAATGAGTTTAATATATGATCTATTTTTCTAATTAATTAAAAGAATAGTATAAAATTAAAAAAACTTTATTCATCAAAACACAATGCATTAATATCAATAAGGACATAAAAATTGATTATTACTACAATATCTACAAAGGCACACAGAAATAAGAAAATATATTTATTAAAAAAATTAGATGGCAAAAGCACCACCTTGTCATTTTAATAAAAGTTCCTACGAACAAGTTTAAATAATTTTGAGTTAAATAATATATCAATATATTGTGCATAATTTCTTAAATAAATTTTTTACAGGTCCCCAAAATTTTGACTTGTTAAATGGTAACATAATCAACTTATTGAAGTCGAGAAGCAAAATATAGAAAATTAGTGCAGGCAAAAATTAGAATAAATCAAATAATTACTATAGTAACTAATTAGAATCTTTGACTCTGATGAGGCATGGGAGACAAATATTACTTTGCACATTAAAATCTATGGTTCTTTTAAGAAAATAAGTTCTATGCTTTTGATACATGAAATGTGAAATATAATGCTATTTATACTTTATATATGTAGAAAAACTAATTTGTTTAGAATATAAAAATACTTCTGAAATCAGTCAATGCTGAAAATAAAACTCACTGTGTCAAAAATTAACATTTGACCTTGTAAGGTTTGGTGCATGATAAGTGTAAATGCACAGTTTATGAAATAATTAATGTGATCTTGCAACAATTTCCATCATGTTCCTAATAATATTGTTTGTTATATGAAAATTGTTAGCATTTTTAAAATATTATCTTTGACACAAAATAAAATTATAAAGTTGTCTTTACTTGCAAGACTTTTGGGTAAGCAATTTTATTGTGAAACACACTAATAGAAAATAATCATCTTGCAACAATTTAAAGTGATATTCGCCATAATGTCAAATAATTAACAAGAATTTTATTTCCAATAAAATATTTAAAATTTCCATCATTTTAAATTTGAGTCAAATTACTTTAATTCTGGTAAAACATCTCCTTCATATATTATTTCCAACGGAATTTTTAAATTTTAAATTATCTTTTCTCAATTTATGAAATTTAATAAGAAATGGAATGTAATGTTTATAATAAATCAAATGAAGATTTTCTATAATATCAAATAATTAATAAGAATTTTACTTTATAGTAAATTCAAAATTACCTTAATGATGATGAAACATATGAAAGTTTATCATATGTCAAATATTAGTAGATAAGAATTTTACTTCATAATAAAATATTCAAAATCATCATAATCCAAAATGATTGAGTCAAATAGTACATTACTTTTTGTCAAATACCCCCCTTCCTATGTTACTGATCATTAAATTTTAAAATTTGGAACTATCTTTTCTTAATTTATGAAATTAAATTGAAAAACAATGCAAGATCTATGATGAAGCAAACAAAGATTATTTACTATAATATTAAATAATTAATGAAAATTTTTCTTCATAATAAAAGAGGCTAAAGTTCTGGTCCAACATTCCGTTCCCGTATGAGTTATACGAAATTTTAAAAACTCAAAATTATATTTTCTTATTTATGAAGTTTAATTGAAAATGGCAGATACATACATCAACAAATGATATTTAACATATTGTCAAATAATTTTCTAGAATTTTTATTCTTATAAAATTATTTAAAAGTGCCATAATTTAAATTTAAGTTAAATGATCTTAATTCTGATCAAACATCATTTTTCACACTGTTCGTTATGAAATTTTAAAAGTCGGCAGAAAATTGTGTTTCCTTTGGTGGATGAGCTTATATTGATAGTACCATTATCCAATATCCATACACGGGGGAGAATTTAAGCTCAAAAAATACTTTGTTGCCCAAGTTTAATTTTGTCAGCTCAAGTTCTCACCGTTTTATGTAAATTAATTAGATATCCGACTTATTTCAACAATAAAAATAAATACACAAATTAAAAATAATACTCATACGTATGAGTACAATGTCATGAGCTAATTCAGCATTCAGCCCATTAGTAAAAGTTGAATTAAAAGTCCTTAATTTTGGCCGAACATCCCATTCTTATATTATTTATTATAGAATTTTCAGGATGTTAAAATCTAAAATGATCTTAGAAAAATTTAAAATTTTCCCTTATTGATTTATAAATTTAATTAGAAATGTAGTTTGAGATCTATGATAGAATAAATAAAGATTCGCCATAATATCAAATAATTAGTATTAATTGTCTCCATAATAACAACACTCAAAGTTGCCATTTTTTTTAGTTATGCAATGTTATCCCTTTTTTATTGAAAAACAAAAACAAAACAAAAAACAAAAAACAAAAATGATGAGTTCAACCTAACTTCAATTTGACAAAAAAGAGAAAAAGTAAAATAAAATTAGCGTGATGGTGAATATATTCTAGCACGACTTTTCAAAGAAATAAACATTAGAATCAATATTCTGAACCAAAATTAATTAGAAATTCTTGTGCTAATTTCCTATATTTGTCATTTTCTCACCTTCAGATCAAACTTCACTCACCATGCAAATAAACTAGCTATTTTTCGACATGCGTGCAGAAAACAAAACCATAACGACCAAATCACATGATGCAAAGTGATTCGAGGCTTAAATTGGCATGTCATATTTTGTTCCACTTCGCTTGTAACTACTCATAGTTTATTTAATGCTTTATTATGACACGCCTTTTTTGTTCTCACAGTAATGATGTATGTAAGTCACCCCGCAGCACTGCTGGCAAAGGATCAACTTGATGGTCGGGGCAGGACCACAATACTCGTCCAAAAGTGGCTGCTATATTGCAAAGCTAACAAGTAGCACTACAAGAGAACATAGTTTCAGAGACGGATTCCGTTCCATCTTCAATTTTCACGAAATAGCAATGGATTCAAAGACACAAAAACTTCCGTCTAAATTTAATAAAAGCAGAGACAGATTAAACTCAATCCGCCTCTTGTCGATCGATATTATTAAATAAAAATTACATTAAGTTTTGAGACAGAATAATCCATCTCAAATTAAAAAATTCAAGACAAAAAAAATTCATAATTTATAACTTTATTTTGAAATCTGTCGTTCTACCCATCACTAATTTTATAATTTTTTTAAAAAATGACTTTAATTAAGACTAATTTTAATATTTATAATAAAAAATAAAAATAAAAATTATTGATTCCGAAATTAATTAGAAACAATTTAAAAACATATCTAACCACTATTTTAATATATTTAAACATAAAAAACAAAAACAAAAAAAAAAAAGAAGATTTTCTCTATCGAAATTTTTTACCCTAAAAATGGCCCTAGTCCCGATTTTTACTCATTCTCCCCTACAAGGCTCTCTCATCACCAATCGCTTACTGCTGGTCACCAACACTGACTGCCACCCTCTAGTGTCCGTTGCCACCACCCCCGAAAGCCTTTTTATCTCCTTCTAGAAGCCCAATTGCTCTACTTGTCTCCATCATATTCTTGAAAACTAGTTATGAATTTAGAAAATTCTAGATATTTTGTGATATAAACCACTATAAAAGGTATTATGCTCAAGTTTGATATCAACTTGATACTCCCTCTATCCTAAAATAGCTACACTATGATGTCATGACAAGTTTTTTATTTAGAAAATTTAAGAAAGTATCATTTGTTTCACAATTGATTCATTTTCACTTTCTTCAGAGGATTTGATGTTAGAAAACTCTTGGAAATGAGTCATATTAGGTAATGATTTCTGTTTGTAAGATCACTCTACCTTGGTTAATTATGGTTTCTTTTTGTAAGATCACTTTACCTTTTGCTATGCTTAGTTGTCTAAAAGAAGGCTCTATTTTTTTCTTTCTGCTTGTTTTTGGTATGTTCTATTTTTTTGGTTGCTTGGAATTGATGACAAAAAACTGAAGTAAAGAGAGGATAAGGAAAGAATACAGCTGCCTAGAGTTTAAATGGAAAGTAGTGAGGATAAAAAAAAAAGGCAAATAAAGCTTATAAGTTCATGCTTTGATATGTATGTTGCAATGTCTGGAGAATTCATTTATTATTAATGCAGTCAAATGTGCCATGGAGTTTTGGTTGCTAACATGACATGATTGCTTCTATCATCTGAGTGATTTCATTCTACTAACTTATTTTAATCATAAACTAAGATATAAAGAGATATACAAACACTCATCATGCTTTACTGAGCTTTTGAGAGCAATGGAATTTCCTCTTGGGCAATTGTTTTTGAGTTTCAGTTTGTCAAATGAAGTAAAAATTTTTAGAATCATTGTACTTTGCATCATTTTGCCATTTCATTTAATAATGTGTTTGAAACATGGGATGTCTAAAATTAGACATGAAAGTATGGCTAAACCTTTATATCATTATTAACTTTTCCTGCTTGTTTTTCCTCTCTAGATCTATTTTTTTTCATTCAGTCATAGAAAATGTGAAACGCCTTTAAGGTCAGAGAATGATACAGTTGCTAGAGTGCCAAGTAAAGAAACTACTTCACAGAGTTGAAAAAAGGGTCCTAACCATGGGGCACATATTCCAAATCATCCTAACCAATAGACAAAAGTGACTATGATTAACAATAGGTAAGTTTTCTTTGGTTGATTTGCTTATCTCTATTGATGATTTTTTCACTCATATTCTCTTAATAGAGCCTAAAGCCACATAAGGAAATAGCTGCTAAGAGGGAAATTGAAAAGAGGTGGCTGTTTTCTTGTTCTTTAATTATAGTTGTATTCTTTTTCTAACATGAAAAGTGCAAGCATAATTTTTTGTTCATGTCCTTGTGATATAAATCTTTCTCATCCTAGAATCTACCAAAAAAAAACTACCAGTTGACTTTGCCATACTTGGTTGTGTGGATTTTGGATGTTTGGCCTTATGTTACTCAAGACTCTGCTCTGTGAGTTGGTGAGATTTAAAAAATATGTTGTTAGATGTTTCTTTTGTTCTATAGTAGCTAACTCACAGAATGCATCACTCGATTTGTTCTTACGCTGAACTTACCTTCTCAAAGTAAAGCATTTAAAGTGAAATTTGATATCATTGTTGGGAAGCTCTTGTGTGGTTTTACATCAAATGGTACTCTACTGAATATAAGAGCCGGATTATTATCTAAACATATCAATTATTAAGTAGATTAATTATTGTGTTTGTCAAAACTAAGATGGCTTAACATGGACACATGTTATTCATTTGTAGGATTATGGTTTGTAGTAAATTTATTCATTTGTAGCATCCATGATGCTTATCTCTATCTTCTCTTGATTATTTGTTTGTAAAATGTGATTGTTGTTCTTATTCATGACATTCATTCTAAATTACTATAAACTGTGGTTGGTTTTGTCTTGTCAACTAGATTTATTGAAGGTGATGTTATTCAAAATCCTACAAATGATATCAAAGGTGGTTTAGAGAAGCATGGCCAAGATGGCAAAAAGTGCCAAAAGAAATAAAAGATTTACTTTGGGAGAATTTCAAGGTAAAATGAACTATTTAAATATATCGAGTTGTTATTTGTTATGTAGAGCAGTTAAATTTTTATCAATTTTTAACATGATTGATTTTTGAAAATGTTCTAGTTGTGGCATTGGTGGGACGATTTGACAGATATGCAAATGAGGAAAGTGTGGAACGAAAATGCAAGTGCAAGATTTAGAGAGGTGATTTACAAAGCAAAATAAAAGGCATTGGAAAATTGCCTCTAACCAATTAGGTAGAGAACCAAATACATTAGATATGATTGGTAGAGACCCTGATTGAAGGAGTGGACATATATGGGATCGGTTAGTTGATAAGCATTGGAGTGCAGAAGATTACAAGAAAAAATGGGAAACTGCTCAAAAAAATTGTATTACAGAAAAATATGGTTCTATTACGAAACATACTAGTAGTTCTATTCCTCAAAGGGCACATAAGCTAAGGATGGTTCTAATTTTTACTTGAGACAACTTTAAATATCTTTTGTGCAATTCTTCTAAATATTTATTAATATTTTTTTACATTTTTTTAAGGAAAAAGAGCTTAACCGAGAAGTGGATGATTTTAAGGTATTTCACATAACACAGAAAAAAAAAATCAAGGAATTGGAGATTTTGTTGACTATAAATCAAAAAGAGTTAACGTGAGTGCCTTTATGCACTTTTTTTAACAGTATTATTTGATACAATAAATAATTACTTGGATTCTTATTATACAATGCTTTTTATATGATATGTTTGCACAGGAGGAATATATGGCAAAAACAAGTTGTGGTGATTCTTCTACCCGGTGCTCATTTGATCTCTCATCATAGTGTGAAGTGACTGGAGGTCCTTTAAAGGGACGTTTATATGGATATGGGCATAGCCAGTGTTCTAGTGGAAGTTCAATCAATTCACAGTTTATAGAGTCCAATGAAAAATTTAATGAATTATCAAAAGCAATGGATGACATGCGTGCTGCTAATGCTAAGATGCAAAAAGAATTTTTAAGAAGATAAGAAGAGAGTAAAAGAATGCTTGAACATGCTATGGAGGATGCTTGAACATGCTATGGAGGATGCTTGAAAGCACGTAGAAGAGACTATGAAGAGGGAATAAAAAGCTAGAAAAAGGGAAGAAGAGGCTAAGAAGAGAGAGACGGGGCTATAAGAGATGTTCCGTAAGTTACTTCAAGAAGTGGGCTATACAAACCATCAATATGCCAATGGATCTTAACCCTGAGAGCAATAGGGTTTTGGTAGGAATAAGCCATCATTTTGTTTTTACTAATTAGACAAATAATTGAGCAACTTTGATGATTAGTCATTTGGTTAATTGCTTGAACTCTTAGATTAATGAGTTACTTTATGTTATGATGAATTATATTTGTTTTCTAATGTTATCCATGAATCACAATATTTGTTAATGATATTAGGTAATTGGTTTAGAAGTTGAGATACTATGTAGTAGTTTAGAAAATTTATCATAAATAGGTTATTAGTTTGGATTTATAAAAATAAACACAACCAACAAACAGATTAGAGATGAAAAATAATGGTTAAACAGAGAGAAAAATAAAGATGAAAAAAAATATATATATATATATATATATATATAATTAAAGATGGAAATAGGGATGGAGTTTTGACAAACAAAAGATAAAGGTGGAGACGGATTTAGAGATGGAAAGCTTACAAAATCAAAGACAGATTGGATAAAAAAAAATATTAAGCATTAGAGATAAATCTAGATAATTTATATTTCAGAGACGAAAATCTAATTAGTCTTACTGGGCTTTCACCTTCAGGTTTAGAGACAGACAAATCCGTCTCTAAATTATCAAAGACAAAAAATAGGGCTATAGACGGAATAATCCATCTCTAAAGTCCTATTGTCTTGTAATGCAATGAGGTTGTGACTCATCAACCTCCTCAACTACAAAGCATTGTGAGCTAGCATCAACAAATCAGAATGCATTGTCATCCTTGGGGAATTTGCTCCCAATTTGTCTAATTGACGTGTGGAGATTCTATTAAATGTCTGTCAAACTCTTAGTACACACACTCTCCTCCATATTAATGATAGGCCACAACATGTTTTCGCCACATTAAAAATGTTAGACAATTCTTTTCTAACAATATTATAGTGCACGTCCTTTTCATGCCAAAAGCAGCCATCTGTCTGCCTATTCCGAGTGAAAACACTATTTTAGCCCTATAATATTGAGCCCAAATTCATCTAACAAGGGCTCAACAATAATTTTAGCCCTGAAATATCATACAAAATATTACAACCAAACACTTGCTTCAGGTACATTTACACTCCATACACCCTAAACCCCATCATATACTAATTTAAATATTAAAAAATTTTAGTCACAAATCATCTTAACAAACCTAACGTACTTATTGTAGTTGCAGATTCAACTCGAGTGCTATAAGTTGAGTTTTGATCTCATTAAGTAAACAACGATATCATATTGCTACACAGTCTCCCTCACAGCTACCCTTTTACAAAAACTGTTTCATCAGTCAGTCACTTTGAAACTACAAATGAAGAGAGGAGTGTTGAAAATTATTCTTTATTAAATTATTTATATTTATGTATATATGCACAAAATAATATTCAGTTACGTTTGTATAAATGGAAAAATGGGAGCTATTAACATATAATAAATTTCAAGTGAGGAGAAATGAGTTAATAAATTAAATTTTAATGTTTTAATGTCACAACCATCGTCGTATATGAATCTGAAATCCATGAGATGTATAATGTATTGAATATATCTCACATAAGTAATTTCTCACTCCACAAATTTTCACTTACTTTATTTAATGGTTTGAATTAACTGCAGCATGTGGTAAATTAATCGGAGGGCCAACTAATTAATTCTAACTACATATAACTAATAAAATCCCAAATATTCATAATGATACAGATCATGTGCAATATTAACATTCTATATCTCATCAGACTTTAATGAAAATTATTTAAAAGATAAATTATAAAATTTTGTTTTAAACAAAATTATTTTCGCTCACCAATATCTCAATACCAAACAGGGCAAAGATCAAAATAACCTGAATAAAGATCGCAGAAATATATGTTCGAGCTATGAAGAATAAGCAAAAACAGAAGGAAAAGATACACAAAACAAACAAGAATCAGATCCGTAAAAAACCTAAAAAAAAAAAATCAAAGATCATTCAAGCGAAGAATCGGTGTGGCGAACAGCTCTTGAATAAGCTAAAACGTCTTCCGGTTCATTGGCAGCACCTTTTTTCTCATCGCCTAGATATACCGCTCCTCCATAAGCAGATTTACTGATTATAACTTCTCCGATGATCTCCCTTGCTTTACCCATTGGATCTTTATCATCAGACTTCTGCTTTTCTCCTTTCTTCACCTGCTCCTTTCTCTCCTTCGTGGCCTCCATTTTTCCGTCCGAGTTATTTTGCTTAATTTCGCTGGATTTTGTATAGTAGAATTCTTTTGCCTTGGGAAAGTTCTGGATAATTACTGTATGTGTATTTAAACGTGTCTTGTGATGAGGGAAGGCGGAGTCGTGATCACGGGCCGACGGGCATATAAGCACCACATAACACGTAGCTTCCAAAGAGTGGTATATTGTTCTTGGTAATCAGTTTTGGATGACTAACGGCCGTTTGGTTTCATTTCCGTTGGCCATTTTTATTTTCACCTGAAAATAAAAAATAAAAATTATCACTTTTTCATAATTTTATCTGAAAAATATATTTTTTTTTTCAAAATTCTTTCTAAACATATCATATCATTCTATTATACATCAATCAAATTCAATTTTGATTTGATATAAGATAAGCACTATTATTTTTAAATTAATAAAATATATTTTTTAAAAAATATAAATTAATTTACTTTTCAATCCTATAATTTATCTAATCATTACTTTCCAATATTTCATTTAAATACATCTCAATTTTTATTTTTATTTTATAATTAATTTTTTAATTTAAATAAAAATAAAAATAAAAATGACCTTTGAAAATAAAACCAAATGAGCGGTAAGTGGGTAAAGGTTGTTTTCGCTAGAATTTATTGTTCTTAGTTGGGGGTTTTGGGCCTAAGGATGATTAAATGTGTAGGTATGGTAATGTCTGACTGTGAGCGGGTTGGATTGGGACCCTATATCATATGAAAATATTGTATTCATAAATAAATTTACATTAGATTTAAATTTTTAATAATTTTTATTATATATTAATCCAAAAATTATATAATTAAATATTAAATTTCTATTTTATATTATATTATTACATTGATGAACTATTATATATTATTATATTTGACGTCTTATCAGTATCCCTCTTTTTTTTGTTAAAAACTCAATATTAATAGTATAATATAAATATTAATATAAATATTATGTCAATATAATATATAGAATTTATTTTAAAATTTTTATTAATATTATACATAACAGTATATTCGAATCTTCAACGAAGTGGATTGTCTAATTTCATATTCAATCAACTTATTTCATATTATAAATATTTATAATTAGATATGATTTATGAAATATTTTAATCGAATTAAAAAACCTAAAATTTATATTGAATTTAGACCGAATTTGGATTAAAATCTGATCTATTGACAACCGTAATTTGGGTATGTTTTGTCGCATTTTTGGTTTTATAGTTCTAGAAAATGTAATTTTAAGAGTGGAATTGAAGATGTAATATATTTTTATTTATATTTTAGAGGATAATTAGAAAATACTTTTAGAAGTTTTAGTATGTTTATTTATATTTTGAGATGGGACATTTTTTTTTTGATGAAATTTTTTTTATTATTAATGTCAAATTAATATTTTTTATTGAATAATTAAAGTAAAATTGAATTGAATATTATTTGGTAAGAGTATATATACAATGAAAAAATATATAATAAATACATGTACGTTAGATCAATATTTTTTTTATTGAGTAATTAAAAATTAAATTATGATGGACTTTTTGGACAAAAGAAATTATCACGCATTTTTTTTAGTGATTATACTCTTTATATATACGGATAGAGTATTTTACATTTATAATTTAAATGTCATTTGATGAAGTTGAAAGTCGTATTTAGTGAATATGGTAGTGTTTGGGCTGATTCAACCAGGGAGGACGAATGATCCAACAGTGGTATCCTTCAAAGTTTGAGATCTGTAATCAATAGCAAACATTAAATTAGCCGTGGTGACCCCGGCTAAGGTATTTCAATATTCAAGTTAGTACTAGTCGAATTGAGGTAATCAAATAGTAGAGTTAGAGCGTATAGTATATATGGTATTACTTGGAGGACGACTGGCAGTACAGTATTTATAGCCTTCTCCTAGTGTGTGATATGTTTAAAATGCCCTTATCAAGTGTAAAGGACTCTTGTTCTTGCTTGGGGTTATTGGTCATTTCCAATCATGATACTATTTTAGGTGGTATCATTTCCTACTTTTCAGGGTAAATAGTACTCTAGAAGTGTGTCTCTCTACCAGAGTTGGGATAGAGATTATACTGGGTGGCACGTGCCATTAATGTGGAGACACACTGTTTGTCAGAGCATTAAATGCGACAAAGATAGGAGTCAGCGGCGGAGTAAGCATTCTAGTCAACAATCATTAAACAGATAAGGCGGTCAACCAGAAGGATGGTTGAACAAACCAAGTAGTTTGAAACCTCCCGTTGAGTGCGGTCGAGAACAATTCACCCGACTAGGCGATTGTGGTCGAGCGATCCGGCCTAACTGGGTTCAGGAATGACGTTGGACTATGCATGTTAAGTCGGCCTAGGGGACTTCTCTAAGGTTGATAATTTGTTGGGCCGAACTTGTTGAGCTATCTCACATCACCATTTATGTACTCAAGTTATCTAAATTAATAATTTAACTACTGAAACTAATGTTTTGGTAAATAAATAATATCAATTCTAAAATGTTAATCTTACATCTCAAATTTAGAAATCAAAATTATGATAACTTTTTAAGGTATCAATACTATAAGTTCAAAATAATATTTAACATGTGGTACATTAATCATTTTGATGCTATATATATTTTAAAAATATTTATACTGAACAATATATTTCATTGATTTTAATCTAAACAAAGTATTCTTTCTCTACAAGAATCCAACCCTTGGAAGGGTTGTTTGAATAATGTAATTAGGAATTTAAATCATCAAAATAAATAAGACAAACTTAATTGTTGGTTGTTTGATAACGGCCCAGCTAAAAGGGTTCTAAACAAAATATCTTTTCTTTCTATTTTTATTATAATTAAACAAAATAAGGTTAGCCAACTTAATTTTAATATAATTTACTTATCTTTATACTAATTTTAGTCCTTTTTTTTTTTAAAAAAAAAGGTACTAATTTTAGTCATTAAAAAATAGTTTGTGTTAAAAATAAGGCGCCAAGAGGGAGTAACTCGGCGGCTCTGCCCATACCAATTACCAAACGCTGCAAGAAAAATGGTATCAGACACAAAGCACAGGGTACAACATCTATTGGAGATCAAAACCCTAACAAGTCCCTGCTATATATACATAATATCTATTCCAATTTCCAAAACCCATCTCCGTCCGCTCGAAGAAACAACTCTCAGAGGCTTCGACACACGTATCTATATTCTGTATTGTATGCGGCGAAGCACTGACGTAAACCCTAGCTCATTGTCTCTCATTGCCTTTAAGCCTCGCCAAATTCTCCTCTTAGAGCAGCAGCAGAGAAAACTATTGCCTATGGGGAAGAACAAGGCTGAAAAACCGACCCAATTGAAGCCCGAGGACGAGTCTATACTGACCTTCTCAGTGGCTTTGTGGCTTGAAAATAAGGGCTTTTCCAAAGTCCTCAAACGCTTCCTTTCCGCAGCTCAAATTAAGGTCGATAGAAAATGACTTGCATGTCTGCGTGTTTGTATGTGTGTATATATGTGTGCGTGTTTATTATGAGAAAAGGGGCATTTAACTTGATTCGTAGAGCAAAATGCTGTTTATGAAGTCTAATGTTGTAAAATGTGCATTGTTGGTTTTTTTCTGTTCCTCCATCTTGCAATTTGATTCTTTTAACTCTAAATGGGATACTATGTCCCAAGACTGCGCTTTTCGACTTTAAGATGGGTTGAATTGAAATATATGTAATTTAGAAGTTTCTTGGTTATGCCCATAACGGCAATGCACAATTCCGTTATGCCTGTTGCAATGCACAATCTTTATTGTAGAGTTTGTCGGATGAAGTCCTTTTTTGCTAGCACCAATAATTTCTTGAGCAAAAAATTGGTACTACAATGAAGAAACTTTGATTGCTTGATGCTTGTGAAAAACCTAGTTGCATAAGTAAAGGAGTGGAAAAAATAAGAACAAAAAATTAAAATTTTGAATGTATAATATTTCTTGTTGAACTTGGTTTTGTTTCTTCAAAAGTGTGCCTCAAATTTTGTTTTGCCAGAGTCGTGCAGTTGATCTTTTTGTTCTTTTCTTTGATTCAGGATGACAACTGGAGGGTCCGGGCGCTTAACTTGAATGAGATTTTCTCCAAATATCAGGAGATTTGGTAAGCTATTCAACAGGTTACCTTTAAGATTTCTTACATGTTTTAATACTAAAATAGACCTTAATCTCTATGAGTTCATCATTAATTAAGAAATGTTTTTCAATGTGTAAAGTCATTTTCCTTGTATTGATCCGCCTCCCATGCAGGTTTTATATTTACAAAGAGCCAGAAGTTTGAGTGATATTACTGTCTCCCTCTCTGTTTATTCCTGGTTTTAGTCCAAATTAGACGTTAGAACCACTTTCTTGTATAGAGTCTCATTTGATGGCATTACATGGTCTATGTTGTAAACTATATCCTCCCTATCTGGAATAAGAAGTGGAAGTTCTGTGCCATTCACGTACATGTGCCTGATCTTGATTGAGACCGTACTTGTGTGCGACGACCATGATAGGGTAGCAGTGAGTGTGCTGGCTTATGATTGCTAATGGCAAATCCCTTTAATATTTTGTATCTCAATTTACTTGAGGACGAGGTTGATGTTTTCCTAACTACTGGTGTACAATGAATAGCATCTGTTTCATGCTCAGGAAGTAGATTTAATTTTTATGAAGTAAATCTTGAGCAATCTCCACAGTCCACAAGGTCCATATATTGGTAGGGGATTGTGGTTGCTAAGGCTGTGAATAGATATTCGAAAATTTGTTTATCGTTGACATTTGTATTCATTTATACAAAATTTATCCACGTCTATGTAAAGTGAATATTAACTGTATTCGATTAGTAGATATTTGATTATAAATGTATTTGGATATAGTAAATGTGTATCCGATCCGTTTAATATCTGCTCCAAATATATATTTATTAAATAGCATGTTATTTATATTTTTCAATAAAAATTTTATAATTCATATATATATAAATTATAATTGAAGACTTAGGAAAAAAAAGAATAAATTTAAAAAAATTATAGTAATATGGAGAAAAAAAATTGAAGAATAAAGTTAATCAAGATTATTATTGGTTGATTTTATAATTAATATAGTTAAATATTATTATTGATATTAATTAGTACTAATAATTAATTATAAAGCAAATTATTAATTAGAAATTATGCTATTTATTTGATTGCTTTCATTTTAAAGAAAATGTACAGTTCCTTTTATTAAATAAAAATATGTATTTATTATAGGTTTATAGATTTATGTATTTGGATATTCGTAAATAGATGTTTGAATAATTTTCATCAAATATGAAATTAAAAAAATAATTTCAATATGTATAAGTTTAATCAAATGTGGATGCATCTGAATAATTATAATCGAATATGAATATATCCGAATTGACCGATATCTGATGGATACGAATTCAAATATCATTTTTATATATCCATCAAATCCGTTTAAGTATTCAAATATTCGAAAAGTTAAATGGATACGAATATAAAAATAGTGTATCTGATTCATTTAATATTTGTTTACACCCCTAGTGGTTGCCCTCTTTTGGTCATTAACTTGACTTTTCTCTTGGTTTCTTTTTGTCCTTTCTTTCTCCTCTCTTCACTCTCCATATATAACTGTCTTTCATTATCTTACTCTTTTGAGGGTAGCTCTATTTCTTTTTTCATTTTTTTCCCCTTCTTCCATTTTTTTTTCCTTTCTTTTTTTGGGAGTGGGATGGGGGTGAGGCAACCAAAAAAGAAATTCGAAGTTGCTGGGAAAATCTTTATGTCCCTGTTTTTCTACAAGTCAATAATTAGTGCTCATGTTGTTGATACTTGTTCAATTTTGATTCATGTTGTTGAGCTCCTCTTTTGTGCAGTAATGGTGCTTATGAAGACGTAAAATTCCGGAAGAAGCAAGGTAACCTATATGGACTACTCCATAGTGTTTCCCCATTCCTGCTTTTGCTAGATGGTTATGTAACTGTCAGATTTTGAATGCTACACTTCCTGAGGACTTATTTTTACAGAAGAACAGGTGGTTGACACAACAGAAACAAAAGGAGATGCAAATTGTACAGTGTCTGAGGAAATTGGAAGCAAGAAGAAGAAGAAAAAAAGTAAGGGGGACACTGCAACCACTGACACTGCAAAAATTCCTGAAGATACTGCCATGAATGATAAGATGAATGAATCATATGTGAATGGCAAAGAGAATCAAAGCTGTAAGACATCTAATGGTCTCAGTCACGATTTCCAGAAATCTAAAGCATCAAAAAAATCTGATGGTGACGAAATTTTTGAATTCACAGTGGATCAATCGACTAAGAAACAAAAAGACAAGAAGAAAAAGAAAAGCAAGTTGATGTCACAATCATTGGATGCTGATGAAAAGCAAATAGATGCAATGCCTGAGTTGACTGAACTGATGCATAAAGATTTATTATCTAAGAGTTCTTCTGCAGAGTTGCTTGATGGAGAAGCCGCGATAGATAGAAAATCTAAAAAGAGATCAGGTGAGACTGCAGAAGATGGGGTTGATGAATCTAAAAAGACTTCCAAGAAAAGAAAAAGAATGGCTCCTGATGAAAATGAAAATCTGCCTGGTGAGGAAGTAGCAGTTGAAGAATCAAAGCCTAAAAAGACTAAAGGTCTAGAAGAAGGCAAAAATGTTCTACAGCAGATTTCGCTCCCTGGAGACAATGAACATGCTGATGCACAAAATAAAGGGGAGAACTTCCAAGCTAATCTTAAGAACAATGGAGTGGATATATCAAATCAGCCAAAATCTGCAAGGAGAGAGCAGAACAGTTCTGCTGAGGTATGTCTGTATCTCTGTTTATTAATAGCCTTATATTGTATCTTTGTTTGCACTAGATTGTTAATGTTGATGTCGGTAGTTATGTTAAATGGTTGTTGCATTAGCATAGGATTGGCATTTTCAATACCAAGAGTTACATCTCCTGTGCTCAAAGCAACTGAATGCTTGTTAGAAAGATACAATATGCATTCTATCACCTTCTTATTTAAACCTCATAACGTAGTTGCATAATAATTTCGACCTTCAACATAATTGTGTAGATATCTCTATTACTTTTTCAAGAATTTCATGAAATACAAAGGAAATAATTATGTGTATCTGTAAATGTCTATGTTCATACAAGCTCCTGCATGTCCTAAATATTGACATGGCAATATCTATTTTGTCCTTGTATTTTTAGGTTTGGTGGTGAAGACTTGTTGCTTTCTTATTTTGGGGGTGGGGGGGAGACTGTTCTTCTTGAGGATATCAAAATATGTTTCTTTTGTGATAGATGAAAAGGTTTTTGTCTTTTTTTTTTTTTAATATTTTTTCCCATATTGAGTATAATCTAAATGTTGAGAAAGTCCTGTGAAAATTTTTTAAAGTAAGTTATTCTTCAAGAATCAAGCTTGCTGGTCTTTTGCAGCCAAAAGCAGTAAAGGCATTCCAAAGGGTGAAAGTTGATGAGGTGCAATTTGCTGATGAGAAGCTTCAAGATAATTCTTATTGGGCGAAGGTTTGTTGGTTTTCCTTTTTGTTTGCCGTTTTCTGATTGTATTTCATGTGAGGTGGTGCATGTGTGTGTGTAGATTGATTGCAGAAATAATGAAAATCCCTCTTTATGTGCTCTTAACCATTTTAGTATTTCATACTCCCTCCACCCCACGAGGATTTCTTATTTTCTAACTTTATTTGTACCAATATGTTAATCCTATAGGATAGAAATGTGGGTTTATTGTACTATGCGACTGTTTTCTACACCAATTAAATTAAAAGGATTGAATTAAATCTTCCATAACATAATCAACTTGTATACGGAGAAAAGCTATATAGGGGGATAGAAAAGCCAATAAATACAAATCAAACTAAAATCATTCCAAACATTAACCAAGGCTTTTTTCTCTGCTGTTTTCTTTTCAATCCAATATTAATTTTCTCACACAATCAATTTACTTGCATATTAACCCAGATTAACTCTTTTTTTTTTTAATTAATTTCATCAAAATGAACAAGCGTTTGAATGTGATATGAACTCTAGATTATTTTACTGCTATTTGCAAAGTTTTGATAAATATATGTAATTATGGGAGAAAGTGGCACGGAGTTTACTTTTGTTGATACCTCGAAATAGTCGAACATGATCTCCTTCGTGCTATGTGGAGAGTACATAATGCTGATTTCTGCTGTTATGTTGGCTGCAGGATGGTGCTGAAATTGGTTACGGTGCAAAAGCACAGGAAGTTTTGGGACAAGTCAAAGGAAGGTGTGTTTCTATTTGATACTAAACTTGATGCTCTAATTTTGTACACTCTGAAATAAAGTACTGGAGCACAGAGTTGGTTGGGAGGGTTAGGGTGGGGTGGGTTTAGAGGTAGGGGGTGCAAGAAGCACTTATTAGATTGATAAAGATACTAAATTAGATAGCAAGCAGAATCACACTGGGTGAATTAACTTGTTCTCTTGCAGATGAAGACATAATCGGCTTGAAGTATTTTGATGGTAATACTTGGACAGGACTGATAATTTAATTATATAGTAAACTGATGTCAGAGATCTAATGCAACTTCATTTTCTTTCTTTAGGATAGAATTCATGTTACCTCCCACACAAATTGGTTTTTGTTAGTTTTTCTCGGGTTTGGGTAGCAAAAGCTTGAATATTTATAGGACAGAATATCTGTTCTGCTATTTCATCATTTCACAGAGATGACCAAAACTGTACCCAACTGTTTGAAAAATCTTCAACATATTTAATGCATCTATAAGAATTTCCCAACTTGAAGTAGAAAAGTGAGAGGTCATTTGATCTATTGGACATGTAACTTGACCTTAAGCAGAGGAGACACAGCCGTTCAAACACCATTTCATTGAGGGAGTTCCATCCCTGCCTTGGATGGAAAGACAGGCCAGCAGAAGGGCCTATTGACCTGAATAAATAAAGAAAGAAAAATATGGTTTTTCCATGAGCTTTTTCTAAGCTATTTCATGGTGAGGATTTTGGTTAGACCCAAATGCTAGCAGTTCCTTGTGAGAAATTCAAGAAGTTGAGAAAGAAAATCAGTTCCATGTGAAAAGTGGCCTCAAGATGCAGCATAGTTCAATTTATGATGTTAAGCAGTTCAAAGTCATTGTAGTAAGCTTTTTACTCTGCGATGTTTCCAGTCGCAAGGCAGAGTTGAAAAGGGTTGAGGGTGGTTGGGGTGCTGCTGCAGGTTTTTTGGCACCGAAAGGGTGGGAGAGCCAAACACATGAGGGAGTTGTAACTCTGATTAGGAAAGTAGGGAGGGCCAGGCTCTGGAAATTTGCTTTAGAAGCTAAGGTAAGGGTAGGATTGGGATTAGGAAGACTATCTCCCCCCCCCCCCCCTTCTCTCTCTCTCTCTTCTCTGCCCTCCTTTGGGTGGGGTTTTTTTTTGTTTTTTAGGTGGTGGGGGGGTGCAGGGGGCAGGGTAGCAATATTTAATCAGAATCCCCCAAACTGTCAAGTTGGGTCAGATCCAGGTTCATGTCTACTTGTTATTTTGACAGGAGTGTGATTTCTGATTTTCTTATTTGGTTCAGGAATTTGTTATAACCAATATGGAGCAAGCAGCCAATGCCGCCTAGTCTTTCAGCCCTTTCCTTTTCCTTCTCTCTCAGTTTACACATTTGAAAATGTTTCATGGAAACTTGAAGGCTGCACTGAATGATTGCACAGTTTTGATTATTGTTACTCTTTGCTATTATTCTTTAATCATATGGCTACCTTGCCTTGCTGAGTTTGGGCTAATAATTCTTTTAAAAGAATGTATTCTATTTATGTTTAGCTTATATGTAAAAACATGTGTAAACTATTTCATTTGCCTCTACGTCGTATGCAGGGACTTCCGACATGAAAAAACCAAGAAGAAGCGTGGTAGCTACCGAGGTGGACAAATCGACCTGCAGTCGCACTCGATAAAGTTCAATTATTCTGATGATGAATGAATGGGGAAAAACAAAACAATACGAGGTTTCTCCATGGCCTTTTGTCCAATTACCTCTCTGTGGTCATAAACTAATTTGGTAATCACTCACTGGGTGCTTCTTTTAACTGAAAAAAGGAGTCTATTAAAAGTTAAGAGACCACTCTTATTAGATATGTGTTGGTTATGATTATCCCTTGCCTTTACTCTCTTCCTATCTTCTAATACCCTTGAGTGGATTACAAGAATTTTGAAAGGTATTTTTGATGTCAATCTGTTGGCGTGTGGCTGCTCTTTGTTATTGAGGTAGAGGATGTGAAGCAATCTTTGTTGCGTCAAGAAATGTACATGAATTTTTTTTCTCTGGAACAGTTCATTTGTCCGTAGGTGACTCCCTTTTGGAGAAAAGAAACAAGTGATTTTGTTTTCTGCAGAAATTAGATGGAAAAACTCAAAATCTCTCGAGTACTATAGTAGTACAAAAATCATCTATCCTTTCTATTTGAGCCTTCAGTATATACAATCTCTTACTGGAAGAAATACCTGCCATTTATAGGTAATTTATAACATAAAAAATGATTCGGAGTGGACGGATTATACGTCCTCTATTTGAATCATAATTACTTACTTCAATTTTAGCTATATTTCTTGATAGTATCTTAATAAAACTTCATCAATTTTGTCTTTTAAAATTACAACTTAGAATAAAATCGCTATTACCTAACCAAAAGTTTTGATTGAGTGATCTAGCTGTTTAAACCCGCCCTTATCTAATATTTCTTGAGAACAATAAGAATTGCCAGGGTGTGTGTTTATGATTTATTTTTATTTTCTATTGTTTTACTATTTGAAAGTGATTTTACAACAATTTATTATTTTTATTAATATTTGAATTCATTTTTATTTCAAAACATATTTTTTTAGTAATCTACATGTTTGTTTTCAATAATTTACATATTTTTTCTCTTTTTTTTTATTATTACTGTTATTTTTTATTTATAATTTATTAAAATTAGTATAATTAATATATTTTTAACAATTTATCTAAATATAAATTTATTTTTAATTTATTTATTCTAATTAATAAAAATATTAAAAATGAAAATTAAAAATAAAATCGCAACCAAACTCCTTATAAATTTCCTTTTTCCCAAGGGCAGTGACACTTTAATTCAAGACTTGTATCTCTCTGTTGTCTCCTGTACGAAAAAGAACTTTTGAGGCGGAGAACGAGCAGACATCACACAATTAGTGTTTATTTTTTATCATTGTAGAATTCATCGTCAACATAAGTTACCCTTGCACGATCGATGAACTTACAGTAATTTCATAACTCATATTATGTCATTCATGGGTTAGCAAAGTGACGTAAAATTTATGGCGTCAATTGTGATGCTAGTGGGTTTTTTGCTGTAAAGGCTTCAGCTTTACTGCAGGCGCCGAAAGAGACCATTAAATTACTATAAAACGTGCCTTTTTTCTTGCTGCAATTATTGCATACGCCGTCTGCTATCCCTATATAGCAGCACAGGCTACAAGCCCTTTCCGGTGCATTCAATGCCTTTCCAACCTAGTTTCCCTATTGTTATTTTCCTTTCTCTTTCCCTATTTTTCTCCTTTTCCTTCTTATTTTCTAAATGGAAACGAAAACATTTTGGTTGGATTAGAAATCAACTGCAAGTGCCCTCTCCCCTGCGAATACCACCATACAGCCAATCTCCAACTTCTGTGAAGACGGAGGAAATTGTCATATGGAATATATATTATTTAATACCAGAGCTTCAACAGCTCAGGTTTATTATAATATAAATTCTTTAGCCTTCTTGGATTCTAGGATTGGAGTACTATACTATCTCTGTGCTTCAGTCGACCGGTGTATGATTATTGAGAATTTTTATCGAAAAATAGAGGTGGGAATGACGAGAATATGACATTGCGTAGTTGCTTTCATGAAGAAGAGAGAAGATTCACAGTTGATTTTTGGTAAATGAAAATCGCACTAAGGCATATGTTGGAAGAATTTAATTTCCCTTTAAATTTTGTTTGTCCCCCAAGAAAAATAGTGGGAAACAAAAGAAATGAGAAATCTTTTAGCCTTTGTATGTTTGTTTGTATGTTAGTTTGTGTTAGATTATCACATTGATTAATTAAATAATAGTAATCTTTATACAAGGTTTGAAATAATTTTTACCTCTTGAGTTAGTTATTGAAGTGAGATAGATTCAACGTCCATTTTTTGATAATTTGCTTTATTTGGTGGCTTTTGCTACTCTCTTAATTGCTGCCAAATTCGAACAATAATCATAATAAACAAATATTGAAAAGGGTGTTTGATTAAATAAATTAAAAAAATTATAAGTTTTTATATTTTATAAAATATTTTTAAAATTTGAAGGACATTGCATCTTAGTTTAAAAATTAATAAGTGAATTATTGGGATGACTCGCTATTTTTATTTTTAATCTACATTTTACTTTTCTCCCAATTCTTGAAATCCCCAGTTTCAATTATTTGTTCGTGAAACGGAGGTTATATTAATGACCCCTCCCCTCACACAACACACATATACATGTGTACATATATACATATATGTACACGTAATATATATGTAGATTGATGTAATCTGAAGTTTGCACATAGGTTGTAGGTCAATTCATTCTTCAAAATTATTTTTTATCTTTTGTAATATATTTTTTTCTTTATTTTTCTTAGGAAATAGGGCTATATTTGGTTATATTTTGGCAAAACAACATTATAACCAAACATACATCATTTTTCCCTCCAAAATGTCAAATTAAGTTTTTTCAAAATACCCTATTATATCTTTCATTATCCCAAAAATTTTACCATTTTTCAATATATCATATCCATATAATATATATTGTAACACCCCTAAATATGGTATTTTGAAAAATGAGGATTTAAAAATTAAGATACTAACTTTACAAATTTTGGGGTTCAAAAAATAAATAAGAAAGACTTAGTTGCATGGAGATCGAAAGTTTTGGGGTCCAAGCAGAAATACTTCAGGTCTAATAGGTCAATGCCATGCCCTCATCACTTGGGAGACTTCCTTCCAACGCTGGCCAAACCTTGAACCAAACCAACCATCACCTTCCTCTCGACATAAGAGCACAACAGTACCTAGTTTTACTCAAAACCATCAATGAATCATCAAGAATTGAGCTTTGAGTGGAGCTTCACAGCGGAGGCGATGGGTGAGTTGGCTCCGACAGCTAAAGTTCAAATTTGAGTATTGGGATTTGTTAGGCTCAGCTTGGGGATCATGCAAATGTTTTCAATATTGGAGTTAGGTTACTGGAGCTAGCATAATTAAGGTGGGGGGAGGTGGTGGTGTGTGGCAGAGCTATGGCGTTTTCCATCAAATTAAGCAACCAAATGGCAATAAATTGAGAAATTGATAAAAGGTTTTTAATTAGCACAGTTGGAAGCACTAATTGGTGGTGGCAAAGTCTAATTCCAACAACAACAAATGATGACGGTCCAGCGACTTTTGAATAGAATCTTGTCTCGTTGTAGAATTGTGTGTGTGGCGTTGGTTCATGATTTCAAAGTTCTGATAAGGACATCTTGGGTAAATAACCGGGATTGGGGTTAATACTTGTATCGTTATATCTTACTGAATTTTATATTATGTCAAGAAAAATGAAGAATTTGATATAGGATTTGGATGTATACCATGCATGGACTATTATATAACTTAGTAGAGTTGGATTTGTATTACCACATGCTAATTTTGGATTAATCAAGTTGAATGAAGGATGAAAACTGTAATTTTATGAATTTGAGACCTAGGTGGCAGTAATTGGGTTATTTGAGATAAATGGACTGTTATTATTGACTTGGTGTAACTTTACAAGGTTAATTATGTAATTAAGGACCTAATTATATCTCTTCACTAGAACCAATAAAAACCCCGTGAATATTTTCATAATAACGGTCTAATTAGCATGTTCCATAACAATAATCCTGAAACGAACCCTAAATTACTGTATTAATTGAGTAATTATCAATTTTAGGCTGTTATTCGTGTAATTGAAATTATTAGGGTCGAATGAGTATTTTGATGGCGAACCTATTCTTTTGGTTAGGTGATTAGAAGCTGGATCCTATGGACCAGTAGATTATGACTACGTTTTCTAAGGCTACGGAGGTGAAGGTCCACCACTCTGGTTTTTGACTTGTATAAGCATACTCATTAATTGTTGTACCCTTGTAAGGGTCTGCCAATCTGGCATTTGCTTACATCTAACAGTTATTGTGATAAAACCTTAAGAGGGTAAATATATTTTTGTACTGTAATTGCATCTTGGTTATTGAAATCTGTGAATTACTTTAGATCTCATTTGTTACCCATTAATTGATGCGTATACCCCTATGAGGGTTGTCTTGTTGATTGTGCCTCTTATAAGAGCTTAGCATCTGTTCTGGTGCCAAGAGTTTTCCTTGTCTAGTTCAATATTGATCAGCTTGATTCCATACTGCTTATCGCATGTTCAGTCTTGTCAGCTTGTCTAAGTTTGTCTTGCACGTTATAAATTCGCCTTGTTGTTAATTTTGTACCGTTTTGTATTATTATCCATTACTTTGTCGACACCTTTGTTTATCTGTTATAGCATTATGTGGCCTTGTTGGCTTATCTGAATCTGTTTATCCGACATTGTTTTGCCTTGTTGGCTATCCATTTATTGACCTTTGATATAAGCGTGGAGACTTGTTGGGCCGAGTGCCAATCCTAGCACAATATTTGGGTTTATGGGACACACAAAGCAACTTGCTTGGGTGTCAATGATATGCTAAGCAGCCCGCTTAAGTATCAGCGATGCACCATGCAGTCCGCATGGCATCTACCATGTATTAAGCTACCACGCTTGGGTAAGTTCAATTTAATCGATTGAAATAAGGAAAATTTGATATGCATGTTATGTTGTAATTTGTTGGACTGTATGTTACTTGGGTTGGTTTGCTTTATTTTGATTCGGTTGTTGTTTAGGCTGTATACGGTGTAGTTTTTTAGTCTAGATCGAGTTGTTGTTTGGGTTTAACAAGCCGACCACAATTCCTCTTGAATTGATCCAGTTGAGACAACCCCAGGTCGTTTGAGCTTATGGTAGCAACTTTCGAACTAGTACCTACTAGTAACCTTGAATTTGATAATGCTTGTGGTATGATACATTCATGTTCCAACCGCATTTTTTGTTATTTTATGATCTGTTGAATTGTTTCCTCTCCAACAAAGCTCTTATTTTCTATTACTTAATTTTCTACCTCTCTAAGTCCTTTGGATTTACTGTCCCGTATAATCCTTGATTTTCTCAGATAGGATTAGGTGATGGACACAGACTTCTGCCTTGAACTAGAGAAAATATGTTTTGTAATAGAAACAGTGTTTATATGTGTACATGGGTTCACTTGAATGTCAAGCTTTGACTTAGAAATGTTGTGGTATGTTAAGATTGAATCAAAGACCTGCAACATGCATATATTATGCTAAATGTTATGGGACAACTTATGGCATGTATTTAGTATTTTGTTGAGGACAACTTATGGCATGTATTTTGTTGAGGTCTGCTCAAGTTGAAGCATGTTGCTATCTTTGATGAGTGTTGAAATTTTATGGGCCTATCAGATGTGTTGTACATTACGATTAAAGTTTGAATTAGTGACATCTTAGCTTAGGAGTTATCTTGAGTGGGGTGTCATATATATTTTATTATTATTCTTACTATAAAAAAATTATTCAATTTCATTTTCACCTCAAAAACCTAACAAAAAAATATTGATTTGATTACGATAATAAAAATTGTCTCATCCTAAAATATAAACAAACATATCAAAATTTTCCAAAATAATTTTTTAATTATTTTCCAAAAACAAACATTTATCACATTTCTCAACCCCACTTTCAAAACTCAATTTTCGAAAATACATAATACAAAACATAACATTTGTAACCAAACATTCGAAGCTATTTGGTTTCATTTTCATTTCATTTTTAGTCTCCAGTATTTTTAAATTGATGAAAATTAGTTATGTGATGTGATATGAAAATGAAAATGTGTTTGGATGAAATGTTTGAAAATATGATGATTATTTTGGTTTTAATAGGTTATAGGTTGAGAGAAATAGAAATAATAGAATAGATAGAGAATATATATATATATATATATAGGTTATTGGGAGAAGATATATAGGTTATTGGAGAATATATTTTAAAAATAAAAATAATATTAGGCAAAAATGTGTAAAAAATGATTATTTTTATTTATGAAATAAGAAAAAATGTGAAAAAATGAATTGGAAATGAAACCAAACAACCCATAAATTTTCCATAAATGACATGCCATTCAATTGCAGCCCAATTGGTTTCATTTCACAATAGTTTTGACATTAATCATACTTTCAAAACTTTAATAGAGTTTTACGTTTGAAAACCCTATTATATTGCTAAATTTTTTCGTAGTATAGTTGTATTTTTCGTTCTGCTGCTATTCTCAATTTTCATAGTTCGATAGAAATAGTAGAGTAATTTATTACTATATAGACTTCATGTGGACATTTTAGATGGGCTGTTCCATTCTCTCTACAAAATAAAATTACTAAAGCCTTTAAAATTTAAAGGGGTGAGAGACATGGGCCAGCCCGACCCAATTATGGCCCAATCAAAATAGACTGAATGTAGCAGCTCATAGGCCTTAGATGGCCTGGGCTGGACTTTAACTTAAACTTAGACCTTTTATTTTATTTGCCAACTTAGTCCAAGTCCAACCTGAGATAGCCCGATCCCAGTGAATTATATATATCAACAATTATGGTAAAACATTTTATTTATATTGAAAATAATTCAACTTGTCAAACTAGTTCTATACAAGACTCCTACTTTGCAGTTTAAATTCTTTATTTTATTATATAAATATATGATATTTGTATTAAATATTTTTTTGCAAAAATACTTAATTAAAAATTGAATACACTTGACATAAATACAACTAGTTGAAATAGGAAATAAAATAAGAAATAGAATAAATGATCCAAAGTTCCTCCTTCACGTATTTTTTTGAATCATGCTCCTAAAAGCTTAACCAGTATATCTTCTACTTCTACTTGTTTGAAAATTTTACAAATTTGAAATGATTTATTATAACTCTCCTTTAATAAAGTATTTATACATTTAATATTTGTTTTATAAAAAATAAAGTTAGAACAGAGAGTTTGAACGCGTTAATTTCTGTCAAATTGTTCGCCCTCGTGTGGGCGCACGCGTTTTGGGCTTGTTGTTGGGTGGGTGGGCAGAAGGTGGCAGCCACGCTTTGCGTGTTACAGGTGTAATTATCTTTTATGCTTCCACGCTGACCACGCAATTGTGGTTGCCTTCAAGAAAAGCAATGGAATGTCACATTTCAAAAGGAGATTTGGTCTAATAAAAAAGTAGTATATATTTTTTTAAATTATAAATACTCTTAACTATATTATTAATAAAATATCTTTTTTTTGGCGTGTTTTCGATAATTTACCTAAAATATCGTCGGTTTTTTTTATATATAATAGCTATCATTTATAATTCATTTTTTTTGCCTATAATTATCTTTTCATCATAATTTTTTTTATTTACAAAAAAAATTAAATCAATATATTAAAATTATTAAAACAAATTTATATCATATAAAAATAATCAATATTGTTATTTTATAGATAAAATATTATAAAAATTTTAATACATGCATTGAATGTGTTAAATTACTGGTAATTAATAAAAATTGGAAAAACTTAATGGAAGCTGTTAGCATCTCTTTCTATTATTGTTGTTAATTTGAAATTAAAAATAAAATAATCAAAACGAAAAAAGAAAAAAAGAAAAGAAAAAGGTGAACAAATGATTTTTGGCCCCTCTTCATTCTTTCAAAATAAACATGAGTAATTCATCATATAATTTTGTTTTGCTCTCATTCTTTTATGATAAGCATCAGTCATTAATCCCATCCTCATTTAATCCCCACCAACCTCCTCTTCAACACTTGCACACGCGTTTACATATCTATATAGACGTGTTTTGTCTACTTTAAATTATGAAATTTTATTAAACTTTATAAATAATTTAAAATTATTCAAATCATATTATCCAACTATTTTTTCTAATTAATTTTTTTAAAATTTGGATTTAAATATGTCTCTGTCTTTGTAAATTTATGAAGTTTCTTAACATTTAAATATTTCTTTTGCAATTTATCATAAGTAATTAGAAATTATCAAAATTACACTAATTTAAAATAAAAAAAGATTTTTTATTAGCAATAATTTTTAAATATAATAATGTTTTTGGCTTTCTTGAAAATCAATTAGAAAGCATAATGACTCTAAAAAGGAATTGATATTTGTTTTTTTTTTACAAATTTTAGAAATGCACAAACATTATTTAGAAAAATAGCCAACCCATAGTTAACTTATATATTTAATCCTTTTAGGGTAAATATAAAATTCAACCATTACATTTTCTTAGCATTATAACGTGCTATATCAATTCAGATGAAATTTTTGCATCATCATATTTTATTACTTGTATTTGATAGCAACATAGGATTTTTCCATGTTCTTGTTAATTGGTGTAAGCATTTTTTTCTGATGACACCAGCCGTTGAGTATAATTTGAAAATTATAGATAAATATTAAAAAAATATTTATTCTTTCGAACTTATTAGATTAATATTTTTATTATTCAGTCAAATTTAAGAGTGAATTTTCTTTTAATGAATGAAGATATGTATTTAATACAAATTTGATACGCAGGCCACGTAATTTGATCCATCATTAATCTTTAAAAAAAATTTGCAAATTCTTCCCCTTTAGCCAATTAATTTTAAACAATTATCCAGTTCCAATCATAAATTATCATAGTACCAGATGTTAAAAATAAAATTTTAAAAAAATTTAAAATGATGAATTTATTTTTTTAATAATATAATATTATTTTATAATTAAAATCGAATCAATTAAATTAAATTACAAACTACATATTTTTTATGCACATAAAAAAAATTATTTGAATTTAAATTTCTGAATTTTCATATAACAAAAGATACTAATGTAAAACCAGATTTAAACGGATTTAAAAGCCAAACGACGTACCATCCATCCAATCATGCGTGGTCAGGAAATGCATCAATTTTGTACAAAGCATCTTTATATGATTCCCATATTGGGCGACCAGACTGATTTCATGATTTCATGTGGGAACAAAGTTTAGAAAACACAACAACAATTGAAAAGCATGTGATATTTGGTCCTGCAGGTGCTGGAGATATATATATATATATATATATGTGGAAGAAAACATCTTTTATGTTTAGAAACGAAAGTTATGGTATCATTTCTGATTTATCAAATTTGTTCTTTTACTTATTTCTTTATATATTTTATAAATTTTTATTTTCAAATAATTATTATGTGTTAAAAAAACTTTTCTTGTTGCACAGTAAATTTAATGTTTAATAAATTTTGAATTTTTTTTCTTTAATAAGGTAATGATCCATGAAATTTTTACTTTATATGATTGTTATCTTCAAAATTATAGATATATTTTAGATAGATATTGATTTTTAGTATAACAAATGTGATAATGTGCACAAACAACGTGTCCTATTCAAAAATATTTCATGCATGTGAGAATTGTGTCCAAATGACTGTTGGTATATATAAGTTACAATGTGGAATGATGATAATCACTATGTATAATGTAACGAGTATACTTATAAGAGCCTTAAAAAATAAAATAAAAAACTGTAGAGAAAATTGCAGAAGTAAAAAATAGTAAAAATTGAGAGTGTTAGAAAAGATAGGTAAAAAAAGTGGAAAGTGAAAAACTATAGAGAAAATTGTAGAAGTAAAAACTAGTAAAAGTTAAGGGTGTTTGAAAATAGTAGGAAAAAAAAGGTAGAAGTTGAAGTGTTAAAAAAAATGGAATATTTTACTGATTAACAAAATAACCAATATATCTTTTAAATAGTAAAAATAGATAAGACACAAAACACTCTTACAAATCTATTATGGAGTGTGAGGTTTTTGGGGCTCTGAAATACTTTCAAGGGATAAAAATGTCCAATTAAACTTTTGGACTATCTCCAAAAATATTACCTTCTGAATTTTATTTTATTTTTTTAATTTTGAACTTTCTATTGCTCAATTCTAGAAATTAAAATATTATTAATAGTATCTCAATCGGACAAATAAATAAATTGTGGTCTTTATATATGATATTGAACAATCCTCATTTCTTAATCTAGCTTTTGGGATTGGGTTAGGCTCAAGGTCCATTCTTCAATATGGTATCAGAGTTGTAATTCTCGATATTGGGTTACCCAGTGTTGTTGGGCTGCCCATTTTATATTATTTCACGTTCCATATGTTCATTTCTGAGTGTGCACGGGGTGTGTTAATATCCCACATTAGAGAAATAAATAAGTTATGGTCTCTATATTTGATACCGGGCAATCCCCATATCTTGAATTAGCTTTTGAGAACGAGTGAGGCCCAAAATCCATTTTTAAACAATCATTTTTAAACATTCCAAAATACTAAATTTAAGTTAAAAGCCGAAGGGTATTAATATAAACTCTTTTAAATGCCGTCACGGTACAATAATAATAATTGAGACTCCAAGATCAATAAATTTTGGATGACGATCTAATCAAAATTGGAATTGTTGCCTACTTTCATAATTAATCCATTATAAATTATAACTAGTTGTTGAAGGTTATGTTGATTTTTAAAATTATTGATAATTTATATTCATAATATATATAGATATATATACATAATCAATTTTCTATTAATATAGATATAGATATTATCAATTTATTTCCATAGCCTCTTTTTCCAATTTCTACTATTCCAAAAATGAAAACCATTACTTTTTATGCATTTTCACCTAACATTATTTTCATTTTTATTTTCAAAACACATTCTCTAATAACTTATATATTATTTATTAATTACCTATATATATCTACTCTTTCTATTTCATTATTTATATTTCTCTCAACTTACAGCCTATTAAAACCAACATAATTATTATATTTTCAACATTTCATATATAAATTTATTTTCAACTTATTTGCACTGACTAATTTTTTAAATTTTAAAAATGATGAAAATGAAAATTAGAAATGAAAATGAAACCAAACAGGCCCTTACATGATGCCTAGTAAACGACGTTCTATGAGTCCAACGGCCTGCAACGTCTTAATTTCTTTTCTAGTATTTGTCCGTATGCTTTGTATGGATCCTAACTAACGCGACAGGCATACATGCCAGTGAAGTAGGTCAAGCAAACCTAAAAAAGACCCCCCCGCGCCCTCTTAATTATTTTTATTTGCACATTTTTTTTAAGCAAATCACATAATTTTCTCCATAATAAAAAAATTGATTTCTAATAAAAAGTATATGAGGATTTTTACTTGAAGGAAATTATGGCTTCTAAAATTTGAATTGAAGTAGGTTTGTGCAGATTTTGTTAGTACTAAATTTAAGTAGGCATTATTAATGATAATAAATCTGTAATTAATATATTCAAATGTAAAAGAATTCTTTAATATTTCAAAATGGTAAGAGCAATAATGGTTTGAATAGGTGATAGTACAAGAAGAATAAATGTTGAATTGAGGAGCAATTCAACTTTTTCTCAATTCCTTATTTCCAACTAATTGCTAGCCGTATCATAGACATAAAAACTTTATAGTCATTTAATGTGAGTACAAAAAATTCAAAATAACTTGTACAATTAATCTGAAGTACTTCTAGCTGAGTTGAAGCTAGCTAGACCTATATAAACTTATGCAATAGTAGTGGAAGTCATATAATTTCTCCAAAATTTTCAATAGTTTGGTAACGGAAAAAAGGTTCGCATTTTTTTTGGTATACCTAAAATTGGGTTCACGGAATTGGATTTGACGAAAAAGTGTTTCCATGGCTACCAAATCCATGATGAGCTCTTTGGTTTGATTTTCAAATTTTTTATTATCTCAAAATTAAAATATATAATTTTTTACGTATTTTCATTCAACATCGTTTTTAAAATACATTTCTCAATAACATATTTTATCTTATCTGATAATTTATATATCTTATTACTCAATTTTATTATTACTATCTCTTTCTATCTACAACCTACTAAACCCAATATAATCATTATTTTTTTAACAATTTATCTAAATATAAATTCATTTTCAACACATTTCACTAACTACTTTTTCAAAATTTTAAAATAATAGAAATAAAAAATAAAAAATGAAAAATGAAAACGAAACCAAACGGGCCCTCATATGAACAAATTAATGCTAACATCCTAACAGCTATTTGAAAAACAGAAAAAGCTTCATCATCAAAATAGCTATTTCAATTTTGAAAAGGCACTTTTTCCTAACAACTTTATACCTTCTTTCACGTATGATTTTTGACGAATGAAAGGTTAATTTCATCCTTTAATGAAACAATTTTTTATTTTTTTATTTTTAATTCATATATTTTTCTTATTTTTTAAAGAAAAATGAATTTTCTCTATTTACATGATACGTCATCCTTTATTTTTTTAAAATTTTTTTTGTGCTGTATTATTGAACAATCAAATTTATATTATCTATTTTTGTTTTTCTTTTTGTCAAAGTTCTTATATCAAACCTGACGCGGTGTCCCTATATGCAAAGCCGGATTAGTGGAAAATCTTTACCAAACAGAGGTTCACTTCTCTGTGGCGAATGCATGTGATCTGATGTTTCCACATACAGTTTCAAACTTTGACTTCGCTTGCTTTTTTTTTTTCACTTCCATTACATGTGAAAAAAATATTTCAATTTTTGTGCAAATATTAAATTATTTTAGCTCAATATATGTTTGTTGAGGGGAAAAAAATGATGAAACTGTTTTTTCTTTATAAATAATTTCAACCATTCAAATAGTTTAGAAAACTATGTTTTTGATTTTCAATATATAGATATTAAATAACAAAGAAAATACAAATATTTACTTTACAGTAAGCACATTTTGACTCCAAAAAGGTCGCAACATTGCATGAAATTAGATTTGAGGATCTCTTCAAAAACTATAGAGATTGCGGTTTCTACTTCAAGAACATATTTGCTCAAAGAGAATGTATATATTAATGTGTATGTGATTCGATGCCCTTTTTAATTGTGGATATTGGTATTTTTATTGTTTGAGTCCTTGATGGATTGGCTTTGTTAGGTTTTGTGGCTCATTTAAGTGAGTTTTAGTGGCTCATTCCATCCAGTCATATTTTTTATTTTGCTGTAATTTTATTTATATGTCCTTAGAATATAAGTGGGGTATATCAAATTGTAAATTGATATTTTCACTAAAATAGAAAATTGAAAACTATGTAATCTCATTTGACAAATGAATTGAAAAATCAACCATAGTCTTTCAATGAAAAAGAAAAGCTCCTATATGTTTCATGATGATATTTTATATAGAGATGAAAAGTAGAAGATTTATTTAAAAACGAATGAAATCAAACCTTTTGCCTCTCGTTCAATATGTATATATAAAACTCTAGAAAAATGTTTTAAATATTAAAGGAAATTTTAAAAACTGAGAATATGGAATAATAGAAATATATAGTATATAGATCAAAATAATTAAAAATACTAAGAGATAAAGACATTTGAAATCTATCTTTGGTAATTGTCATGTCATACATTATAGAAATGAAGGCGGTTGTTGTAGCATTTTCTTCACTGTATATAGTAAAAGGAAAAAAGTATAAAAATAAGGATAAAAGTAATATAATTGAATAATTTGACGAAAATTTTATATACCTTCAAAACAAAAAACTCTGAAAAATGATATAAGGATGGGATTTAAATATAGTTTTTTAATTCAAGATACATGTCACCAACTTCTTGTCTTCACAACTTTTTGTATCACAATTTTGAAAATTTGTACGCAAAAACATAATACTTACTAAATTTTGTATAAAAAAAATTAAACTTTATGAAACAACTAGAAATTAAAAATATATATAATTTAACATGATTTGATTTAATTAAATAGTTGATTTATTGATTGAGAAAATAATTTTATTAATTAATTTAAAATTATGGGAATTCATGTAATCACTCGTCAATCTTGGAACAAACTACTTGCTTTGCATTCTCTTCGCTCAATTCAATTTTTAAATTGTATCGCAAAGTATTTTTCACGTTCAAATAAAATTGTTACTTTATAAAATATTAAATATGTTATAGAATGATATAAAAAATTAGTTGAAATTCCTTTACGAACACTAAATTTTCCATTCGAGGTTGCGACTGGACATTTTAGTAATGAATTTTTTTACCTTAATCACACGTTTTCGATCAAATTTTCAATAAAATCTTCCATCCACTTTAAATTAGAATGGAAGTCAAGACAACACGAACAAATCTCACAGCCAAAAAAAAATAAAATTTGTGGTTTACCATAAAGATTCTTGGAATCTCAACTGGCTCCCCTTGTAATGTGCTTATCAAAAAGTAGCCCCAAAGCTTTTGCACTTTCCACTGTGAAAGCAATAAAAGTTATTCCCCCAAAGACCAAAGTGGAATAGTGGATGCCCATAAAATTTTTATTCCCCACCCAATTAATCTCCCTTTACCCTTTTGGAATATTTGTACAAACCAAGCGCGTGCATGGACCTCACCGTCCACAATATCAAATAAAATAATTCAAAGCAGTTTTCTGCCAGAAATTTCCTGGCAATTTCGTTCACTCTCAGTTCTTAGCGACCGCACGAACTGCACCGTCGCCATTTTCGAATTTTTAAGTTTTCATTATTATCATCATCAGTCCGTAGTAAGGAGAGCATTCTTTGTACAAGTGTTTTCTGGCATTTGTCTGAATCTTGAGATTTCCAGCGGAGTATATTGAGTATTGATTTACTTCACATAGACAAGCAGTGTCATCTCTCCTGCGACGTAGCAGAAATTGAGTATGAGCGATGAACACAAGACGTCGCCGCACAGGCGCCACCTGACTGACCTTGAAGCCGGTGATCGTCACCGTGACTATGCTGAAAATGATGGCGGGGGTTCGGGGCCATTTGATATTGTTCGAACGAAAAGTGCTCCAGTAGACAGGTTGCGTAGGTGGAGGGTAAGCTAATCGCATTTATTGTGTTTGTCATCTCTTTTAGTGATTGTTTGCTTATTATTTTCTTTTTCTAGTTTTTATTACTTTCTGATATAGGAGAACCGGCATTGTATATAGCTGTTGATAAATATTTTGTATCTGGAAGTACGTCTGCGGCCTTTGCTTTTCTTACTGACAAAATCTGCAAGCCAAGCATGTAAATAGAAATCTGGAAGTTTATTGATGAAAAATGTATGTTACAAGTTTTCAGAATACATCTATATATATACAGCTGAAAAAGAAAACAAAGGAGGTTATAACCAACTACTAACAGAATACAATTGGAAAATATCTACAAATACGTACATGAAACAGTTAGCTAACTGATTTACTTGTAGTAGGAGTTGGCTTCTTTTTATTTGAGGCTTTTTCTTCTGTAATATTCAT
>JACGDI010005690.1:1928617-1960865 GCA_014898725.1 Jacaranda copaia
CCCCCCCCCCCTCCCACAAGCTGGAGAATGTATGTTGATCATTCCCAGCTTGGAAATGGTACTGTGAAAAGGAAGAACATCAAGCAGTTTGGTGAAGACGTCAGCCAATTGAACTGAAGATGAACATGGCATCAGATGAATGAGTCTGGAGTTGATTTTCTCACGCACTATATGGCAATCAATTTCCACATGTTTAACGCATTCATGGAACATGGGATTCGCAGCAATGTGTAAAGCAAATTTATTATCACAAAATAACAATGCTGGAACAAATGGTTTGATATGAAGATCTTTGAGGAGATAAGTGAGCCATTGAAGCGTGCAAGTGGTAGAGACGAGAGCTCGGTACTCAGCCTCAGACGAAGAACAAGAAACTGTTGCCTGTTTCTTAGCACACTAACTGACCAAGGATGTGCCAAAGAATATACAGAAGCCTGTAAAGAAGCGATGATTATCAATACACCCAGCCCAATTAGAATTGCTGAAGCCCTATAAATGTGGGTTAGAAGCAGCAGAGAAGAAAATCCCTGCACCTGGTGAGCCTTTTAAGTAGCAAAGGATGCGATGTGAAGCTTAGAGATGGATGAAGGTTGGTTTGTCGATAAATTGGCACAATTGTTGCATAGCAAAGGAAAGATTTGAGCGAGTAAAAGTTAAGTAGAGCAGCCTTCCTATCAAGTGACGATAAGAGGTGGACCATCAAGTGGAACACCAATATCCTTACTGAGTTTAGAAGAGATATCCATGGGATTTTTAATAGGCTTAGCTTCTAGAAAACTAGAATTAGAGAGAATATCCGATGCATATTTGTGTTCACAGAGGAAGATCCCATTAGTGTGTCGAGCAACTTCCAAACCTAAAAAAAACTTTAAATCTCCAAGATCCTTAATCTGAAAAGTAGAGTCAAGAAAGTTTTTGATAGCATTGATTTCATCAAGATTAGGGCCTGCCAAAATGAGATCATCCACATAGACCAAAATGACTGCAATAGATACATTAGAATCTTTAACAAACAAGAAGTAATCTGATGAAGACTGTACATAACCCAAGGATAATAAAATTGTAGTCAATCTAGCAAACCATTGTCGACTAGCCTGTTTAAGGCCATAGAGGGACTTTTGGAGCTTGCACACTTTATGAGGGGGACAAGTATAACTTGGAGGTAGCACCATGTAAACGTCCTCATGAAGATCACCATGAAGGAAAGCATTATTGCTACCAAGTTGTTTTAGATGCCAACATCTAATGGCTAAGCAATCTAACAGTATGAAGCTTAGCTATTGGTGAAAAAGTATTGAAGTAGTTAATGCCCTCCGTTTGTGTATAGCCTTTTGCAACTAAGCAGGCTTTGTAGCGTTCTATGGATCCATTAGCATGATGTTTAATTTCGTAAACTCATTTGCACCTAATGGGAGATTTTCAAGGAGTCAAATAAGTGAGAGTCCATGTGTGATTATGTGCAAAAGCTGTGATTTTAGCAAGCATTACATTTGTGCTTTATTGTTTGTTAGTGAGTGTGTGGCTCAGAAGTGGCAGAGAGAGCAAGGGTGTAATCTTTGTAGGAAAAAGACAAGTGGGAAGAGGAGAGAATGGATGATAAGGGATAAAAAATCTTAGAACAACTGGAATAATTTGCATGAGGGCAGTAGTAATCTTTCAAATAGGCTGGTGGTCTATGAATTCTGGTAGACTGTCTAGAAGGAGCAGTTGGGGTTGGAGATGATGTTAAAGGAGTAGGAGGATCATCGTATGGGGTGGGTAAGTGTTCTCCAGGTAATGGGATAGCAGAGAAAGTTTGATCAAATTGGAAAATGTGCTCATGAAATAACATATTTCTAGAAGTAATGATTTCTCTAGTATTAACACTAAGTAAGACATAAACTTTAGTTCCTGGTTTATAGCCAAGAAAGGAAAATTTACGAGCTCGAGGGTCAAACTTTTTATGATGGCTGGTAAGGGTCGAAGCGTAATAGAGGGAGCCTTAGACTGAAACAAGAGGGAACGAGTAGCATTTTCGATATGTTGGTGCTTGCGCTCAACAATGCCATTTTGTTGTCGTGTTTCAACATAAGAAGTTTGATGAATAACACCTCTAGAGGCATAAAAATCTGACATTAAAAACTCGACTCCATTATCACTTCGTAATATCTTTATGGAAGTAGAAAATTGAGTTTCTATCAAAGTGAAGAAGGGCTGAATGAGAGGCTTAACCTCAGCTTTAGATTTCATGAGAAAAATCCAAGTATTTCTAGTGAATTCATCCACTATCATGAGGAAATACTTGTGACCATGGATTGAGGGGGTGGAGAAAGGCCCCCAGATGTCAACATGCACCAAATCAAAGTATTGTTTTGTCTTTGTAAGATTGTGACAAAAAGGAAGATGTTTTCATTTGGCAAAATGACAAATATCACAACTTGAGTTATTATGAAAAGTAAGACTTCAAATATATTGAGTAAGAGATTTTATTTGAGTATCCGAAATGTGCCCAAGGCGATAATGCCTTACATCAAAAGAAGTAACAGACAAAGAAGTAAAACTGAGGGATGGGGGGGGGACATACAAACCATCATGTATATTAGTTGTACCAATCATCTTTCATGACTTTAGTTCCTAAATAAAGCAAGAAGTAGATTGGAAAACAAACCCACAAGGAATCGATGAGGTTAGTTTGGAGATAGAGATTAAGTTGAAGGAATAATCTAGAATGTAAAGAACATGATGCAACACAAGAAAGGTAGAAAGATGCACAGTGCCAGATATGTTTATGTAAATCTTACTTCCATTTGGCGGTGTGACTAATATAGGGTTGATAGTGGTGTAAGATGTGAATGCTTGTAAGGAACAAGTGATGTGCTCTAGAGTTGGAAGAACAAGAGAAGGAGAAAGTATTACTTGAGGTGGCAGAAAAGTTTGAGGTGAGAGTGGGGGATTGTGAGGTGCAGACTTGATTAGTGAAAGAGGAAGGAGAAGAGGCAATATTGCATGATTGTAGTAGAGTTAACACTTGCTTATATTGCTCTTGAGTTAAGGAAAGAGGAGTTGTAGCAGGAGCCTTAGTAGTAGAATTTACAAAATTACTAGATTGAGCACCAAGAGCACCGGAGTCAATGGAGGAACCTTGGAGATCTTCAGTAGATATAGCAATATGTGTTGCAAAATATGTATAGCGAAACTTATAGCGTGGTGGATAACCATGCTTCATTTAACAAGTCTCAACCATGTGACCTTGCTTTTTGCAATGTGTACAAAAACGCTTATCAACGATTGATGGCTTTTGAGAATTAGAAGGATAAGACCGCTTCACAGGAAACTGAGATTTAGGCTTGAAAGATTGTGAATTTGCACTAGCAATAGTATTAACAAACACCTTATATGCACCTTAAGTTAACTGTCTTTCTTGTTGAATAACCAGAGAAAACACTTGATTAATGGAAGGTAATGGATCCATCAACATATTTTGTGACTTTATAGTAGCAAATTGATCTCCAAGTCCTTTAAAGAATCTGATAACATAATCTCGACTTTGATATTGCTACATTGTGAGTAGAGCTCCGTTGGAGCAAGGAGTAGCACAAAAACAAGGAATAGGTTTGAAATGAAGTAATTCATCCCACAAAATTTTCAACTCAGTGAAATAGTCTGGAACACTCCTATCTCCTTGCTTGAAATTGCAAATGTCTTCCAACAAATTAGAAATTTTGAACGTCACTTGGAGAAAACTGTTCATGAAGATCTTTCCGCACATCATATGCTTTGTCAATTCATAGAATACTACTTGTGATTGAAGGAGAAACCAAATGATTTAACTAGGAAATTACCATTTTATCACAGTGCTCCCAAGCTGGAAATAGAGGATCGGAGCTTGGTGGTGCTCGATCTATCTACAAATCGAAGTTGGTTCTTTGAGAGTAAAACTAATTTCATTGCCCTTGATCATGAGTGAAAATTGATGCTGGTAAGTGTAGGAGAAACCAAAAAAGTGCTGGATTCTCATTAGGATGTAGGAATCAAGGACTGCATGGATTTTGTGAGGGATTAATTGAAGTAGCCATAGATGAAGCTTAAAGAAAATTTAAGGCTCTAGTACCATGACAAAATGTGCAAGCCAAGCATGTAAATAGAAATCTGGAAGTTTATTGATGAAAAAAATGTATGTTACAAGTTTCAAGAATACATCTATATATATAGCTGAAAAAGAAAAGAAAGTAGGTTATAACCAACTACTAACATAATACAATTGGAAAATATGTACAAATATGTACATGAAACAGTTAACTAATTGATTTATTTGTAGTAAGAGTTGGCTTCTTTTTATTAGAGGCTTTTTCTTTTAGAATGTTTGTCAAGACTTACTATATTTGTATTTTGGAAGTGCCTTTATGTTATTCCTTTGCTTCTCCAGTAGTTCTTTAACGTGTTATTGTTAAAAAGACTTCTTGTCTCAATCAAACAAGTTGCCAAATATTGAGGAGGAAAACCCTTGATTTTGGTTGTTGGTTTGTGTGGATGATATGGAACTTGCTGGAGAATGGAAGAGAAAGGAAATAGCGAGAGAAAAAAGGAGAAGAGAAAAGGAAGAAAGAAATTTAGAAAGAGAAGAAATGCATTATGAAATTCGAAATTACAGCTTAATTCTGTCATAACTGGCCTATTTAAAAGTTCTGGTGTAACAAACCCGTAAAGAACAGAAGATAGCCTAACTATCTCTTAATAGACACGTAACAGACCTCAATTAATTACTAATTGATATTGACTTTAATCCCTCTATCTGTAAATGGCGTCACCCTACTAATTTGGACAACAGTGTATTGTGTACTATTACTTTTACTCACTTTCCTTGAAATGACATCTTCCAATTAAATAGATCGATTTCGTATTGACACTTCAGTTAAACAGAATGACGTCATTTTGAAGACTTATTGTATTGTTTTGAGCTATGAAAACTACTATCTAATCAACTCATAGTCTTCCTAGTTGCCTTGAACTTCAGAAGATGTACCCAATGAATTAGTGGTACTGTAGAATTTTCCATTGTGGTAATTCTGCGGCTTAGGATAGCTATTGGTTGGAGAAAACCTTGCCTTCCAAACTAAATATTGGTAAGGCATTGCTTGGACAGTGGGCCTTATTCGTCGTTTAAGAAGAGAGATGTGAAATAGAGGGTGTATTTCGCTTTAGGTGGCAATTGCAATTTGTATGCCACTTTTACCCCTACTGCAATAATTGGGAATTATCTTAAATCTTGGCATGGGCTTCCATAGCTTGCTCTTGCTAATTGAATGTTGATTGTGTGGTTTGAGCTTCAAATAAGCATAGTCTCCTACTTTGAGATGCACTTTAGTCCTGTTAGCATTTGGGTACTATTTCATCCATTTCCTTTGTTAAGCCAGTGGTAGGTGTTCCTTGAGGTGTTGCTGACTATTCTTTCTCTTGAAGCATTTGTTTCATTCCATAGACAATGACAGGGATGTATGTATTAATCATAATGTGTGAAGGTTTAAAGTTATAAAGTGCTTAAGAGGGTGGTCATGGCAATGATTGTGTAGTAGTTGCTATTATACCGCCATTTAGCAATTGCTATCCATTTACTCCTTTAATCAAGAGTTGTACCACACAATACATCTTAAATAGTTCTCCAAACATTGATTGACTTTTCATTTGGTTGTTCGATTAAGGAGAGGGCCTATGCCAAGATGATGCTATACTCTGAAGATGCTAATTAACTCTTTCCAAAATTAACTTGTGAGGATACCGTTTGTATGTGTAAGTTTTGCGAGGTAATCCCAATCTATGAAGCCAATAAACATAAACTAGGAATATGGGTGCAAGGTGTGAAGTTGAAAAGAATAAGAGAGAGAGGAACAAATGTGTATATTTAGTAAATCTATCTATAGTCACTCATATCATTAAATTTCCATCTAAATTTGGCAGCATTCAATAAATTCCATTGTTAAATGCTTCTAAGCTTGTTCCGGAGTTGGCAATGGTTGTAATAATCTAGGAATTTTAAATAGTTTGATGCTTATATTGTTGGCAAGTGTCACATTCGACTAGTTGTTAGGTTGTCTCTTGGAACTTTGGCCATCAAAACATGTCTTTTAGCCTTTGAAGTGTACGTTGGATCCTTAAGTGCTCCTCAATACTTGCTTCATGCTCGTATCTGATGATCTTTGTCATTAGGTTTGTGCTTGCTTCTACTGACAACCTCCCTTTATAGCTTACAACCTATCTTTGTGTGAAAGAAAGAGTTTGGGAGAATACAACATATTTTATGTAATGAACTCTTGTTGGAAGGGTCATTCTTTTAGCTTTCTTTTAATTTAGTAATATGCTAGTTGCAAAACTGATATAGCTTGACATTCTTCTTCTTTTGTATCTCTTCCAAATAAAGCATCAATACAATTTATTTTTGTCCCATTTTTATATTAAATGGTGTGATTGTAGCCAAGAAGTTTGGTTAGGTACTTGTGTTGAAAAAGGGTTGAAATTTTCCATTCTTGGTGGTTCTCAAAGTTGTGTTGATTACTCCAAATGGTCAAGTGGCCTTGGGTCAAGTAGGATCTCTATGCCATCAACTTCTTTTCGTACATTGATAGCTTTAGTGTTTTATTAAGATATATAATAGTGTTGTTCTCTTGGATTAGACAACTCTCAATTTTGAGTGCCATGCATCAATCTCTAAAATGAATGGCTTGCTGAAATCAGGTTGTTACAGCACAAGAATAGTAGTGATGGGTTTCTTAAAGGATGCAAAGTCTTGCTCAGCATCTTAGCCTAGTAAAACTTATAGTTATGAAAGGCGTGAGGTGAAAGGCAGACGGGAGGCTCATTTTTAAGTTGAGAGACGAGATGAGAGGTGGGCGACCAAACAGCGAATGAGGTGATAATTTAAAAAGAAAAAATATATATATAATACAAAAATTCCAAAAATACGTTATAAATGTCAAAACAATATAAGAAAAATTAAATTATGTTTAAAACTTTAAAATAAAGAAACAAAAATACTAATAAACAAAATAAATAAGAAAAAGGGTAAAAATAAGGAAAGAGCAACTAAAAGGAAAATATCAGAATCAGAAAGAAAAAAACTGCAAAAATAAAATATAAACAAAAAAAAAAAGAGAAGCCAAAAAAAGCAAAGAAGGGTAACAGATATAAAAAAACAGCAAAAATAAAAAAATAAGTATATAAATTAGAAAAAACAGCAAATTTTAAGTTTTTAAAAAAAATCTCATACAAACTAATTTAAAAAGAAGCAAAAATCATGTAAAAGTCAAGGTTTTTAGAGGAAATAGGAAAAAAAAAAAGTAACAAAATCATACCTAGCGTGTGACTTGTGGCCATAGTGGGATGGTAGACAATGAGTGCACTAGTGCTGCATGCTAATATTTTTCTAAATTAAAATTAGGTTTTTTCTGAAAAAAGGGTACCATACATGTTATACTTTAGTAATGTAGGCAAGGCAACTCACTTTACTGGCTGAGGTGAGGCCTGCGAGGTGTCTAGAGTTTGAACTTGATTTAGCTCAACTCGAGCTCGGCTCGCAAGTAGACTTAAATCATTTGCACCTTTAATTGTGACAAATAGCGTTTGAGTTTGTTCTAACCATAACTTGATAAAGTCTGGATCTAAGAAGCTGTGAAGTTGTGATGTTCTTAGCCTCCCACTGTCTACCAAAATGCTAATGATATTCTCTCTTTCCTTCCTAAGCCTCCTAGTGTCTACTAAAATGGTGATGATATTATTTCTTACCTTCCTAAGAATTTGATGGTGTCTAGTACCAACGAAGGCACTGTATATGTGAAGCACTTGCTCTCTCTCACTCTCTTCTTATATAAGAGTGGTTGTGCTGTATTCACTTATGATGACAAATAATCTTTTGCACTTGTGTCTTGCTTGATATACTTCATCACAATTAAAAGTCAGGCCTTTATTTCTCCTAGATCCTACCTCTTCCTTAGTCAGTCTCTTAACAGGTGGAAGCCGATCCTTGTATCTTGTAGTGAAATGACTAGGGTGGTTCTCCACGCTACCTCACTTGCACACTTAGAACCCCTGTTGTTCTAGCTTTTGTTGGTGCATTACTTATGGCTACAAAGAGATGCTCTTGTTTTTTTAGCTAGGTGGATGGGTTGTAAAGTTTGGTAGGATTAAACTTTTCGACTATTTGGCTTATCTCTTCCTTAAGATTGCTAATAAGAGCTTTTAACAAGGTATACTTTAGTTGATATTCTATTCATCCCTAGCATAAAAGCTTTCAATTCTTTTAACTTGACAGCATATTCCTCCACAATTTTCTCTGCAAAACTAGCTCAATGAATCTCTCGAACCCCATATTTTCCCTACCTTTAATCTGGTCTAAATACTGGCTATCACCTAAGCATACAACATATTCTTTTGATAATCACTCATGGCATTAAAACAATTTTTTTTTAGCACTACCTAAGCTATATCTTAGATTTTCTCTTGATACTTTAGGAAAGTTATACTTAGTAAACTGCATATTACCTAAGTTTAGGCTTTATATGGCCCTATGGCTAGGTGAAGGAAAATCCCTTTTAGGCTTGTTAAATTGAGGTTTTGCTGGAGTAGGAGTGATTAGTGATGGTAACGAATAGGTTCTTTCCTTTTTTGCTATTGAGAGCTTTAAGAAACTCCTTTACTTTCTATCTGTGTAATCTTCCATGTGGTGAACAACTAACTTCTAGTTCGAGCTTGAGATCTTGTTTTTCTATGGTCCAATACCCCTCCAATTATGTGACTACTTGTTCCAATGCCTCCATTCCATTGTTGTTCTTTAACACCATAGTGCTAGTTGTAGGAATAGTGCTTTGATGCCTTTGGTATGGAGTTGCTGGGTCCAATCAGGCAACTTGTGAAGCATTAAAAAGGGAAACTCTTGATTTTGAGTGTTAGTGCATGTAGATGATGGAGTGACCTATGTTGGAGTAGAGAATGAAAGAGCAGAGAAATGGCGAGAGAAAAGAGGAGTAGAGGAAGAGAGAAATTTAGCAAAGAAGAAGTATAATATGAAATTCCAAATTATAGCTTGATTCCTAGTCATTGGCCTATTTAACAAATTCTAATGTAACAAACCTTATAAGAATAAAATGAACCTAAAAACTTGTTTATATGCATGTAACTAACCTTAATTAGTGACTAATTGATTGACTTAGCATAATTTAATCAACCTTAATCGTTGAAAGGCATTATTCTACTAATTTAGATGGCATCACCTTTCTCTCCTTTCCATAGACTTCGCTTTGTGTGATAGGACATTGTTCTGATTAAATAAAACAATGTAGTTTTCAAGACATGCACTTTGTTGTATAAAAGAAAATGGTTTTTCTTTCTATTTCTTTCATCTACTTTGTCCTAACAGTAATATTGTAACTTAAAGTTAGCGTTTTCTTTCGTTAATGTGTTTCATTTTCAAAGTTTTGATAGGGGAATGAGAGGATATTTGCTGTCTTTTTCAAAGTTCTGTTAGATAACTAATTTGAAGTTGATTTATCTTTTCCTTAAAACTCGATTGACAATACAAGTGTATGATGAGTTAAGCCAGTTTGTGAGCCTGCCGAGCTGCTTTGGTTATAGCTCAAGCTTTCAAACTTGAGCTATAATTTAGTTGTTCAAAACTTTGAAGCTTTTTTTATAATTTTAAATATTATATATATATATATATTATTGATAATTACTACATATTAGTAATTCAATGTTCTATTCAATCTTAGAGTTATTTAGTGAGCTAAGCTCAAGCTTGAACTATTTTTTCTTATTTTGAGCTCGAGTCAAGTTGTTAAGAGAAGGCTCATTGAATTTGAGCTCAAAATGCTATGCCTAAGTTTGAGCTTACAATTTTTGTCGAGCTCGATTTTTTACACCTTTAGGCAACAATGATTTAGCTTGTATTGTATAATCTTAACGTGCTAGTGTATTTCTAAAATTATGGTGTTTGTTTTGATAACTGAATTTTTTGGAGTTTTACTTAGTTTTGTCATACAACCTAACAATGAATTCAAGTGTTGTATTAATTCTTCAACAAGTGGACATAATATCCTTGATTCTTCTAGTATTTTGGTTGCATTTTGTCACGCTTGTCTACATGCTAAATTAAATGCTTAGATCAAGATTATACTTGCTGATTAAGACTTTGCTATTAAGGATTGTGTTTTCCAAATCTCATGGTATGTATTTGGAATCTTCTAGGCATGTGGATGATATAAGTAAAAGTTGAGGAATTCAATTTACACATTCTCATGTGTGCTATTCTTCCCTCCCCCTTCATTTTTTCCTCCTTCGCTGAGCGTATCCTATGAAGGAATTGACGAGAAACTAAGACTTTGACTGAAAATTACTAAATCTAATTATTTGCCACTTGCAATGCTGAAACACGATTATATTTAGTTTGAAAGATAAGTCTAATCAATTGTGACTCCTTGTTGGTTGTATGATTGTCTCCAAAGATTTCGCTTTGTTATGTATCTTGCAAGCCATTGCTAATTGTGAAAGATCTTTTCCTTCTCTTTGGACATTGTTGTTGAGATGCTTGATATAGGATGGAGCATAATCTAGATTATAATATCAAAATAATGAAACAGATTTACAATTTCACCGATGCACTTTACTGTGCATCATTGTGAAATTTTTGCTTGGACTTACTTTTCTGCACACACTTAGACACTATGCATATTTGTTGACATGCTACTGAACCAACTCTCGCACTTAACTATCCTATACTAACAGACGCTTCAAGTATTACAACTTGATATTATTGTCACTCTGTGTTTTGTTGTTGAAGCTAGTTCCCTATATACGGAAATGCATGATACAAATTACACACACAACATATTGAATTGTGGTTCTATTTTCGCGATAAAAATATCTTGAATTATTTTGTACTATTGTGGCTGACTGTAGTCAAGAGCAATGTTACTTCTTTTCAACATCTGGGTTGGCACATTTACATATGTTTTTTTCGTGATGTACGAAACTTTTTTCCATTTTTTCCTTGTTGTGGCTTGTTTCTTAAGATTTCATGTGCATTTCCCCATGTGATTACACATGGTCTAAATTACTTCATATATGTGAAGGTTGGAAGGATATTGAATTTAACCTACATGTCAACCATTTTATTTTCAGGAATTTTCATTGCAAATATCGTCCAATCTTGATTGACCTACATAAAAGTGAATGCCTATGTTAGACTCCATTTGTTTGGATTTTCTTCTCTAGTTTATTAAGAGAGATTGATCATGTTGCAACTTAAGAATTTTAACCTCGTGCTTAGTTAGCAATCCACCTCATAATATCAATTATTGCTAAGTTGATTATTTTTAAACTATTATAAGCTGGAAACATTGGTCTTCACTTTCAGAATTTCAATGAGGTGTTTGCTTAGCATAAGTATGTGATAGAAGAATAAAAATGTTAGACTTGATTATTTAATTTAACGAGTAATTATCATGAATTATGCTAATAAAGGTATTTTCTTGTCTTTTGCAGTTGCTACCTTAGATAAATTTAACTTTTCCTTAAAAGAGACAGGTTACATGAGTTGCTTTCTTTTTCCTTGCCCAACAATGCTTTATGCTATTTGCCATATGCTCTAGCACTGGTTTATGTGCGGTTTTATAGTTTTCTAATTTGTTGAGTAAGGTCATTTGTCCAGGACTATGTATTTAAGATACACATTTTGTGAAGTAGAATGAAAATAGTCCTTGGGTGGTAGCATGACAGATGGTCAATGTGGAAGCCAATGGTGGTTGGTTAATTCAAGCATGTTTATAGCTTTTGTACACCTAAGGCAAATTGTTTATGAACTTCATTAGTTGCTATCTGTACTTTGCTTTAATATTAATATGGATCTACATCATAGGTATATGGTGTTGGATCTTGATAATCTTTCTTTTATTTTGCCTGTGTATGCTAGGGTTGAGTATTTTTTTGTCTAAATCTGTTGTTTTGTTTTAGCAAGCTGCACTTGTACTGAATGCTTCTCGGCGATTTCGGTATACATTGGACTTGAAGAAAGAAGAAGAGAGGAAGCAATTAATTGCTAAGATTAGAATGCATGCTCAAGTCATTAGGGTAAGCTATGTTTCTCATTCTAATTGGTCATCTGTTCTCGGTCAATTGATTATTAATAAATAATTGCTTGACCAGGCTGCTGTTCTTTTCCAAGCTGCTGGGCAAGGACTAAATGGTAATTCTTGTTTGTTGCTTTTTGACATTGTAAATTACATTGCTTTAGTGTCAGCGGAAGCTGTAGTACATGAAAAATACATTCTCTCAACCTTGTCCCTACAAATCGGTATCATTTCTTAATTGCATTAGTTATTACGATCATTTTAATTATCAATTAGTTGTGTGATATTAAACCAGGAAATACAAGCTCTGGCTATGTCATAAGTTTTCTTGTTTGAGTTTTCTTTGATTTTCATTATGAATATGTGCATTTACAATGTTTAAGGTTGAGTAATTGCTTTACGTTTATATCTTTTGGACATTTACATGATCTATACATTTGATGCCACAAATTGTTTTCTTTTTCTTCTTCTGGAGCATCCAACATAGAGTCTTGGACTGCTGCTCTTCTTTCTAACTATGATTATTGTTGTTACATTCTGCATTTAGTTCCAGGAGATTCAAAGTCACCTTCAAGTCCTACTCAAATTGGTGATTTTGGTATCAGCTCAGAAGAACTAATTTCAATATCCAGGGAGCATGATCTTTCTCTTTTACAGCTAAATGGATGGGCAAGTTCACTCCTATTGTGAATTAACATATTTAGCTTGAATATAATCTTTATGTTGATATTTATTATTATCCTGATTTCTTTTTCTTTTCTCATGGAATCAGGTTAAAGGACTGGCTGAGAAGTTAAAATCCAATATAGAGAAAGGTGTACCTGGAGACGACACGGACCTTATTAACAGGAAGAAAGCTTTTGGGTCGAACACATATCCTCGGAAGAAAGGGAGGAGTTTTTTGGTGAGTGATTTATTTTGTTTCCAAGATAGCCATCTTAATTTTTCAATGAAGAAAAACATAAATTTTCACGGGTATAATTCAGAAGTTGTTCTATTTTGGTTATTTTTTTCCTTTAGAGGTTTGTCTGGGATGCTTGTCGAGATACCACTCTGATAATCTTGATGGTTGCTGCGGTTGCTTCTTTAGCATTGGGCATAAAAACTGAGGTAAGATTAAGTATGGATTATTATGTAAATTTTGAATCACAACTAAAAGGTAAAGATTGTCTAAAGATGATATATTCTATAGTGGATGGCCAACTTCTTGTCTCTGACCTTTCTCTACTCTTGTTGAGCATTGGTTTTTCTGTTGGTCAATTTGCCATAGACACGTGAGATATTCTTCATGACTGATGATATGTATGTCGAATTGTTTCTGCGGTGTCATGCTTAGATTAATCTAGAGTTCCTATGTTGGTTAAATAAAAAAAAATGAAATCAATTTTGAAATTGTAATGCACAAGTTGGTTGATGGCATAAGTGTATTAATGCTAACATCAACAAAATTTATTATTTTACTTAAGTAGGCAAAGTTCTTAACTGTGTAACTTTTCTTACATTGTTGTAAACTAATTATATTGTTAATACATTTTACCTTTTTCTTTTATCATGAGAAGTATTATCTAGTCACTGACTTTTCATTTTGTTCTTTTAGTCCATTAAATTATTAAATCAAATGGGACAGGAGTTGAGCAATATATTTTTAATGCACAAAGATATGCTTGAATGGTTGATCGTGCATGTATAGAGAACAGTGCATAAATGCACACATGCTTATACATCATTGATTCATTTGTATTGGTTCCAACAGAAGTTTATTCTTATTTTAGGGTATAAAAGAAGGGTGGTATGATGGAGGCAGCATTTCTTTGGCAGTTCTTATAGTCATTATTTTTACAGGTACCTCCATATAAGTATATGGGTTAAACTGTTCTATTATGATGGTTTTGAAGTGCATGGCCTTTGTTGCAATGTAGCTTTATTTGTTCATATGGGCCTTTTTACAGCTTGCCTTGTTTGTATAATTGATATCTTTCACATTCTACTTTAGCACCCTTATGTTATATGAATATAAATTTAAGGTAGGGACATAGAGTGGAGCCAAATTTTCTCAATATGTCTTCCTTTTGGCTTATGCCAACAGTTTTCGTCACATGGTCTTCTATCATGGTGTTTAGGGTGTCAATATAACGATTATGGTAGCCTGAAAGTTGGAAATCGGTGCTTCTATTAGCAAAGTAATAGCTGCTTGTACAGGTAAGATGTAATTAGGAATGAAACTACAGGCAATTTGTATGGTAAAAAGAGAATATTTATTCCAAAAATGTGGAAGATCCAGGTAGTTGTATTGCATTCAAATTTTGACTTGAATACAAAAATCAAATACTGCAAATTTTCTATGTCAAACTAGAAGAACTAGAAGGGAAAAAATAATTTAATCCCCTTGTGAGATATGAAATAGTTGAAAAAACCCCTATGAAAAGAAAAAGGTCAAAACATTTCCATTTTAATTTTAAATTTATGCCACAAACCACCTTACGGGCGTTGATGAGGCACATGTGCATACATATGCGAGTTTTTAGGTGTTTTTTTTTTAATGCATAAAAAGATTATTATACCCTTAATATTAGTTGTTGGATATTTTTGAGGAAATCAATAGTTCAGATTAGACCTTGTTTATAAAAAAATATAAAAATATATTTATTTTTAAATATATATTATACATATTGATAAATAAAAAATATATATCTAATATATTACTAACACCCCCACCCCCACTCCTCACCCTAACCGTCAACCCCACCCCTGTGGCCTGCCATGGCTTGGTGGTGGGTTGCCACGGCCATGGCTAGAGTTGAAAAAGGGGTGGGCCATGGCTATTGTTTGAAAGACATAAGGATAGCAATGGGGCGGGGCAAAACCCAAACCCAAGCTCAAACTCATCTTGAATGAGACAGGTTTGGGGCTACTTAATGGGTATGCGGTGCGTTATCAGGTGTAATTTTCTTAACTTGATTTATTTGGGGCGGGGTATAGGTTTACCCACCCCATCCTAAACCCGCATCACCACCCCACCCATATAAATATTATATATAATTTATTCTATATTTTTCTAATTAAAAATAATGTCTAAACCAAATAGTTTTAGTGTTTCACTTCCCACATATTTTAGAGCTATATGGTGGAAGCTTGTTAGATTTAAAATTTGAGTTTTTTTGCTTCAGTTTATTGTTACAAGCTCACAATGTATAAAAATTTGGATGTTGTGCTAGTTATTACTTTACTTTTATTCTTATCTCCTATTTTGCTTCCATAATCTTATCTTGTTTGCATGAATTTTTCATTTTTGTATCTCAAATTTGAATTTTAATTGCTTTCAAGTAGTTCTAATTTGATGTTTTTATTGAATGATTTCAATTTTTCTAATTTTTTCTGGAATGGCGGGTTAAACCCCCTAACCCGACTGGACGAGGCTGGGGGCTAGGGGTGAGGCGGGATGGGGTATGGGGCGAACCGAACCCGCTCCATTGCCATCTCTAGAAAGACATAGCCAGTTTTGAAAATCAAGAGCAGTGGCTGTTGTGAAAATAGGTTGGCCATAAGGCCGCCATGGCAGTCATGTTCTCATGCAATCATGGGGCACGGGTTGAAGGTGCTGCTAGCTGCTACCAACACGGTTGCCATGGTTGTTGGGATAGTGTCACAGTGGTGCGGTTGGGGCTGTTTATGCATATATATACAGGATATATATGTCTTTCGAAAGTGTATATATATATAAATATATAATTTTTTCAAAAAAAAAAAAGTGCCACCAGCTACTATGGCCAGATGTTGCTGGTGGTTTGACTGGCTAGTTCGCCGTCTGTGATGGTAGCCATGAAAAAGTTTGGGGTGGGGGGTAGGGATAGGTAGGGGTGGGTAATTTGTGTGTATATATTAATATATATTATAATTTTGTATAATATTATTATTTTTATATACATATAATATATTTGCATGTATATATATAAATATAATTATGTATAAATATAAAAGTATGATTAATTTGGATCATTTACTTTCAAGAATAGGTTAATATAAAGAAGGGAGAAATTAATGAAAATTAAAAGAAAAAGGAAAAAGAAAGAAAAATAAATAGATAAAATACAAATATATTTTTTAAAATTTAAATTTTATTTGAGGGTAATTTAGTCATTTTAGTGTTAAATGGGTAGTAAACAACAAGAGGGAGGCAGTGAGCTTACTTTTAGAGAACACATGAAGGTTTTTTGATTTTTTTTTTCATGGAAAAGAGGTAAATCGCCTATTTCAGATTTCACAAGGGGGTTAAAAGGTTTTTACCTGAACTAGTAGGGGTTATTAATGGAATATTCCTTGGATGATGAAAGATAGTTTGCTTAAAGTGGGGAGAGAGATGTAGAGAATTTCAGCGGAAAGATTTGAACTACCCAATTAATAGATGTTAAGTAATTGGGCGAGAACATGGTTTCTAGTTAATGGTTATCATACAAAGACATCGTTTGGGATAATTTAAATTTGGTATTGCAATTGATACAATAGTTGCATTATTTTCTATTTTTAACTTATATCAATCAACTATTAAATTTCTAATTTCTATTTGTAGTATTTTAAGGACAATTTACAATGCTTTTACTTTATGACTATGATATTCTTTTTGTTATTTCTAATAATATCAAGTTTTAATCCTATTTTAACATTTTAAATATCTGAAACAAATAAAAGCGACTTCCGTTTAAGATATGGAAACAAGCTTTTTTCCCTTTCTTTCTTTTATTTTCATTTTGTGTTTCCATAATCAGAATAGTTGTTGTGCATGCCTTTGGCATTGTCAACGTTAACCCGTTACAAGAAAAATAAAAATTTTTGCAGCTGTAAGTGATTACAAACAATCCCTTCAATTCCAAAATTTGAATGAGGAGAAGCAAAACATACAAATGGAGGTAGGGTTCACGTCAAATAGCATTTCATACGGCTCTCCCCCCTACTCCTTTTTCTTATGTTTCCAGGATTTGGATTCTTTTTTCAGGTGATACGGAGTGGGCGGAGAATTAAGGTTTCAATATTTGAAATAGTTGTTGGTGATGTTGTACCTCTTAAAATTGGTGATCAGGTGAATGGGAAGATCTCTCTCTCTCTCTCTCTCTCTCTCTCTCTCCTCTAGGGGGAAAAAGACAAATAAATTTGATATTTTTTTGAGTATTTAATGAGTTTTAAAGAGAGAAATTGTAGGGGAGGGATGATTTGAGTTTGATGGGTTTAGCGTTGTCCTCATGTTCAGGTACCAGCAGATGGATTTGTAATCTTTGGTCACTCCCTTGCAATTGATGAATCAAGTATGACGGGGGAGAGTAAAATCGTAGGCCTCAAGAGACCATTGGTTGTATTTATGGTGGTCATAGTGGCCATACTCTTATTTACTTGTCAATTTTGGCTTGGCTAGGTTCACAAGGATTCAACCAGGGCACCATTTCTTATGTCCGGATGTAAGGTTGCTGATGGCTATGGCACCATGCTGGTAACATTTGAACTATTTTGCCCCTTAAATCCTTATACTTTTTGAAGTTATAATCTATGCAAAGGAAAAGAGAAATACAAGGGTATGAAATCGTACATTTATTTTACATAAAATTTATTTTCTATATACAAATATCTGTCAATAAGGTAAGTGATAGTAATAACAAAACATTTGCTGCCCTTGTATGTAGATTTTGATTTTTTATATTTCAACTCTATGTTGGGTGTTTATAGTTATGCACACTATTGGTGCGTTTTCACTAATATGACACATCAAATTTATTCTTAGTCTTCCATTAAATTTTGCTCAAACGTACGAATGTATGTGTGTGAGTGGATGTGTTTATAATTTATATTACAAGCTGAGTAGATAATATTAATGATGTAGTTGGCATATTTCATTTGGTACAAAATGTACATGTTCTTTTAATCAGTTCTCATGTAAGTGGTTTCATGGAATTTGTTATTGTCTGTGTCATTTCCATGTATAGATAGCATAAATATAGGAATCTAATTAGTAGGAGACCAATTTATAGGAATGAGGATGATTTGTAAGAATTTGTTTCCTTAGTATAATAGTTGTAATCTATATATAAACCCCCAATTTGTAAGAATAAAATGTAAGAAAACATTCTTTCTTGGCATCAGAGCCACTACAATTGGGTTTGCTTGCTGAAGTTTAATATTAAAAAGACTTGTGGTATTCTTGGTTCGCCGGTTTAGGTGGCCAAATATTGTTACCGCCGGCATACGAAGAGTCGTTCTTCTCAGTTTAACCAGTAAGTAAGGTCTAGCGACCGGACTCTGCGCATGAGGGGGCTCACGCACCGTTGTTGCTTTTGCATCAAATATCACGAGCTGGCGCATGCCGGCATGTGTCTTAGGGGATTCGTTTGCGCCGGCATGTGTCTTGGGGGATTGGTTCTTCATCTTCTTCTCTGATGTCATCCTATTGTTTTCAATCAGATTATAGTGTTCCTCTTTTCATCTTGACCCCATTTGGAGAAGTTTTGTGCTTTGAGGACAAGTTTGGTCTTGTGTTTGTTGGATATTTTGATCCATTTGCTGGAATATCATGTTGGTTTCTTTGCATTTAATTATTTTGATCTATCGTTTGGTGGGGTGTGGCTAAATATTTGGCGGACTTGTTGTTTTGGGTTATCTACTATTATCATTTGTTTCTCCTATTACTGGATATTAATTGAAAACAATAGAAACCAAGGTAGTTGTGAGTGAAATAGTTCCAGGAATGTCTAAAATTACCAAGCATAAATTAAATGGCTTTAAATTTGGAATGGAGTAAGATAATTAGAGTTTATTTATGAAATGTTGAGAAGGATGATCACCTGATTCAAGAACCCATGAAGACAAACAAGCTTGGATGAGAGATGATGCATGATTGTTCTTGCGAATCAAGAATTCAATTGACAATGAGGTAATTGGCTTAATTAATCATTGTGAATTTGTTAAAGAACTTTTGGATTATCTAGAGTTCTTATATTTTGGCAAAGGAAATGCTTTTTGTATTATGAGGCATGTAATGCGTTCTATCATGTTGAGAAAGAGGCCAAATCTCTCATGGCTTATTTTATGGACTTCAAGAAGACTTACAAGGAGCTAAATATGCTTTTGCGATTCAATACTGATATCAAAGTGCAACAAACTCGAAGGGAACAAATGGCAATAATGAGTTTCCTGGTTGGCCTTCCTTTTGAATTTGAGACTGCTAAATCTCAATTTCTCTCCAGTTTTGAGATCACTTCTCTTCAAGATGTTTTTAGTAGTGCACTTCGCATGGAAAGTACTCCATCTATTCAGCAAACCAATGTTCTTGTTGCCAAAGGAAGGGGGAATGATGCTAGAAGAAAGAATAAAAATAGAGAAGGAAACAAAGCCACAAACAGCTATAATAGTGACTCAAGCAATATTATTTGCTACTACTGCCTTGAGCCTAGTCATACAAAGTGTTATTGTAAGAAACTACATAATTACAATCAGAGAACTCAGACTGCTAATGTTGTTGCTGCTCTTAATTCACCTTCTGAGAAGATTGTTATGGTCTTAGTTGAGGAGTTCACTAAATTCTCATAGTACTAAGAGTTTTTGAAGGAATCCACTCCAGTTATTGCTTTTGTTGAGATAGGTAAAACTAATACATGTTTTGTTTCCTCATCGACCGTATGGGTCATTGATTCTAGTACCATAGACCTCATGACGAGTAACCCCAATATGTTTTCTAGTTTTTGATCCCATAAAGCACCTTCTCCTATAACCATACCTGATGGGTCAACCTATAACATTGTTGGATCTAGGACTATTAAACCAACTTCCGCTATTACCTTGTCATTTGTACTATGTCTACAAAAACTTGCCTTTAATTTGATTTTTGAGTAGACAAACTTACCAAGGACCTTAATTGTTGTATCTCATTCTTTCTTGATCATTGTCTTTTATAAGATCTTTTGACGAAGCAGATTATTGATAAAGGACATGTATATGATGATCTCTATATTCTTAATGCATGGGTGCCTCCATCTGTTGCTTGTTCCATTGTCACATCTCTTTTGAAGTACATTGTCGGTTGGGACATCCTTCTCTACCAACATCAAAGAAGTTATGTCCTCAATTTAGTGATGTATCTTCATTAGATTGTGAGTCGTGTCAATTTAGTAAACATCATCACAGTTTGTTAGGTCCTAGAATTAATAAACGAGCTAATTTTGTTTTTGAATTAGTTCATTCTAATATTTCAGAACAACATGACTCAACATGGGATTCTTCACCAAAGTTCCTGTGTTGACACACCCTCTCAAAACGGAATTGTTGAGAGGGAGAAAAGACGTTTACTTGAGACAACTCGAGCTCTTATTTTCCAAATGAAGGTTCCTTAGCAGTTTTAGATGCACGACCTCATGTTACTAAGTTGGACCCAAAAGTTTTGAAGTATATCTTTTTAGGTTATTCTCATCTTTTGAAAGGGTATAGGTGCTATTCTCTTGATCTCAGTAGATATCAGGTGTCAACTGATGTGGTGTTTTCAAAAAACACACCTTTCTTTCCCTCATCTTTGATTTCTACGAGTCAAGGGAAGGAAGATGAATGGCTAATCTATACTTTCACTCTTGAGTTAAATGTTGGGTAGCCAAGTGCGGAGTGAATAATTGTTGAAAGCATGTAAGTAGTAAACCCACCCTAAGATGAGTACTCTCTTATACCAACTTCCCCAGAGCTTCTGGTAGCACGACCGAGACAGTGACGGGTTCCTCAGGGATGGAGCCACAGAAGTTTTGAGAATTTGAAATAAGGTCACAATGAGACGAGCTGTTTATCATTATGATAGGTGTCAAGTGGGAGTGAGCAACCAGTAGCTTGTGTCCCTCAGCATTAACAAAGATGCTAATTGTTCAAGTTTATTTCAAGAGACCCAAGACCTATGATACATGTCTTACACTAGCTCGTTGGTCAGCAGATCCTCCTCCAAGTGATCTTGATCTTCCCATTGGTCTTTACAAAGGTGAACATCAGTGCTCCCATTCTAAATCTACTTATCCTGTTGCTAATTTTATTTCATATGATCACTTGTCTCCGTCGTCCTACTCTTTAATTGCTTCTCTAGACTTAGTCTCTATTCCTAAGACAATTAAGGAGGCTTTAAGTCATCTTGGGTGGCATAATGAGATGATTGAAGAGATAAATGCGTTCAACGAAAATCACACTTGGGATTTGGTGGATCTACTTAAAGGAAAGAAAGCAGTGGGATGCAAATGAGTCCTTGCAGTCAAAGTTTATTAGATGGTTTGGTCACTTGACTTCAAGCTAGACTTGTTGCTAAAGGATATACTCAAACTTATGGAGTGGACTATTTTGACACTTTCCCCAGTGACCAAACTGACCTTTGTTCTTTTATTCATTTCAATACCTACTTCTCAAGATTGGCCTTGGACATTAGGAATGCATTCTTTCATGGCGACCTCTAGGAAAAAGTGTATATGGAGCAACCTCTTGGGTTTGTTGCTCAGGGGGAGTATGGGAAAGTATGTCATTTAAGGAAATCTTTATATGGTCTGAAGCAGAGTTCCCCTACCAGGTTTGGCAAGTTTAGTGAGGTAGTTCAGTAATTTGGGTTGAAGAAAAGCAAGTGTGACCATTTAGCTTTTGTTATTACAGGAAATGACGGGATCTCATTTCTCAAGTCATTCTTGCATACCAAGTTTCATACAAAAGACTTAGGACAATTGAAATACTTCTTGGGAGTAGAGGTGACAAAAGCAAGAAAGGGTTTTTCTTGTCCCAAAGAAAGCATGTGCTTGACTTGCTTATAGAGACCAGGAAAATAGGAGTCAAGCCATGCAACACACTAATGGTTCCTAATGTGCATCTTACAAAAGATGATGGTGATCTATTTGAAGATCCAAAGAGATACAAGAGATTAATTGGGAAATTAAACTATCTCATATTAACTTGTCCAAACATTGCATATGTAGTTAGTATTGTTAGCCACTTTATGTCTGCACCTCCAATCAAAAATTGGGCAGCTATGGAACAAATTTTGTGTTACTTAGAAGAAATTCTTGGACTTGGAATACTTCACAGAAATCATGGTCACACTAGCATTAAGTGTTTTGCTAATGCTAATTAGGTTGGGTCCAAGGTTGATAGAAGATCCTCTACTAGTTACTGTGTCTTTGTTGGAGGAAACTTGGTATCATGGAAGAGTAAAAAATAGAATGTTGTATCGCGATGCAGTGCTGAATTTGAATACAGAGCCGTGGCACAACCAGTATGTGAGATTACGTGGATACATCACCTTTTAGCTAAAGTTGGCTTAACATCTTTATTACTGGCGAAACTCTGGTGTGATAATCATGTTGCTCTTCATATTGCCTCAAAAGCGGTGTTTCATAAAAGAATCAAACACATTGAGGTTGATTGTCACTTTGTTCGAGAGAAAATTCTAGAGAATTTGATATCCATTAGATATGTAAAGACAGGAGAGCAACTAGGTGATCTATTCACCAAAGCCTTAAATGGGACTGGGATTAAATACATTCGTAACAAACTGAACATGATTAACATCTATGCTCTAGTTTGAGAGGGAGTGTTATTTTCTGTGTCTTTTCCATGTATAGATAGCATAACATAGGAATCTAATTAGTAGGGGGCCTCTTATGAAAAAATAATTAGTAGAAGGCTAATTTGTATGAATGAGGATGATTTGTAGGAATTTGATCCTTAGTGTAGCAGCTATAATATATATATATATATATATATAAACCCCTAATTTGTAAGAATAAAATATAAGAAAACATTCTTTCTTACAGAATCTAATGGGAGCAAAAGTAGAAAGGAACAGAAGTGTTGTTGATAAATGACTTGTTTGTTTGAAGTTCATGAGAAGATAAAAGCTTTATTTTAAGTTGGCTTGTTTTTTTATTGACATAATATTCTGTTTTGTGTCTTCAACTTAGAAATTGAAACTCGTCTCTGACAAAAATTACAAAATTTTTGTGTTTAGAAAACTATAGAAAACCCTAAAGTTACTTGTGAAGTAAATTAACTTGTAGGAGCATACATTTTAAGTCCACAGAAGTGTATGTATTGCGTGGCAATGTGCATTTTGAGTGCGTGCTTAGTGTCGCCATCTCAATTTTCAATGGGCTTTTATGTGTTAGCTTATAGTAGGTTGGAATCTTAATCTTTCCCAGGTAACAAGCGTGGGAATAAATACAGAGTGGGGACTACTCATGGCGAGCATATCAGAGGATAATGGCGAAGAAACACCTTTACAGGTTACTTTTGTTTGTTGTTTTAAACATTTGTATGATGCTTAATGGTTGATTCCTGATTTTAACATCTTCACAAGTTGGTAAATTTAGGTACGATTGAATGGCGTTGCTACTTTTATTGGTATGGTTGGTCTAGCAGTAGCAGTAGCTGTTCTGATTGTCCTTGTGGTCAGGTAGTTTTGTTATGGATATTAAATGAATCTATTTTTTGCTCTCATTTGGTTTTGAAAATTGATTAGCATATTTAACTTTGTGATTGAGCAGATTTTTTACTGGGCACTCCAAAGATCCAGATGGCAGAGTCCAATTCACTGCTGGGAAGACTAAAGTTGGTGATGCAATAGATGGTTTCATAAAGATATTCACTGTTGCAGTATGTATTCGTTTAGATAAGTTTTGATACCTTTTGAATGCTCATCTTGGAGTGTTGGCTAACCTGAACAAAACTCTAGGTGACAATTGTAGTTGTTGCTGTACCAGAAGGTCTTCCATTGGCTGTTACTTTGACGTAAGTCATTGTTAATTCCATCCTCCATTCAGTCTGTGCCAGCCACTATGAAAACACTAACCCATGTCCTGTATCCAGTCCTGTGCTCATCCCTGTGCAGAACTGTTCAGACAACTATAATAGAGGATGCTTTACATTTCTTGGTTAGCTGAAATTAACATCTTGTCCATGAGAAAGGATGATTTCTCCTATGATTAGTCAATATGTATTCCAAAATTGCACTGCTATTTTACATGATTTCATTTTTGGTTACTGTCACCTGCTCTATTGTATGGCGTGATATTATCATATTTTAACCTTCCATTGGTTTGGTTATGCCTCAGTTGTATTTATTGCTGCTATTTGCAAAGCGCAGATATTGTATAAACACAGATTTTTTTTCTTTACATAGCCTTGTTTAATATGTATTTGCTCTGTAGGCTTGCGTATTCAATGAGAAAAATGATGGCTGATAAGGCATTGGTATGTATACTTAATATATATTGAAGCATAGCTAACCACATTCATTTTCCTTAAATTTTTTCTCAATATATTCCCTGAGTCATGTTACACAATTAAACTGCAGGTCAGGAGGCTATCAGCCTGTGAAACAATGGGTTCTGCAACTACCATTTGCAGTGACAAAACTGGGACCTTAACTCTGAATCAGGTAAATTAGTTCTCTTTGCTTCTATTTTTCTTTTGGATAGCTAACCTGGGATGTCTTAATGGCCGTGGCCATTAATTAATGGAGAACTCTAGGGTAATTATTTTTATTTGCAATGGTAATTCTTTTATCATCCTTACACAGATGACTGTGGTTGAGGCATATGCTTGTGGAAAGAAAATTGATCCCCCTGATAATAAGTCACTCCTGCCTCCTATGGTTCGTTCTTTGCTAATTGAAGGCATTGCACAAAACACAACTGGAAGTGTGTTTGTGCCTGAGGTATGTTTTAGCAGACAGTTGTTATGGTTGCTTATTTTTATTTAATTTACATTCTAAATAGGAGATGAATGCAGATGCTCGGACAATGTATTATATCTTATGGTGTTTTTTAGGTCCCGTGGTTTAATGGTGTGCAATAATTAATATATTAATTCTGTCCTACACTTGTTTGTTGTGAATGCGTGCTGCTTGTGCAGTGATTCTTTCGAAAAGTTTAGGGCCTCTTTGTTTTCATTTCCAATCCCCACTTTCGTTTTCATTATTATTTAAAAATGAAAACCATCAACTTCTATCCATTTTCACTCAAAATATTCCTTATCTTCATTCTCAATTCTTTTTAAACATACTCCATCATCCTACTATAACATTAAGCAAATTAAAATTTGATTTGACATAAAATATCCTCTATCATTATAAAATTAATAAAAAATATAAATCAGCTAACTTTTCAACCCTATACCTACTCCAATCATTACTTTCCAACAAAAAATCTAAATACAATCTCATTTTCATTTCAAAATCATACCTATTTTTGAAATGCATGAAAATGAAAATTGGCTTTGAAAATAAAACCAAATGGCCCCTTAATTTTTCAAATGCCACAACATTTATTGCTAACCTTGGCTGTCTGTTTTATGTTGAGAAGAAATCATTATCATCTGGTGCTCTGTAACTTTTTTTTGTTGCATCAAACTTTTTTACACTTCTGGTGAGTTCCATCACTATTGTAATTGTTTTTTTAAATTGGGTGTCTGCTTTATTGCAGACTAAACTCCACCATGTGAATTTACCATCTTTTGTGCTATATTGTCATTTTTATGTTGATACATTTATTTTTGGAGGAGAATATTTAAGATGAAGCTGTATTTTGTCTAAGAGTATACTAAAACACTTGAAGCTGTGGAGTTTGTAGCAGGAAAGCATCTGGGCCTTGTTACAAATATCATCTATTTAGTATTGCTCTTTCATGACAGTGGTAGCTCTGGATTAGCTTTGTCTTACTTATTTTTATTTATTCTGCATGACACTTGCTGTGGCTGGTCTTTAATAGGGTGGTGGAGTACTGGAGATGTCTGGATCGCCAACTGAAAAGGCCATTCTGCTGTGGGGAGTAAATGTAATGCAATGAAGTCCTTCTACTGGTGAATAGAGTTTTGTGTTCTCTTTGTAACTTGATATCCTTTTGTTGTCTTGTCCTCTAGCTCGGAATGGATTTTTGTGCTGTTCAATCAGATTCAGTTATAATTCATGCTTTTCCATTCAACTCGGAGAAAAAGCGAGGCGGTGTTGCATTAAAACTGGTAATTTCAGAAATCTATCAGATGGTATATTTTAGCTGTGTTTTCCTCTGCCTTCTTAACTTGAAGAATTAGAAACTTTGTTGACTTTCTGTGGCTCTTATGTGTTCTTTCCTTATGTACTAATTGTGGCTGTTTTGGCAGTCGGATTCTGAGGTCCATGTACACTGGAAAGGAGCTGCAGAAATAGTGCTTGCTTCTTGTACAAGCTACATTGATGAGAACGACTGTGTGGTGTGGATGGACGAAGATAAGGTTTGCGCACATGACAGCTTTTCTAGCTCTTTCTTGCCCTGATCCCCTCCAGCAAACTCTTTTTGCAATGTGTCAGTTTCTACGAACTTGGTTAAGAGTAATTTGTTCTGAGTGTTGCGTTAATTTGGAGAGACCATAAAATTGGAGTTCTGTATCCAATTTTGACCTTGATAAGTTGTCGAATGATGAATACCACATGCTTTGTCTTTCAAATTTTAGCATGATTTTCAGTTTGATTTCAGATATGACATGAGGTTATTGTTCTATGCAGCTATCATTTTTTAATAAAGCAATTGAAGAAATGGCTGCAGGAAGCTTGCGTTGTGTTGCTATTGCCTATGGGTTGTGTGAAACAGAGAAGGTTCCAACTAGTGATGATAAACTGGAAAATTGGCAGTTACCTGAAGAAGACCTCATTCTGCTAGCCATTGTTGGTATCAAGGTACTTCTTTTGTCTTTATGATTGCTGTTAGTCTAATTTTTCTGTAGAGAATGACTTATCATTTGGAATCTTTAAAACCATGAAAACGATTTGCTTAAATTTCTCTCTTTCGGAGAGTAATTATGTGCATTTACTTTATAACTAGAAATCTGTCAATCAATCAAGAACACTTAATTAAATTCTGGAATGATGCTATTGCCTGCACATGCCAATTTAATGAACTGGAACATGAGCGACTTTTTCTTCTAGATATCTTTATTGTTGCCATAATCATCGTCTCCTGGCATTGGTAGCCTGACCAAGTTATTCTCTTGAAGTTTAATCTTGGTCTTCTTTACTGTCTTCCCTTTTCCTTTCTGGGTGCTGCTAGTGCCTTCTTATTTAACGTGATTCTATGTTGCAAGTTTCTGTTTTTGTCCCATCTTGTCTGTCAAACCCACCTTCTTGCCATCTGTTTGATGTCAAAATTCTATCTATTAATAGAGTTAACACATGTGATATAGGATCCTTGTCGACCAGGTGTGAGAGATGCTGTTCAATTATGCATCAATGCTGGTGTTAAGGTATGTACATTTGTCACTGCTACTTGTTCTTAAAAATGGATTTTGTTTGTTGTTATAATCTTAGTGCCAAATGTGACGTCAATTGTCATATGTCACATAAAGTGGGGTTAATGTGCTGTTAACTGGTGTCAAATCATGATGTTGGTTATCTTTTAATAATATGAAATTTGATGATTACTATGGAATGATGATATAAAATAGCTATTTAATCTGTGTTGTAATGTTCTATTATAGTTTATATTTACAAGGAGAGAGAAATAATCTTTGTTAGGTACGAGGAGTAATTATGAAGAAAGTAAAAGGAAAGGTATTGGAAAATGGGGTTGCTTTGGGAATGCAATCTGAATTTGAGAGTGTGTCCTAAAAATGGTTTAAAAGATGCATATCCATTTTTCTGATGTTAGGATCTGATTTGTCATCCAATTAATACAACCAAACAAAACCTATGTTTTTCCTGCAATATTCTTTTTTTTGTGGTATAATATCAGCTCTTCTCAGCCCAATTTGTGTTTTATAACATGCTCTCTATAGACTATATCTTCTATTTTCCCTTTCCCCCCTTCATCATTTCAACATTTCTATTTTCAATGTCCCATGAGCAAGGTTTGGTTCATTGACTTTACCACTGTCTTTCTTTAACAACCAGTTACAATGCCCGCTCGCCAACTGAGTTTATCATTCAGCATGTTTTCAAGTATATTTTTTGATACTTCAGTTTAGACATTATGTATTGTTAAAGCATGAAATACTATTTTTATTACTCCTTGGTGCTGCGCTCTGTGCTCAAGGTGCCACTTCAACCCAGAATGTGGGACGATCAGGTTCAAAGAATTTTTCTTCTTTGTTTTTCTCTTGCAAGGTTAAAAATTCTGCATAGTAAAATTTAGCTATATACTTCATCAAAAAATCTGCTTGCATGCATTTTACCGAAGTGGAAGCTAGAAGGGGACCTTAAAAGGTCTCTTAATGCTAAATGTGGCAAGAAAGTCATTTTGAAATGTATATTTGCGTATCACAAGAGGATGTTTTTGTTTATGGAAACTAGGTTTAGTGCTTGTAAACTATTCATTTAAAAAATTAAATGTACCTAAAGAATGTTTAATAATGCTTATAAGCTCTATGTTGTAGCAGAACTTTGTACTAATAAGCACCTTCTTTAAAGCCAACATAATTGTAAGTTAGTGGTCTGAACATCTGGCAGTAGTCTCTGTATATTTGTTTTTCTGCTGTTCTCAGTTTTTTGTTACACGAGATTTAGAACTTAGTAATTGGATTCCCCTCATAGTTATGATTATTTTGAAAAAACCATTTAATCCTTTTTCATATGCTTTGATAGCATAAGCACAACTGGACGTGGAACTGTCTTTTGATATTAATAGTTGATACATTTACATATTTAGGGAAGTTTGTTTTTCTTTTAATAGGCCTTTGATCTGTGGACATGGGAAATCTTCTCTTCCATGGCATTACCCATCATCTTATGCCCATTAAATTATTGAAATAATCATTTTCCTGTTGATATGGATGATTGTTTCAACAACTTAATTACAAAATGATACATAACACTATAGAGAATATCTCAAAATACGGGTACTAGAGCATTATAGATGCTGTGGCCACTCTTAATTTATTCGTCTTTTTTTTTTTTCTAGTTCTGTTAATATTCATATGGTTGTGATTGCCTTTCTAATGCCTGCAATATTTGGTCTGCATGGTTGTAGTCGCCAAACAAATATTTTTATTTGTTGAAACCATAAATGAAATTAGTTTGGAAACAGTGGGGTTTTTTCCTACATGATTTGGCATGATACTTCTGTTTTCATGATCTCATGATGGCTTATAATTGATAAATGACAATCTTATGCCATTATGCTAATGTGATTTACTAGAATGCCATGGTCAGATAACTATTAGTTTGTTTACTCCAGCACTAGTATTTTATGCCCCTCAAACTTTGCTTATAGTTGATGAATATTTATTCCTTCTGCTCTATTTTCTTTGTATGTCAACCATGAATTACTGGCGCAATAATTTTAATTTTATTGGGTTGACAATTGTCTAGGTACGCATGGTCACTGGAGACAATCTCCAAACAGCTAGAGCAATAGCTTTGGAGTGTGGTATATTAGGGTCAAATGCAGATGCTACTGAGCCTAATCTTATTGAAGGGAAGACATTTCGTAACTTAACTGAAACACAGAGATTAGAAGTGGCTGATAGGATTTCGGTATGAGCAGAAAATTGACTTGGAGTTTAAATGTGTTGTTTAGTTATATCTCTGCTTGTGGAAGGGTTGCTGATGAATTGTTGCCACTTACAGGTGATGGGAAGGTCATCACCAAATGACAAATTATTGCTTGTGCAAGCATTGAGAAAGAGGGGACACGTCGTAGGTGTTACGGGAGATGGAACCAATGATGCTCCTGCATTACACGAGGTCTGATTTTTCTTTTCAGATGCATTTAATATTGTCCCGTGAAGTTGATGTAGAGGATCTTGGCTTATGCTTTCATACGCCTGATCTGTTTACGCACTGGTGCCAAAGTTTCTTTATCAAGGCATCTGTTTGATTGGATAATTATGATTATCATATTAATCCATCTTTTGGTGATTTATTACTTGTCAAAACTCCAATGGTTGTCAACTTTATAGTTTATAATGGTTTCTTTTCTAACCAGATATGTTTAATTGTAGAAAAGATTAATATAAATCTGAACTAAACTTGCTGGTTACTTTTTCTGAATGGTGCTGCTTGGTAGGATTATAGAGATGTAAAGTATGCTATTTAATTGGGTGTGTGGAAGTGTGAGAGTGGTCTGCTTGAAGGACTTCTAGTTCCCTTTTTGCTTATTTTGCCTCTCCAGTTCATTTGATCTGTCTTGAAATTGTACATTGATGTAGGCTGATATTGGCCTTGCGATGGGTATTCAAGGCACAGAAGTTGCCAAGGAGAGTTCAGATATCATTATATTGGATGACAACTTTGCTTCTGTCGTAAAGGTTAGTTTTTTATGATGACTATTTTGATATCACAAGCACAATGACATTGCAAAAGATACTATTGGGTGGGGCTGGGCAGATCTTTTCCTCATTACTTGTCTAGTTAATAATGAAAGAATTTTAGTGTCCAGTAGTTCAAGTGTCTAAATGTAATAAAATCAAAATTGCAGGTTGTACGATGGGGTAGATCTGTTTATGCCAACATTCAGAAATTTATTCAATTTCAACTCACAGTTAATGTTGCAGCATTGGTAATCAATGTTGTGGCTGCAGTTTCATCTGGTGATGTCCCACTCAATGCAGTGCAGGTGTGTAATCTCTCCTTCCCCATGGATGTGCTTATCTGCATTGGTGTGCTCTGATTGATTTCTGCTTTCTCAGTGCAAAAATACTATACTTTATTTTCAGTTTAAGGCATTAATTACCTTATTCAAATTCTTCTGTCCAGCTTCTCTGGGTAAATCTTATCATGGACACATTAGGAGCTCTTGCACTAGCCACAGAGCCTCCTACGGATCATCTCATGCACAGAAATCCTGTTGGTAGAAGGTTAGATTTCTGCATCACATATGCAGAGTTCTGATACTGTCATCTACGTGATTGCTATATTGATTTCTCCTTTTCAATGTTTAGACATGTTTTCTCATCTGGCCTTTCATTAATCTCCGCTCTAATGAACACAGAAATAATCAGCAGTAAAAATGCGATTCTAAAATTTGCCTGAAGGATTGGAATACTGTGTACATGATGCTAACTTGGAAAAAGAATCACCATGATGCTGCTTGGTTTCCTTTTTATCATGCAGTAATAGTCCTTTTTGTTAGTTGCAACTGGCTAAAAATGTTTGTGGTGCTTTACTCTTGCATTCAGGGCCATCAAAAAAATTAAATGGAAGTATATTTACTTTAATGTTTGAGTTCGCTTTGTATACCTCCAGAATAGATCGCATTTCAAAGCTTTTTGTGAATCACCGATGTTACTTGGTGAAGCACGCTATTCTTGTTTGCATGTTCTCTTTATATTTATGTGTATATATCTCATTATCATTAAGATAAATGAAATGTGGTTATTTATGTGTGGCTGTGTGGGTGTTTATCTCAAACAGAAGTGTATAACTTATTAGTCAAAACCCTTGATGCTTATAATACTAAATCTTTCAGGACTGTTACTCTTTTGTTTTGTTATCAGATAGCAAGATGGGGTCGTTATTTTTCTTTCAGGATGACTATATAGAACAAAAAAAGAGTTGATAAATGATAAATTTTTCAGGACTGTTACTCTTTTGTTTTGTTATCAAATCTTTTTTTGTTTTTTGTTGGATTATTATGTGGTGATATGACTAATTCATCGAGTATCTGTTGATCAAGGAATTGTTGGTGTTTCAGGGAACCTCTTGTAACCAATATAATGTGGAGGAATTTGTTAATACAGGTATAAAGTACTTTCGGCTAACCAATAACCATATTAATTGCATTTTAATAGCTGAAATGAGAATGAGCTCATTTTTAGTTGAATAATTGCAGGCTCTATATCAAGTCACTGTTCTCTTAGTCCTCAATTTCCGAGGAAGGAGCATGCTGAATCTAGAACATGATACGAGTTCTCATGCCTTCAAAGTCAAGAATACACTAATATTTAATGCATTCGTCCTTTGTCAGGTAAGTGTATAATGCTAATGATTAGATGTACTCCAGTGTGGAATATTTTAAATTAACAATACAGGACAGAAATTTGCAACTTCAGTTTCATCTCAGCCTATAGACTTAACTAGCTGTGCTGCATTTAAATGATGCTCGATGTTTATGTAATATGTGTTGGGAACTCCTGTTTGATTTTGCAAGAGTGGATAGACAGCTAGGGGCGATACATTTTTTCTGTTTCCTTTTTTTTTTTTTTTG
>JACGDI010005690.1:1961007-1990321 GCA_014898725.1 Jacaranda copaia
CTCTCTCTCTCTCTCTCTCTCTCTCTCCCCTTTAACGGATTCCTTGTCAATTTTAATAATTCTAGATATTCAATGAATTTAATGCTCGAAAGCCAGAGGAGATCAATGTGTGGAAAGGAGTCACTAAAAATCATCTCTTCATGGGAATAGTTGGCCTTGAAGTGGTGCTTCAGGTATGACTGTGATTCCTAGTAGCAGTTGTAGCTGCTGTATTTCATGTAGTCTCATCATCTTTTACTTTTCCTCGCCTGGCCTCTCTTGTCGTAAAGGTTATCATAATCTTTTTCCTTGGGAAGTTCACTTCTACCGTTCGTCTCAGTTGGAAATTGTGGCTCGTCTCCATTGCTATTGGTTTTATGAGGTTGGTACACAATTGTATAAGCATTCCAGTAATGTGCCTCTCGAATCTTGAGTTGCATTCTTTAACATGCTAGAATAAATAATCTCCTGTTTTACTCATTATTATTCATTAGAGCTGGTCGAATACTTGAGTGTGAGGACACATATAACTCACATTACTATTAGCACCTTCATGATATTCCTGTAGCTGGTGTGGAACATTACTTTCTGCTTTTTCCTTTCCAGCTGGCCTCTTGCTGTTGTGGGAAAACTGATTCGTGTTCCAGAGAGGCGTTTCAGTGAACTATTAACAGAGAAAATTCATCGACAAAGAAATCCTAATGGTGCTAAATACAACTGTTTCTATTCTCAAAAGAACCACATTTTGAGTCTGACGTGATTCATTAACAATCTCCTTTTTTCTCTTTACAGGTTAAGGGCATACAGCGCATTTTGGAAGTTTCTGCAGAATATAGGCTAACATTTGTATAGATACAGAAAACAGCAACTCACTAAAAGTTGTGGGTATAATGTTCAAATTTGAATTTGTATTTGTTTCTAAGCTAAGCCAATACTCTCAATAGTCCTTTTGTTTTAGCTAATAAGATGCTGTTTGAGGTAGTAATTGTGCCTCGATAGCTAGTTATTCATACCAAGTGCTGGGTTTAGGAGTTAGGAGATTTACCGTTTCATACATTTCAACAGGATTAATGGTTGATTAATTCAGCTAATGCTTTGATGCACTTTGCAGTTGCACTTGCATTGAGCGTCAATACAGTCAAGGTCTTGACGTGCTTTTGTGGTTGTATTCTCTGGCTTTGGTTCTATTCGTTAAGCACTTGTATGTACCAAGACAGACAAATTTGCTAGGAAGCATGATGAGATTATGGATATGGATTTACTGCAAAAGAGTTTAGCTTCTAAAGCATCATCTTATTTATAGTTTGAAAACGAAATATCTATAATTGGATACAGACACCGAATAGGACCACAACCAACAGAGAAAAAACATGCAGTATGTTCAAGTTTTCAGCAGAAGCAGGAATATGCAAAGTGGCTTTTCTTTGCTACATATGGGGAAATATAACTATTAAGATCCATTGCAGTAGCAGAAGTGTTCTTAGCTGGAACAAATATCTGTGTGTTACCATGAGCAATTCTTTTCCCCACAACACTAGCATAAAACCTGCTTGGAAATGCTGGGACAAAGACGTCACCCTGTGTGCACATGTAGAAGTCGATGAATTTATCATATTCCCCACTTTCTGAACCCAAGAACTTTGCCTTTTCATCGACTGGCATTATTGCATCCTGGTTGCACAGTAACATAATTTAGTGGATGAAGAGATGCAAACTTCGAGTTCCATTTTTGAGTTAAAAGAGAATGGTACCTTAGTAAAAGTGTTGGGGAAGACATTCCTCAGTGCATTAAGACTCCTATGCCATCCTGTCTGAGTTAAATATATAGTTGTGTCTTTGTGAAAACCAATATGCTTCAAAAACTTACCAATTTCTTCAGCATTATAACACCTTTTACTTGCTGCATCAGTCTCCCGGCAGCTCTTCTTTTCCAACATCTCAACCGTTAAGTCTACCGCAACAAAACGGCCACTCGATTTCGGGCTCAGGCTTCTGAGCGTCCCTACCATTGAATCAACCAGCTCCTGTAACTCTGCCTGCAACTTAAGGCTTTCAAACATTGCCAGGCATTGATACTCATTAGACAATTTGTCTACTTTTCCCCTTGTAATAGCTGCTGAGGAATTGAAGTAAGTCATAATCCTCAAATTTTGTTTGCTTTGGAAAATTGGCTCAATGTTTGAAGCTATGAAATCTTTAGAAACTCCATTAGGGACCCTGACAATGAGGAGCCTCCCTTTTGATAATCCAGCTGGTGGATTTTTGTCAACTTGGACTATTCCATTCAGGCTTGTCACAAACTTGTTTACATCATAGATTTCTCCAAAGTGCCTGAATATAATTCTAGATCAGTTCAAGATGTCAGTGACTCGATTTTCATCCCAATTCCCATGAAAAAGACTCAGCAGCTAATTTTAGCCTGATGATGGTAACCTATTATACATGGTAAAGTTTTCACAAATTCTTTTATCTTCTTCTAGCATATACAGAGTTTCTCGCAGACAAACCACATAATTCACTCGAACCCAACAGGCTAAAAATTAGAAAAATAAAAAGTAGTTAATTCATGGCATAAAACTTAACAATCACCTTTTCTCTCCAACTTTGGTTCTCCTAATATCAGGAATTGCAAGTCTTGCTCCAAGATGCCTGGCTACCATCACAGCATTTGCTATCTGAGATGCCATAAAGAATATATCAATAATCAAATTGGAATATTGCTGGTAAACTTTTCATCAGTAATGACTGGAAACAAAATAAAATACATAGCTCTAACATCAAAGAAAATCTAAGTAAACCTGTGAAGCATGAAATTCAGGGCCATGAGTCAACGTGAAAAAGATGTAACCATTGGATTTGCCTTTCCCTTCCGCAAACAGAACAAAATTAAACAAGAACCAATTAAGCACAAGAAACTGGATTTTTGTTGTCTATAAACACACATATACAAGCATATATTGGAAAACTTACTTAGTGGAGGATTTTTCCAGCAAGGTTTTGCTGGTTCGTTGTTTTCCGTCCAAGGACCATAGCCGATTTCAGTTAGTTTGACCATGCCTGGTTTTGAAACCTTGAGGGCATTGTACTGGACATTAGGCGATCCCGGCAATGGTTCCTTGAAAAAAAAAATACTGAAAATGTTCAAACCCACATTTTATGGCTCTCATTGTACTCACAAATCACCAACAGTAAATATTTCAAGTTTCTATAAAAATTCATTATAAAATTTAAATATGTATATTTAAGCAATCTATAACATAATGACTCCTGGAAGACAGTTAAATTAATACCAAGAATAACATTAATTGATATTACATAATTAGTGTGATGTTGAGTTATTCTTAAGAACTTTGTGATTTATATTTGGACAACTTATTTGTAGTAAATTTTTTATCAGATTTAGCATTTAAAATTACACCGTAAATTTTGTTAGACAACCACACACTTCTTTTGCCAAAGATATTTGTCGAATACTAATATTATTTATGATTTTTTTTTGTAATATTGGTCAAAACTTCTTTTATACATTATGAAAACAACAATGAATTTGGAGACATAAACAGACTAACATTACCGAAAAGAAGTTCGTAAAAATAGTAAGAAAAAGAAACGCATTCAATAACAGTTGCCAAACAACATTAGCGTTTCCATTATGAGATAAACTCAATAAAAAGGATTTATTTAGTACCTTTCTTATAAAATCAAATACTCTACTGTCACTTAATGGAAAATGACATATTTCTACAAATCCAAGTACTTGGTTTAAGGCATTTGCTGCAGCAAAGTAAACCAATTTAGATGTTGTCAAGTTCTGGAATTCAGAAAACAAAAATGAAAAAAAAAAAGACCTTACAAACAAGAATATAACCAAAATAAATCTGTCATAATTAAGTTAATTCTTCTCCTCTTTTAATTTCTCAATTAATAAAATAAAAGATCATGATACATCTGATGATTAAGAAGGCCACTACCATATCCTTTTCTTTCCAACTTCTTTAATCTTTAAAATTTCCCTGTATGGTGGTCAAGTTATAGCCTACACATGAAAACAAATTGTCTCAAGCACAAATGTATAATTAAACAACAGAAACCAAACTGAGCGGCACAAAACCAAATAATAGGTGCCAAAAAAAAAAAAAAAAAAAACTTACCAGAAGTGGATCTATATGGTCTCTTTTTATCATGTTCCCGAGCATTATAAACATGGAAAATGTAAGAAAAGCAGCCATCACTTGCCTCAAATCAACTGCCATTCTTCCACCCTTTTCCTCTCTAATTTCTCAAGTATAAGCATCTAGCAGCAATATTTTATTTCCTCAGACCCTGTGTATATATACACACAGCAAACAAGTTGGCTTCTCTTTCCCAATTTGTCTTCATATCAGCCAATATTACTTACACTAGAGCAGTAATACACCGACTGAGGGTAGGAGGAAAGCACAAAACACCAGGACATGGCTTAAATTTCAGTAAAGTGACAGCCAAGAGACAGCTCGCACACTGCATGCAGTGATGCACTAAAAATTTTTAGTTTTTCTTTTTTCTTTGTTTAGCTGCTTAATTTCTTCACGTAATGATGAGCGGTTTGGCTATATTCATTGGAAGATTTGGTTTTTGTGAGGGAATGCTATTGTCACTTGCTCGATATATCTGACTTATTCTTTTCATTGTTGTCACAACCAATTAGACTAAGTACAAAGTCAACATTGTTAATTTTCACTATGAATTAAAATTCTTTGGTTGCTAAGAAAGAAAGTTTTATATATGACAATTTTCTATTTTAAGTAAGTTGGCGATGGGAGTTTTGGTTTCGATGGGTCATTTGTCTGTTTCTGTGTGTGTATTGAAGGGATCTTTCCGCAACCATAGGTTTATGAATATTAACTTCATTTACGCTAGTATATTGATCATTTGTTTGATTGTTGTGCAAATTTGTTTAATGTTTTAGAAGTAAGTCCTCCTTCTCCATATATTCATGCACTTTCTATATTCATTTTCTTCAATATCCTTCATTCTACCATCGTTTCTTATACATTACTACTAATGAAAGGAAAAGCATTGTCTACATGTAAGTTGTTCTCTTTACTAGCTTTCTAGAAATCAACTTACTAAAAATGTTAAAGTTTTATAGCAACTCATGCTTAATTTACTTTTTCTTTCTTAAAATTACTGAAGATTGATTAATATAATTGTTCGATTACAAAAACACGTGTTTGTCGAATGAATGGTTTGTCATCTTAGCATCGTGCAATCAATAGTCTTTAGCAATGCTCATTGACAGTAATGTACATTCGAACGGAACTATGGCCTGAACGACGCATGCAATCTATTTTTTATATTTTCTTCCACGAACTCAACACCTTATTTTTCACAAAATTGGGATTTTTCATCATTTTAAATGAAGAATAGATTATATCATTCAAAATAAATGCAACGACCAACTAACGAATCTTATTTATAATGTTTGCTTTATTGCTATAATTGGGATTAATGCTAGATATCTACATATATTTTATATATACAAAAATACTATAATCTTGGACATTCTTTTATGTTGTTGGGATATTTACTTAATGTATTTTCAATGAAAAACATAACGGGTAGTTGGTACTCTTTTTATATCTACAACACAGAAAAATTATATTAGCTGTAAAATATTAAAAAAATTAGAGTTATTACTAATAATATGTATTGGATGAAAAGAATATAATTGTATTTCAATAATAATTGTTTTCAAAAATTTAATAGTAATAACAATTGTATTTATATTTCTATATTATAAATAATTAATAATGTATGTATAGTGATAATTCAGTGGCAACACAAATCATTATGGACAATTTTATACAAGCCTTATTAATTGTTTACAATGATAACTTTTACCCAACTTTTTTATTATTAATCTTCCTAGTGACAATATATAATTCTCATTGTTATTGAACTTGTGAAATCAGTATTATATAAAAACAAAAATTCTTATCAACAAATGTATGTAATGAGTAATAGCTTTGATGTTGCCACTTAACATTATATAAATAACATTACAACTTAATTGGTACGCCATTCTAATAAATACTTGGTGATTGTAGCTTTATATCTTAAGTTAATTATCAAGCACTTTTGAATTCCTACTTCAACACCATTACTTGTAAGATCTAGGACAATTTAATTACTTACGATAATTTCCACATAAAACATCCCTCTAAATTATATGATGTCAAATAATTCAAACATTGAAATTTTTTAAAACAATTTTTCTCATTGTGATTCACCTACAAAAATAAGAAAAAGTATTTTAGTTGTTATATTGTCATTTAATATCTTCGATTTACGAAGTTTCATGAACTCTGGTTGTGGTTAATTATGTGCAATTATCAAACTTTGTTATTGAGACATTTTTTGCTAAGGTTTATATGAATTAACATATTTATACATTTTGTAGATTTAAGTTTCTTTGATTATTGATTATTTTCGAGCACACAAGAAAATAAAAGAAATCAAATACTTACTAAAAATTCCAATGTTTAATCACACATAATGTTATCGAAAATATTTGAAGTACAATATTCAACATATATGACCTGAAAACTTGAGCTTCTCAGTCTAATTAAATTGAATTATTCCAATTCATATAAGTGCAATATTTTGAATCATAATTCTTTTTCTCCTTTTCTTTGATCACCTTTCATTGTGACAAGATAAAATCACTCTTAGAATGGTGATCTTATTGACTAACTCAATCCCAGTTCCTCAGGAACTTTTGCTCCTGAGGAAGAAATTTACACTGAAAAATAGAGGCCAGCTAGCTAGACCAAGATATTGGTTCTTGCCTTGACTTTCAACAGTTGGCTTACTAGTTGTCTTTTCCATAAACATCAGCTGGGTAATGAACTTTAATTATAATATTATTCTTATGACTTCTACCTACCTAACATGAGCAGATAAATATTGTTTTATCTTTCAAATAATCACAATTTTTATATCTTTTTCTTTCAATATTGATAATAGACGGCTCTTTTTTTCCACTTTTTACAATCATTTATTTTACAAATCAAAATTAATCATACCATAAATTCAAATTTCAATATTCATCTCTTTTATATTTTTTTAAAGTTTGGATAATCTGACTAAAATGATTTGTAAGAAAAAGTCAAAGAGTGATACTTGAACATATTTTTTCACTTATATATCTTTATCAATTTTCATTTTATGTAATGCTTAATTTTTAAATAATAGAGCACATTATTCACACTATTCACCTTTTGTTTAAATTTAATTTTCTTTGTGCAATAACTTTCTTAAATTTTTTATTATTCGTATTTTCTTTATTTTTCAGTCATTATATTTTATTGTTTCTATTATATTCATTAATTTGTTTTGGTTATTAAAAATAATATAACTGCGATATTTTCTATTCAATCAATCATTTTTGTTATTCTTTCATATTTTGGATTTTTTCACTTTTTGTTTATGTTACTGTCAAATTTTTAAAGGCCACTAAATGTTCACCCAATCAGTTGGTACAAATTTTTTTCTTTTCCATTTCAATCACTACCCCTCCCCCCTCTTTCTTTCTGTTTTTTTTCCCTTTCCCTTCAGTCATCACACCTTGCATACTTAAATTTTCTCTTTCTGAATTTTGAATCTCTTTTGATTTTAGAGAAGTTCTTTTCAATGAAATTTTTTGTTTGATGCAATTAAATTATTTTCTCAATAATAAACTTTTTCTATACTATTGTTGTATTTTATTTTGCCCGTAAATTCGATTAATCATTTGTTGAGTACAAGCATTGCACTAATTCTTATTTATCCATCTAAGTTTTCCTTCCAATATAATCTATTTTATAGAAATTTTTTTTTTTTTTTTGCATTTGACATAATATGCCCATGATTTTTGTTAAGAAATTATCCATAAATTTCTACTTTAATCATAGTTTCTTTCTTGAGTTAGTTTTACATTTTAATAATATTTCTTCTTAACTATGTTTCACTTTGTGAAATTCCATTCGTTCATTGTCAAATATTTCTTCTAGCATATTGTCAATGGTAATTTATTAAGTAGTTCCCAAATCATGCGTATTTTATTATTTTATTATACTTTAGTCCTAACAATTTAATTCAAAATATATATGTTAATGAAATTACAAGTAAAATTCATTCTCCTTTTCTTAGAAGTTTTAATTTTTATTTAATTTGTCTTTGGATATCTTATTATCTTCTCTTTTCCAATGATAAAGTTTTGAGGCCTTTCATTATACAACAATGGTTGTATCATGCTCAATTATTATTCTAATGCTATCATTGTTTCTTTGCATCTTTTATTTTGTTACAATTAATATTTTCTACAGTTTTTTATATCTAATGAGTGATTCGTATCCTTAATTCCTTTTAAATCTTATTTTTTCTTATAAAGTATATCTAATAAGTAAGATCATGTCTCCATCTTCTTTTTAAAATTTTATAAGTATGCAAAAGGGATTTTTTATATTTTTTTTAAAATATTCTACAAGTTTTTATCTATTTCAATATATTCAATGTTGATTCTTCAGTTTTCTTTTAGAATTGGCATTTTTTAATTCTTGATATCTAATTTCAATCATTTTACGATTTGATACATAATTTTAAAATTTTGTTTATTATTTTATTATTCATTATATATAATACGAGATATATGTTGATACCAAGGCAATAAAATAGGAAAGGTGACAACACTTCGAATTCTCTATTCTATTTCATGTTTCTTCGCTTATTCCAACTTGATGAATGATATGTCAAGTGTATCTGATTTCTAATCAATTATTTTTACAAAAAAATATTTAATACACTTCACATATGTTCATGAAATGAAATAAAAAATGAAACATAGAATAAAATAGAGGATCCAAATTGTACAATTAGTGGCATGCAAAAGCAACAAAAGAAAAAGAACTAGGAGAATTCACGTTTTTGGAGTACTTTATAGTCTATACATTTCATCACCCATATCTTCTTATACATTACTAATATAATTAGATATATATATATATATCTTGATGTGACAATACTAAAAAATTCTTTAAAAAATAACAAGTTCCTACTTATTATCAAAATTAAAGTTTTTTAATCTAAGTCGTCTAAATCCAATCCAAGAACTCGATCGGGAAGGATTCAAGACCTAATTCTGTAAAGCCATTAGATCCAAGACATACGACGGCTCAAATGAGGGCAGATCAGCTAGAATTGCACCAAGGGCCAGAGCATAGGGGTCCTGGTGCTACTTAGGTGCAAAGAACTTTTGAAGGGCCAGAGCATAGGGGTCCTAGTGCTACTTAGGTGCAAAGAACTTTGGAATTAATTGCAATGAGTAGAAAACCTCACAAGCCTAAACAACAAGCAGGCACTCGAACATGAGAGCAATTAATCACCCAACAAATGGAATAGCTCAAAACGAAGAGTGAGGCAATAACATTGTTTTAGAGAATTGGTGGTCGAGATATTAGCTAAACTATAAATATTGAGTTGTTACACTTTATAAGTATTACAATAGTTACTTTTACTTACTAGCATTTTTCTTTACCTACCTCAAATATATTTATTAATTCAGAAATGAAGAGTTTTCACTATGTCTTTCAATTTTTCTAATTTTTTCCATACTTTCACAGCTTTAAATCAAGTTATTGAACTGTATCAATCTGAGACTCGAAGTTACTCAATTTTAATTAAATAAAATTTTCCAAATTCACATCATATCTTAATTCAAACCATTGTATCATGTAGGGGAGAAGAAGAAGAAATCATTATAAAATATCATTATATCATGTAACGTTTTTGTATCTGTACAAATCTTGTATATTTATTTATTTATCTATTTCATCAAGGACAATTACCCATCTCATGATAAGCCCATTTTTCCAAACCTTCCACTTCGAGCCAAAGACTTTAGATCATTCGTTCAAAATTAATTAATCAATGATTTGACTATTTTTTGAACACATACTTTATAAGCCAGTTGTAAATTGATTTAGCAAATTCATAACTTGATTCTTTTTGTATGCCATAAATTATATTTTGAAGCATAAATATATATAAATGTAATGGTTTGAATTTTAATTTATATTAATGACTAATTTTATCATTATTGAATTAAAATGCGATGAATCCAAACCAATGAAAAAGATCCATAATTCGGCATAAAAGGGTCCTAAACAAAATTGAGTAATTTAATATTTCTAAGATCAAACTACATTAATTTCTAACTAGGAGTTGCATTTGCTATTAATGGTTTTATCTTTTAAGCCCGTAGATCAATACAGAAGAAATAAGAACAGAAGTAGAGTGGAGTGAAATCCCATACCTCTATTGTTTCCTCGGCTGACCACCAAGAATGTCCACCACCAGCTCCGCCAGCGCAACCCGACCCGACCCATCGAGCCGCTCATCCAGATCATTCGATTTCCTCCCTTCTCCAGTCTTCGGCCGCGGCGCCTTCGCCTGAAGTCGCCCACCTTCACCCTCCCATCCGCGATGGCTGTCTACTCCCTCGTTCTCCTCACCCACTTCATGGTCGTATCTGGCATCGTCTAAGACGTCATCGTGGAGCCATGACGTCGCGCCTCCCGGCATTGGATCTAGTGCTAGACATAAATCGGACGGAGAGTGTGAAGGCAACGTATCATTCAGCAGGGGCTGTATCTGTCGTGATTGCCTATGTTATGAGTATGCCCTTTCTTTACATAAAGATCCCTGCGTATCTTCGCTGATTTACTTCCATTTTAAGTATTCTCTTTTAGTTTTTCTGGCCGAAGAGGAATTCCTTCACTTTTCTTCAATTTGGGTTTTACCATTATAATGCAATGAGCTTTTGGACATTGTGAGGAACCCTTCAATTTAACGTGACCCTTATTTGCTGCAGTATTACAGTAATAAGTTGGGAAGCAGTTGACTTCCAAAATTCTGCTGCTCAATTTAAATTAGTTCCATATGCCACTTGTACTACTAAAGTCTAAAATCAAGTACCAGCGGTTAGATTGTTACATACGCCCATTGACCTTAAAAGCAATCTGGCAGAGGTTAAGGCTGCTATTGCTTGTATTTTCATTTCTCATTTTCACGAGGAAATAGCTAGATTTTTTTGTTTGGGGATAAAATTTTTTTTTATGAGGTAGTGATTATTTATGAGATAAAAACATAATAATTATAATTAATGTGACATGTGAGAGAAAGTGATGTGATGATTGTTTGTGAGAATTTTTTATAAGAAAAAGTTATGAGATGTCTTTGTTGTGAAATAAATTTATTTAAATAATATAGTTTAATGTGTAAATATAATTATATACTATGAAAATGATTTTATTTAATAATATTAAAATTTTATGTGTAAATATAATTGTTTATTATGGAAAAAAATTAAATAACAAAATACTATGTCCAAATATAATTACGTAACAAAACTAAATAATGTTATGTAAATATTAAAATATCCAGTAAATAATCATAAATATTTTGTGTAAATATAATTATATATTGCAAAAATAATATTATGAAATATTAAAAATGTGTGAATAATTATATTATCAAAATAATTATATTTAAATAACACAATATAATGTGTAATTATAATTATGTAATATGATAACAATTTTATTTAAATATATTAAAATTTTGTGTGTAAATATAATTTTATATTATTTAAACAATTTTGTTTAAATAATAAAACATTGTGTGAAAATATAATTATTTATTAGGAAAATAATTTTATGTAAATATTAAAATATAAGTGTACTTTTTATGTGTAAATATAATTATATATTATGAAAATAATATTATAAAATATTAAAAATGTGCTAATAATATTGATATGGGATAACCCAGTAGGCCCAACATCAAGTGAGATAGCCCAGAAGGCCCAACATCAAGTCTGTTTGGTTGACCTGTATCAACCTCAAAACCACTCCAGATGTTTTAACAGTCAGGTCTGGTCGACATATATCGACCTCAAAACCCACTCCGGAGTTGACTCAGATTTTCGCCGTATTTATTAGTCTGACAAGCAGCATGCCTTCGCATTAATGATGCGTGACAATCGGTACAGTCACTGCCACCATCTTTGGCAGAGAGACGCCTCCAAAGGTACTATTCATCCAAGAAAACAGGATATTTAGCCACCTGGAACAGTATCAGGATCTGAACATGGAATGACTATCAACCCCCTAGCAAAGACAAAAGTCAGTACACCTGATAAGGGTACCATGGTCAAATCACGATTAGAGAAGGCTATAAATACTTCATACTCAACCACGCTCAAGGTAATGCCTAATACACCATAAGCCTCATATATTCTGTTCGATCTCTATATCTCGACCAGAACTAACTTGAGCATCGGAATGCCTTAGTTGAGAGCACCTCGACTAGTTTAATATGTGTTGTGGTTGCAGATCTCAGATCTTAAAAGATATACAACTTTGAGTACTCAACCTCCCTGGTCAAATTCATCTCAAACACTATCATTTTCACTATAAGCAACTTTCACCTGCATCAAATATAATTATCAAAATATCTACATTTAAATATAAAATATTACTTGTAACTATAATTATTTATTACAAAAATATTTCTATTTAAATATTAAATATTACATATAGATATAATTACATACTATGAAAATATATCAAAATAACTATCTTAAGAAAAGAATAATATTTTAATATAAAAATATTATGTGTAATTATAACTACATATTATGATATAATTTCATTTAAATGTTAATATATACATGTAAATAGTTATATTTTGAAAAAAATTATTTAATATAAAAGTATTATGTTTAAATATAATTACATGTTATGAGAGAGTAATTATTTGTGATATAAAAATGTAATAATTATAGTTAATGTAATAGGTAAGAGTAATTGTTTGTGAGGGAAAATTTTTCAAAAAGGAGAGGAGGAATTTTTGGGAGGAATTCTGGAAGGTGAAAATTTTTTTCACAAACAACCATACATTTGAAGGGATTTCTTTGTTTTTGAGGGCTTGCTTGCGAGAATTTCTCACAAGCAAACACTGCCCAAATTGCTTGGGTTGATTTGGTATCGCTGTACAGTATGGACATCTTTAGATGCGAACGCTGTTCTTCCTGGCAATTCGTGCACATTTTGTTCTGTTTATAATTCTTAATACCGTAACATACATATCCTCAAGGCAGATGGCATTATTTAGAGAGTTACAAATGTGGACATTTATTTGAATCCAGAGATTCCGGACAAAGTGATTTTCCCAAAATATATAATCCTCAAAAGGAAAATAATAATAATAATAATAACAATAATATGAAATCTTCCGTGTTAACACATTAAAATGGCCAGCTTACACGGCAAATACAGCAAGTCATGGTTGACTACAATAGAAGGTAAAAGAATTCTCATCAATTAACCCTTGCTAAGTAGGTAAGAGATGGTGGGGGGAGTCATCTTGTCCACCTCCAGAATACAATGAGGGTGATAATTGTTAAAGCCATGCCTGCATACTTAATCCATCTGTCAACACGGTTTCGCCTCTCAATGAGCCTTAGTAAGGAGTTTGATAGACCTAATGTGTTGAGGACATCCAACGCTTTCCTTTGAGCTCTCTGCAGCAAAGGCAAAAACCTTAAAAGGTTGACTAGCACCAGTATTCTCATTCTATACGAAAAACCAGGTAGATAAACTAATCATTTTTCAGAGAATTTCTAACTTCTCTGAAGAACTGCCAAGATTTGATTAAAATTTAAAGTGCACAATGGATACCAAATATAGCATGTTAGAACTTAGAAACTTCTTTCCTACTGCTGCTGAAGAAAATTCCATATTGTCATATTTCTATAAATCACTGAGTTAGTGATTTTCTAATCACAGCCATGGTTCAGAAAAACAGCCAATTGACTGGTTTATGATTTCACGTAACACATATTCCAACAATGCATAACTTAATGCAGAAGTTGTAGCACAAAAATGCTAAAACAATCACAAATCAACTGCTGTAAATGCAACAGCTTGACCAGATGAATTTTACGTTCTCAGCAATTGGATGTCACAAAAAATTTTGATTTCTTTATTCTTACTATAAACAACAGTTTTTTCATGCTACTGTGATTATTAATTAAAAAAAAAATTCAAATCTCCCAGCTGATTTTTGTGAAGCAGGACAATAATATTGATCTTTTATAAGCGTCCTGAATCACAGTCAAATTCCTTTTTCTAGTTTCTATACTGAGATATATACACCAATCTAACATCATTATACTGATTTCCAAACATGCTGACCTGCTGCATTAGGGAAAGAAATCTTTGAAGTATTTCATTCCAGTTCCCACTTCTATGACTGAAACCGATTGCAAAACACAAATAAATTCTCTGAAATTCTGGTAATTCTCTATTAAAAACCATTTTGAATTTCAAGTATGAAAAAAGGCTTCACCCTACGTTGAAATTAGAGTCCCAATGACACCTAAGATTTAAAATCAGATCAAGATACTCTTCCACTGTATCCTAATGCACATTCAATCTTTAGAATTTCCTTGCAGTTGTACCATCACTATCTAGTGCCAATTATGAAAATGTTTCACTTATGTGCATGTGTTTCAATGCTGATCATGTATATCAAGTGCCCAAAAATCATAAGATGGATTTTGCATATTTTCATCTAGCAGGTGCTTCAAAATAGGTATACCTTTAAGTGATCCCTTTGCTCACTATACTTGGAAAGGATGGCAACTCCAGTAGCAAAACTATCCTCTAGTAATCTGGACGATCTACGGACTGACTCCACAGCTTGTGCCTCCTCATCAAAAATTTTCAGGACATGTGAATCCCCACTCTGAAACAAAAGGGTTACCAAACAGATTAGTTGACTTATGCAAACAGAACAAAGACAAATTTTTCCCAGATCTACAAAAGAGGCCATACAGCTCTTCCAAGTAATTCTGCCCTCTCTTGGATCTCTTGTATTCGCTTCTGATGCCTTGATAGGTATTTATCCAGACTAGCTCTAAATGACTCAGCATCCTCACTGACTTGTTCCACTTTTCTGTGCAACAAAAGTGATACAAGTTCCTTAATACCCGAATGAGATCTAAAGGCAAAAATAAGTAAGCATATACAGACCATGGGAAAAAGGCAGGCATATATTGGAACTCCATATCCTAATTCCTAAGACAAGAACAAAAAATCAGCTAATGATTTCATCAGGCATCGGTAAGGGCTACTGGCAGTAACTTCTCTATCTCGAAGTTCTAAAAAATTCCAATGTGACAACTAAACATCATTGCATATTCAGAACACAGTAACAATGTTCTCAAGAAAATTCTTTCTTTGTGTGATGTTGTGCCAGAGTGCAGCACTAAGATAATCATTCAATAAAAGCTTACCAAGCACAATAACAGTTTTTCATCACTACAAAATGAGGAAAAATGTATAGACATAACAAGAACAATTACTATAAACAGAAGAAAATGCCATTAGGAACCATAGGATAGAGACCTATTTAATAGATGATTCGCCAATTAAAACCAGAAAAAAGAAGTTTAAACAATCATGAACCATATAATACCAATGGTATTTTTGGAAGAATAAAATTACCATGCCATACCGTTGCTAGTTCCACATAATGACATCATATCCTCAACCAAACTGCACTGAAAGAAATGATACACAACTTGAATCATTGCAAAAACCATCCACCAGAACTACCCCAACGGTCCAATTACCCCTCTCAATGAACTATCCAACAACTAACATTTTATCCTAAAAAAATTTCCCCATTTGGGTCTAATAAGGTCTCCTAACAAATGTGGAAACCTAAATGATCAGAATTCCAGGTGCATGCCTCCAAGGTGAAAGCAGCGATAGAAATGCCCATTTGTCCAGCATGGCATTTACTAAACATTAGTAATTTTAAAATGGCAACTTTGTAAAGGGTATTAATTCATGATCCGTGCAAAAGCATAAATACAAAATTATCTGCACAGAAATGATACATGCAGATGTATTCACTCATATTAATGCACCCAAATTGCCCCAATATAACGAAATCATCTAATCCAATTAGCTACCATCAGAATACACGTCAGCTCAAAAAGAAACACTCTTAATCTATACATTTCTTAATAGCATCAGACTAATTATACCAATTTATAAGTATAACCTATTGAACAATGAGAAGTCAATTCGACCTGCAACACTGCAGATCAGCAGCCTCATAAACTCCTTCCAATAGTTCTCATACAAATATGGAGAGTACAGAACCATGCCAACAACAAAAATTTCACGGATCGTTCATATATAGACCTGAACTCTTATAGATCAATAAAGATCAACGTGAATGGGTATTACAATTACCACAGGTACACGCAATAAAATCAATACGCAAACTCACAAGCACAAACACACGCACGCAGAGAGAGACCTTTTCCACAGATCGCGTTGAGGCTTCGAGGGTATGGAACGCCAAAGGCGATCCATATCGGCGCAGAGGGACTGGATCTGGTTTATATCTCTTCGAATTGCAGTGGCTTGTTCATCGGAAGACCCCGCCACGACAGCGCTCGATGATGACAGCGAGGACGATGATGTTGACGTGTACTCGAGACGCTCAAGCCTCTCCAAAGCATCTCTGATCTTCAGAGACAGCCGCTTGGAGCTAGAGTACAAGTCCGATAGACTTCCACCGCCGGCTTCCACCGCCATCAACGTTCTATTGAAAATGTTTGCCCCTTGGTGGAACAGCGTGAAATTTCTTCTATTTGGTAGTTGCGATGGCTAAGGAACTGTTTGGTGATGTCATAACAATAGGGAATGGAGCTTTATCGGTTGAGGCTCCACGAGTTGGAACTCAATTGTCTCATGGCCCAGCGCACTCGAGCCAAATTATGGGTTTGGCCACCAAAAAAATCACTACTTGTGTTTTTCGTTTCATGCGTGTTTGTGCATATTAAGTATTCAAACATTTTTATCTTGTATTTAAAAATAAACAATTCAACTATAAAATGTGAAGTTAAGAAAATTTTTGGTTATATTTTTTATGGGATTTTAATATGTATTATGAGAGAATGAATATTCAAAGTGATATTGAAATGTGAAAATTGTATTGAGGAAAGTAAATAATTTTGGTTATATTTTGGGAAATAATTAAAAATTGATTTTGAAAAGTTTTGATATGTTTATTTATATTTTGATAGAGATTTTTTTTATTATAATAGTTAAATCAATATTTTTTTGTTGGATTTTTAGGATGAAAGTGAACTTGAGTGCTTTTTTTATTATTAAAATAATAATAAAATATATATGATAGATATATATAAGTATATATTGAAAATGAGAAAATTTTATGAATAAAGAACGATATGGGAGAATATTTTGAGAAAACCTTTTTCAGTGTTTTAAAAGAAAAAATAATGTATATTTGATTATATTTAACATAACCAAACATTCCTCAAGTGATTGCAACTTAATAAACACCAAACATACAAATTTAAAAACTAAAAAATAAAGACTTTGTTTGGATGTATTTTCCTACGTCATTTTCCATTTGAGAAAATATATCCTAAGAAAAAGTCAGACTCTCAGGACAACACACTAAAGAATGTGTTTTCTTATTCTCAACTTTTCCCCAAAATAAATCTTATCTCATTCATTTTAGTCATTTTGGTTAATCATTATAATACACTCATGATTACAATTATGCATATACATAAATAATTACTGTGAAAATTCATCCTCACTTATTAACTCAACAAAGATCTAATTAATTTTTAAAAATGATTTCATCTCAAAATATTTTATTACAAATTATTACATCTTAAAATATTATCAAATAATCTTCAAAAAAAAACAAACAAACTCTACATCTCTTATATCCATCAATCAAAACATATTCTTCCAAAATATTTTTTTCAAATGAGCCAAATACAACCAAATGAAGCCAAGATATCAAATCAATCACTCACTTTATTTTCAGATAATATATTTCAAAAATTATATTTTCACATGTGAAAGTATATTAATGAGTAATTTAAATCCTAGCTATATTCTAATACATGTTTTATTTTTTATTTTATTTCATTGCATAGATCAATATATTTAATTTATAATTAATTATTTTTATAAAAAAATATATCTAGCACACTTTGTAATCATTTTAAAAATAGCTTGATTTATTTCACCAAATGAAAACGTTCAAAGCAAAATTATGCCTAGCATTAACTCGTGGGCCAGCGTCCAGTTTTCCAAAACAAATTTCCTACTCCAAGAATCAAGAATGCGTGCTTTTTTCCAAAGTATTTTCGCCGAGTTCCCCAGTGTGCCCTTAAACCTCCACTCTTTCCCTTGAGTCTTGTATCAAACTAGAAATTGTCTCCTGAGATTATGAGGTATTCCGAATCATTATTTGTAGAAATGCTGATATGATAGGCTTTCTTTCTAAGATTTTCTTGATTTTTGTTGTTTGTTCTGGGAGGAAACGATGTAGTTTTGTTTTGATGCAGCCGGCAGCCGGAGGTTTTGTGGGCACAGCGGTCGGACAAGGTATACCTAACCATATCTCTGCCGGATGCCAAGGACATTTCGGTAAAGTGCGAACCAGAGGGCCTCTTCAATTTCTCCGCCGTTGGGGTCAATGGCGAACCCTTCAACTTCACTCTCCAATTCTATGGCAATATTGCCCCTCAGGTACTATTTTCCGCTATTAGTATCTTTCTTGATGCTGTTGGCTTAAGTCACTCTTCTTGGAAATCAAGTTTGAAAAGATGAAAGTCAAGTAGAAAAATTGAGTTAGAGCAAAAGTTACATAAGAAAGTCCGATGAGTTCAAAATTCATGCGACATTTTGAAAGATCTAATTGAGGAAAATAAATAGGGAGCCCAAAAAATATACTTCTAAATGAAATAGGAATATGGAATAATAAAGGACAGGATAAAGAAGCAATGTGTGACTGAATATGGAAATGAGTGTTTGTCCAAGTGAGCCATGATTAATTTACTAAGAATGATAGTTTTTGAATTATATCTATCAATTGCGTGGTAGAATGTAATCACTGTTAATAATGTTGCATTTGTTTTTCAAAGAAGTATAAGTTGGCCCGAAAGTTTCTTGCAGATTGAGGAAGGTATTTCTTGGGGATTTTGACTATTAGGGATGATGGAATTCACATGAAGAATGAATTGGACAGTTGTTAGGCCAGTTTGTCTGAGCAAACAAAATAATACTAACATAACATTTAAAATGAAAAAGAACTACACCTGGATATCATCAGCCATGACTCATGAGTTTTTGTTTGACAAGCTGTTAAATCTATTATGCTTGAATCATTGGTTTATTGTTCTTCATTGCACTTGTTATTACTATATATCCTTAACACAAACATTAATGGTTGGAGTAAAAAGAACTCGACTTGGATTCATGAGCTTGTTTCTATATAGTTGTTAAAAGTAATACCTGGGTAACATTTATAATTTGTATGAGAATAACATGTATGGGCCCTTCTATCAGTGTTAATTTAAAGTAGAAATGGCTTGACAATATGACGAATGTCGCTCCTAGATGCTGCTTGTAAAACCAATTTTTACCTTGCTATTGCATTTGTGCGTACTTCCACTCTCTTCCGGTTGAACTCTCTGGAAGGACAATGTGTATCTGCTACTTATGAGAAAAGAGGATGACATGTTCAACTGTTCAATGTTTATACTTTGTTGAGTGTGTTAATGCAGGGATGTAAGACAAAGATTGGTTTAAGGAATATACTATGTTCTATCCAAAAGGAGCAAAAGGGGTGGTGGAAAAGACTACTGAAATCTGAAGAAAAGCCTGCTCCATACATTAAGGTTGATTGGAATAAATGGTGTGACGAGGACGATGAAGAATCAGACTGTGAGTGCATGCAACACCATACTGACCGTTTGCAGTTTTCAAGCATTTTTAATATTTCAACTTGAATTATCCCTGGTTTTCTTTCTTTAGCACTGGTTGGCAACTGAAAATTTCATAGATCCTGAAGTTATATTTTGATTCCATTTCTCATGCACTTTATTCCTCAATACATAAAGAAGCAGTTTTAGTAAAAGTATCAATAGTGGTACTGAAAGAGAGGCAAATTGTGATACTCATCCACGTCCTAAACTGTTCCTAATGGAGTAGATTTTGCATCCAAGTCTATGACTGAGGAATTGGAATTCTACTACTGCTGTTGGTAGGCCAGTTGGAAAGTCAAGTATTTTTCCAATAATGCAGATGAACTCTACTACATAAAATTTCTTGAAAAACCTTCTGCTTGTTGGGCTTGTCTGTCAACTATCTTCAGAATGTGGCGAATAGATGAGCTATGGTGTTCACGTTACGTGTTGTCAATTGTTATATACAACAAGATGACGGCCACTAATGCTGGATACAAATTCATCCAGCTTCAATTTATAGTCAATGCTTTTCTGGCTGGCCATGATTTTGTCCTAGATTATAACCGCATATGACTGCATAGTAAATGACCCTTGGCGTGATATTTTTGTTCACTTTTCTTTATATTTGACACTCAATTTTGTGACGCTTGCAGCAAATCTGGCTTCCGATGATGATATTGTGGTAATGAACACAATCCCCTTTCAATGTTCTAATGTTTCAAATATAATAGTGTAAGGATGTCATTTTACCATCTTAAATAATTGCTCTTGTGTTCCAGTATACTGGTGAAAATGAAGAGAGCAGTGATGATGAAGGGATGCTTTGTGAGTTCATATTTCCTTTACGACCCCCCTCCCCCCCACACCAACCACCCCCCTCAAAAATTATATACACCTCATACTTAAATGTTGCATTCCAGTGAAGATGTTTGTCAATTCCATTCTTCTTTGTTTTTGGGATTATTATCTCCCCCTTTTATGCTTAATACACACTTCTGCAGTGGCCTGGTGGTTCGTGCATTTCTCCTTTTTATCATATTTTCTAAATTAATGCATAAAGCATCTGTGAGACCTACTACAAATTTTCAAGCAGCTATGATTTGTGTGATGCTTTGAATGGATTCTGGACATCTTCTTTGGTGTACTCCAGAATTTTTCAGTTTTTTATTATCGCTTCATGTCTGACATGTGAATATCAGCATCAAATAATGCCTCCTTCCTCTCCCCCTCGACCATGAATTGAAAGTAAAAAGAGAACATTTCACTCATAGAATTAGAGTATCAAGTACTTGTAGCCCATCCCATCATGCAGGTCGTTCAAAAGTATAACGGTTAAGGAAAAAGAATTTCAATTTTTAGGGCATTCTGCATGCTTATCTTCTTTTTAATGCGCTGCAGATCTTCCTGATTTGGAGAAAGCTCGAGGTAATTAAAGAAGATGCAGTGCAACTGACATGGAAGTAACATCTCCTGCGCTACACTTATGCCAGCACAAGAAACTCTCACATATGACTTTCCTTGTCTGTGCTTAGCTTCTACCTTTTATAAGTCATCACCAGTGACCAAGCTTCTCAATTCAGAGATCGCATTATTGTATAGACTCTGATCTCAATCATAATGTGACAAAAGAAGATTATGTCTGATCTGATTGAACATTTAGTACTGACATGATGATCTGTAAATGTCAGCTTTACATTCGCAGCCAATTGTAATCTCAAATTGAGTAATATTGATTGAGGCGATATTTGACATGGTATCCCCAATTGCTCCCTTGTCATTATTTGGTCCTCCTGTTTAGTCCTTGATCATATGAAATAGCAATTGCAGGTTTGGTGGGTTTCTTTCCTTTTTTCTTTTTTCTTTTCATATATAATAAATAAAATTTTATTCATCAGATATCACAATCGATAACTTCAATAATGGATGGGGGAGGACAACCATTCCAAATTCCACGATCACATGTATAATCATTCCGAATAGCAATTGCAGTTAGGATTAGAAAAAAAAGCATAATCCTAAGGGTCCAAGAGCTCCTTGATGTATCTAACATTAAGGCCCCCCCGTTTGGTAATATTGATTGGGCATGATAGATGCTTAATACAATTTAATGTTTTGTTTGGTTTGCTAAATTTAGGCCCAATATAAATTATGAGCTCGTTGCTTACTCCAATTGCCTCCTTGATAGTGAATCAGATCTCAAAGGTCAAATGTGTAATTCTGCCAAAAATGACAGCCCATATTACCAAATGAAATGATAATTTTGCCCCTTATCAAAGATAAGAGTGGAAACCTAAAATCAATTTCTTACATTTAGTGACTCGTTTTTTCCTCCTCTCCATTTTCGATTGGTAGGTGCGGGCTGGTTTGGATGTCAATGCGGTATCAAGTACGGTGTAACAGGCCCCAACAATTCTAAATCAGACCAAAGATATTCTTGAAAAGAAGATTGAATGCTTGAAGAGCAAATGGGGGTATACCCATTGGATTCTATAGCGGCTTTTCCATCTTATCTTTGCTATGATAATCTAAGACGTGCTCTGCATTCATGGCTTAGGGATAAAGTGCTGCAAAGCCCACGTTATCAGTGAGCACACTTCTTGAAGTTCATTTTGTTAATATACATCCTGAAGGTCCAGCAATGTAGGAAAATTTTAAAAAATCTATACTCTCAAGCTGAGATCAATTGTTATATGTTATAAAAATTTGTTCTTTTTTCATGTGTTTATGGACATATGCAAACCTTGGCTTCTCTTTATATTAACTTCTTAGATGTGCTCAACTCTCTCAGCATCATTATTATGGTGGATTTGAGTTATAGTAAAATGAGTTTCGTAGATGAGGTTTCATTTTGGAAAAAACTGATTGTTGGGGAAATAGAGTAGTATGGGTTCACTTTGGGGAGAAATTGATTGTTGGCAAAGAAGAGAAACAAAATATATATTCATATATATATATATATATATATAATTTTATCAATTTGGTTGGGATATTTAGGAAATTACAAATGTAATCCCATATAATAAAACCGAGTAACCAAAAGTTAGTTTGATATATCATGTGATATCTCACAAACATTTATATACAACCAAATCATAAAATGCATAAGATTCATTATCAATTTTGAATATCACATTTCATATCAAACATATCTCATATAATCCTACACCTCCTATCAAATGGGGCCAACGGAATTAAAATTGGTTACCCAATTCAAGAGGTGTCTTTTCAAGCCTTTTGAAAACGTGCTTTATAATAATTTTTTAAATTAGTTTTTCAAAAATAGATTGAACCAATGGAGAAAATAAGAACATTTTGGCATTTGTGCTCATTGAAAATGGAAAATGTTCTTAAAATTGAAAGCAAACATGCCAATTATTTTACTTAATCCACTTATAAATCTAAAAATATTTTATTTGATTTTGATAAGAAAAATATTATTTACTCCGATGACTTGAAGTTTAAAATTGTGTTCAACTAGAAAGATTAAGTTTGAAAGAATTATCAAGCATTTTTTCTCATAAATAAGATATTTCCCCCCTTTTTGAGAATCTTGATGAAAATTGAGTAATGGTAGAAAAATGCATTTTGCATATTGAGCTCAGTACATTTTAAAAAATATAAACACAAATTTCTCAAAGTGAAATAAAAAAAAAAGAATAATTCAAAATTACACCAATATAATCACACACAAAATAGAAAGTCATAGAAGCTATTCAATTTACAAGGGAGTAGCAAAATGTCTAGACTTATATATGTTGCTAAATTAAAATTTCTATGCGTATGTATAAATTATGTATAATATCTACATAAATATATTGAGAAAGGTGAAGGAAAAGATCCAGAACAGCAAATATGAAGAGGAACAGAGGCCCATCTGAAATATTCAACAAAAGCAAGGACCAATTTTGGAAGATTCCCCTATTCTTCTGCCAAACAATAGCAACATCATTATTAGATGCCAAAACGCTGAGCATCTCACCGGCTGAGCATTTCTCCACTGCTCTCATCACGTCAGCTCTAATCCCCCGAAACTGGAAATGAACGTCAACTCCAATTCATCTTCTTCCATGGTCCGCCTTAATATCGGTATCTCTCTCTATAAATATACATAATGTGGGCATGTAATTTTGCAGATTGGTTTCTGGAGAAGTTTAATTTCTAGGGGATTGCAGGGAAAATCCAGTACTAAGTCGTACCGCAGTTTGTAATGTCCAGTTGTTATCTTGGAAATTGGTGACTTATGTCTGTTGCGAAACATTTTGGTTTGGATAATCTATGATTGATCATATTGTAGTAAATATTTATCAATTATTTGAATTATAAAGAATTTAGAAAATAAATACATTGCAAAGATGATATTTGGAACTTAATCTACAATGCATGGGTAATGGATAGCTAAGATTTTTCCTGATACATGGTCATTTTGCTTGAAAATCTAAACATTGTTTTGAAGATAATCTATTACATCTCCGTTTCTAAAATAATCTGAATGAGTAACGATTTATCCAATTTAAGTCAATTCTGGAGATCATTGAGCTTTTTCTATGATTTAAGGTTTTATTTAAAGCATTCCCCCAATAAACTGTGAATTGTGTCTGTTCAAGCAAGCAAGGTTTGATTTTGTTTTTACTTAGAAACCTTCCCTGCCTTTTATGTTGGATACCCTAATTGTGAATCATAGCCATTGTTTGAAAGGTTAAATGTAGGCTGAACTTTGAGAGCTTAAATGGTCTAGTCTTGTCGGGACTACAGCTTAAGTTGTTATCAATATATGGTTGGGGCAATTTTTTCAATTAAGCTTGATCGCACATCAATTTGTCTGCAAACACAGTTAGAGTATTGAACATGCCTAAGCACAAGCCTACCATGGTCAAGGACTCTCTGGATTAAACTTGTGAACAGTTGTGGTTGTAGAGTTTCAAAACATTATTGAGTTTGAAAGTAGGATGCACTACTCATGAAATTAATGAGCTCACATTTGGGTGATTTAATAATGATGCACAAGTTAGAAAATACAAAAGATAAAAGTGTATATTTTTAATAAGGAGTTTATGTAACACCTAAACATTGATATGAGTTCACACACATCTTCCTATCTTATTAATTGATTTTGTCTGAGAGATATGTTCTCTTTTGAGGGGTTTCTCAATGATCAGATGTCACCTGGTTAGCATGGTGTCCAAAATGTTGGAGAATCACAAGCAACCAATAATTGCACTTGAAACATTCAAAAGGATATCTTAACGACATAGGCTCCGTGAGAATGGGAACCATTGAACCCTCAGAGAATAATATCTTGAGTTGCAAAAGTAATCAAAACTTTATCATTCTAATTTTAATACAAGTAACTGTTTTGGAGGTTTTGTTTTATTTCTAGTGGGTGACCAATGTGTTAGAGTCTAGACATTGTGCTTTCTTCTGAAAGAAGCAGGCAAGAAACAGGTTTTATCACATTTTAGTAGACATTCACATTTCCAACCACCATTTATCATGATAATTGTAGAATATAGATGATGCAATTCACTTTGTCATACTATAAATTTAGAGAATGATTTGAGAGTTGTATTAGAAATTAATATGTTTCCTTGATGTTCTATATGACCTTTTCAATTTCTTAACAAGATGTCGAGTTTCCATTTAGCTTAAGTTTGTTTTAGTTGTCACTGAACATAAGTTTCTCTTAGGGGCCATTGAACATAAGTTTTCGACTGGAACTTGATATGGCTTATTGAACGGCCATGGAAATAGCAACTATAAAAACGATAATCAACTGGCTGTTACGTCTTGCTCTTGGATGTCCTTTCTTTATACTACTCTTTAAGCTCTATTTATCCAGTAAAAAACTGGTCGTTTTTTTATTTTTTTCAAAGGGGGAAAAAAGTTTTGCACAACAATTGATACCTTGACTCAGCGTGAGCCTGATTCGATGTTTGCAGCAATGTTCAGTGGTCGTCACACTCTCTATCAAGACTCTGATAAGGTACATAGATAGGATGAGATAATTGTCTAGACTTTTGGCAAATACTTCATACTTGTCAATCTAGAATAGTTGTTCAGACAGAGCAAGAGATTAGAAATTGAGAAATTCTTTCCTAGACGGATCATTATAGAAACTTAGCAGAAAATGCTAAATCTGTTTTATTTATAGAGTTAATCCATTATTGCAAGCATGTAGACACATAGATTTCTCTATCTATCTATTATCCACACATGTAAATTATCAAATACAACTATTGTGAAGAAATTTATTTTGACTATTGCATAGTTGGGAACTTATTAAATTTGTACATGCTACACATGGAAAAGATATGTGTTTGATACACGTATATTTCAAGGAACCATGCATATGATTCATAATATATTTTTAATCCATCTTTTTAGCTCTATATAGTTTGAGCTTCTCTAGGTTTATATTTGTTTGGCGATAGAGTACTTAAGATATGCTTGCTTTGACATAATATTCTATTGGTAGGTTTCAAATCCATGTAGCTAACATGTTTATACTCATATTGCTGCAGGGTTATGTTTTTGTCGATAGGGATGGGAAACATTTCCGGCACATTTTAAATTGGTTGAGGGATGGCGTAGTTCCTACTTTGAGTGATTCTGAATATTCAGAGCTTGTACAAGAAGCCGAATATTTCCAACTTCTTGTGAGTCATTCATTAAGCTTTGCTACTTTAATATTCTGTTGGATCATTCCTTACGTGTTTACTATTTTATTGCCTTATTTTATTTGATACCATTTTTGTTTCAAATCATGTGATAAGCTTTGCATGGACAAGAAAATAATGCTTTTATTTCTCTCAACTCTTCTGTTTTTAAACTTTTCCTTCATTTATATGCATCTCTAATACCTAGTACTGTGTCTCCACATTTGATTAGCCAAATCTTGTTGTTATGAGAGTCTCTGTCCCGTGTTGGATGTGGTTCAGTTTGAAGGAGTATTATGTCCTTGAGGTTTTAGTTGAAGAAACTTTGGTTGTGTTATCTCATAGTTAAAATAGATTCATTAGGAGAATATCAAAATATATGGCATGTTGTTGGACATTTAGTTGAGGACCTAACTTGGTCTGCATGAATAAATTATTCTAAAATGAGTAAAGTGCCAACTTATGATGGTGAATGACATTTGTTGCATATTGCTTACGTTTTTGGATATAATTGGAAAATGCTCTACTAATCTCAAATGTAATTTTTTTCCTCTTTGACTTTTTATAATTTATCATCAATTGGTAAAACCAAATCTCTTTGATGTCTGGAAATGCTATTATTCTTATTGTTTCTAAACCTTGAGAGTTCTTATTAAAAGATACTGAGGAGGTTGAAAGTTGTTTTACTATATTAGGGTAGTGTTTAGACTAATTCAACTAGGGTAGTCGAACGATCCAACAGTGAAATCTCCTTAGGCTGAAATCTGCAACTACCAGCAAACGTCAGACTAGCGAAGGTGTCCCCGGCTAAGGCACTTCAATACTTGAGTTAGTACTAATCGAATAAGGAAATTGAGCAGCAGAATAAAAACGTATAGTGAAAATGGCATACCTTGAGAGTGGCTGGCAACGGGATATCTATAACCTTCCTTATATGGATGATATGTTTAAAATGTCCCTATCAAGTATAGAGGGCTTTTGTCTTTGCATGGGGGCTGTAGGTCATCTCCCATATTTGTACTATTTTAGATGACACCACCTCCTGCTTTTCAGGATAGAATAGTACTCTGGAGGCATGCCTCCTTACAGAAGTGGAGGCGGAGTTGATATTGGGGCGGCATGCACCATTAATGCAAAGGCATGTTACCTATTTGGTCGACTATGGGTCGATTAGAGAAATGGTTGAAAGGAATAGGCAGCTTGAAGCCTCTTGTCGGACATGGTCGAGATCACCTTTCGTGACCTGGGGGTTATGGTCAAGTGGCTTCACCCAGGTCACTACGTAGGTGAAAAGGCGATGTCGATGGCCTAACTGGGTTTGGAAGCACAGTTGTGCCTGAGATGCAAAGTTGGCCTGGAAGCATACTTTGGAGTCGATAACTGTTGGGCTGAACTTATTAGGCTATCCCATATCATGAATCCCCCCCCCCTCGTGATCCTAATTGAGCTTGTTAACGAGAAGGGACAGGGAGCAGATACGTAGCTGATTGACGTTTTTGGACATTCAACCGGGGTTTTTGAATTCTCAACTAGGGTTTTTAAATACTCGATCAGGGTTTAGTGCATTTAATGGGTTTGTTATGTTGAGCTATACAAAGTGCCAGATGATGGCCGTGCAATTATTGCTGGTTGAGTTCCTGCGTTCAAGTGCCTATAAATAGCGCGGTGAAACTACTCATTTTATGCTTTTATTGCATTTGGTCTAGTCGAGTTTCGAATTCACAAAGCCTTCCTTCCCTTCCGCGCTTTTAGAATTTCGTGGAAACCCTGTAACTTTTACTTTCCAACTTCAGTTTTTCTTTAGTTGTTTGTTAAGTATGTTGAATACTTCGATTAGTGAGGACACTAGGTCCCAAGGGGCACAACTCCATGGGAAGGCTGAGAGAGAGAGCACATCTAGTAACTCGTTGGGTGATAGCTCGACCCCAAGCAGCTCGAGTGATGAGCGAGCTGCTTCTGGGGGCGAGGCTGGCCCAAGTGAGGTGCCAGTGTCATGTGATCGATTATTCACACTTGATCATTACAATGAGATTGCTTCAAAGATTACTCCAGCCGATCTGGTATGTATTAGGGAGTTTTGCCATGTCCCTGCTGAGTATGAACTCTTAGCTTTTGATCCACGAGATAGAATGCATCGACCTCCGAAGGGGTGTATTACCATTTTAAAGGAGGGATTTAGATGTGGGTTTAGGTTCCCTTTTGCTCCAACTCTGGTCAACCTCCTAAGTAGTTCGAAGGTCAACATAACGCAGTTCCTTCCAAACTATTTTTTAACCATATATAGTTTTGCCTTGTTGATGCACCTGTTCAAACAACTAGCTTCTTTCGTCAACTTCTCCAATCTCTTCCATCTCCCAATGTCCTGGAAGTTGGGTAGCACTGAGGAATTTAGGTTCTATTGCCTCATGGTGCGGCCACGTCGAAAGTTCTTAGTGACACTGTGTCACGGCTGGCTCATTGGAGAAGCATGACGACCGTGACTCGAAGGGGTGTTTGGAGCGATCAGGCGTTGTTGGCTCACCCAGTTGGGCGGAAACGGCCCATGAGCAGAGACTCTTACAAGGTGCGGATTGCAAAATTGTTTCGATAGCATACTCTCTGAGTTATGAGGATGCTTCCCACCAAGTTTGAAGTCATTTCGTGTCCGTTTGGACACCGAACATTAAGGGCGACCGGGAGCGGTCTTTCTGCGCGCGGGCAGCGCAAAGATGCATGGAGTAGAGTGGCTTGGAAAGGAATTTTGTGAAACTGTTTCAGTAGGGTATTTCTTGGAGTGTGGGGAATG
>JACGDI010005690.1:1990421-2009209 GCA_014898725.1 Jacaranda copaia
AGAGGTGCACGTAAAGGACCTAGACTAAGGACGTGCATGCTAGCTAGTCGGGGATTGTTAAGGAAACACTCTCAGCGTGCCGGACGCGAGCCTCCGATGATTGTGGGCATTTGGAATAGGCGAGTGCGTTAGTACTGTGAGGCGTTCTGATGCTTATGCTAGTAAGCTACTGGGCCGAAATGAGAAACGAGTTATGAAAAAGACTTGAGATGAACGTTGGCGGATCGAAGGTTGGGTGGAACCTGAGATGCCATCACGGACAGACGGTCATTCCGCTGCAAGATAGAGTCCGTCCATGACACATTGTCATCTTCTTATGGTCAGGAGTGGAAGAAACATTTTATGTATGTTCGAGGGACCGAGGGGTTTAATATACTAAGGGGGTGGTGGAGGGGGCACGTCGAGATGTCGGGAAATTCGACCCTAGTTGGTCAAACGCCTTCATTCGAGATCTTTGCACTGGTGGATAAATGAAACATTGTTTCAACTATGGAGGCTTTGGTCGATTCTAGCCTCCTTTGCATTTGCCACCTCACCAATTTTGAGTCCCCCCAGTGGGACCTCCCGCAATCATGTCAATCACTTCTCTAATAGGTGGGTGGTTATCTTGGGTGAGTTTCTTTCCTTTGTCGTCCTCATCGGGCTAACTGACTTTTCTCTACGGGGAGTCTGATTGGTTTTGCCCCCTTTTGTCTAGATGCCTTCAGCAACATATTGCATGAGATGGTCTTGTTTGATAAGTCTTTTAATTTCATCATGGAGATTGAAGCAATCTTCTGTGTTACGGCCTCTTTGCTTGTAAAAGTGGCAATATTTCTTTAATTTTTTCATTGCCTCTGTCTTGGTGAGTTTTCTTGATTTCTTGAAGAGGTTGTCGTGCTGAATTGCAAACAACACCTCCTGCCTCGTGAGGTTGAGTGGAGTATAATCATGGGAAGTGTTTGATTGGAGATCGACGACCCTCCATTTTCTGCTGATCATCTTTCTCTTTGTTTTTCTTTTTCTCAACCGCCGGATTGCCGAATTTCAATCTATTCATCTCCTCCTGAGTCATATATCTCTCTGTCAAGTCAAGCAGTTTCTCCATCGATCGTGCGCGTTCCCGCACCAAAGCATTGGCACATTCCTTGTGCCTGGGCCCCAAGAAAAGGATATTGATTACGAACTCAATCCTAGGGTTGTCAATTTTCAACACTTTTATGTTGAATCTAGTAAAAAAGTCACAGAGGGACTTCCCCTTGTTCTGCTTCACAGTGTGGAGATGGGTGTGGGGGAGTTTTGCCTTTTGTTGGCTGGCGAATTGGTGCAGGAACTTATCACACAACTGGTTGTAGGAATATATTGACGCCGGCTCAAGTTTGACAAACCTATTGAGCGCAATACTTTGAAAAGTGATCAACTTATATCTTCACGTGTATGTATTCGTTATGTCCATGCAGTTGCATCATGTGCTCGAACTACATTAGGTGCTCATTGGATTAGTTAAGCCATCATATTGCGGGGTCCGATCGAGGCCTCTGCGTCGACGGCAATGCACTCATCGAATATCTCCTAGATGAACAGTGACCCTCTTTTGTAGCGAAACCTTTGGGGGCTATCGGGGTTGGGCATGCTTTTTGTGTTTCTCTTCGATATCTCATCGAAGCGTCTATTTAGCTGCTAAACTTGGTGAGAAGCTTTTTTCCACTTCTTTTGATCCACTTGGGTCATGTTGGGATTGAACTAGGGCCTCGCACGCTTGGCCCTTTTATGCTGCGGGGCTCGAATAGGCCGAGTCACATGATTCGCTAATTTGCCAATCTCTTTATGTTGGTCCGGTCTTGAACGTTCAACCCCATCATGCTGATGGGCTCAATTAAGTCGAACGTAATGATCAATGAAATTTGCCATTTCCTCCCGTGGATTAGGTTGACCCCTCTCTCTGGGGAAGTGCTTGGGGCTGGCTTCTCATCTGGTCGGCGGGCGCCTGGACTGTGGATGACTACGACAGTCCCTAGTGGGCCTCTCTTCGGGTGGTGGTGGTGCTAGCAGTTAGGGCGGGCACATTGTGTGCCGATTTAGTGTGGTCGAAAGCTGAGCAAAAATTTGCTTACTTATTAGTTGCATTAGTTGGGGCATGGTCAATGTAACAACCTGCTCCAGTGGGGCGCTAGGGCTTGGGGCATGTGATTCTTGTTGAGGCTGAAGAGAAGGAGGAGACGTTGTCCTTCTATTTTCCTCCTTCTCAGATGTGGCTTGCTTAGTGTTTACCATTTTTTTGGTTGCAATATCGAGGATTCCCACAGACGGTGCCAAAAATGATGAGGTTGAAAGCTGTTTTACTGGATTAGGGTAGTGTTTGGGCTAATTTGACCAGAGTAGTCAAACAATGCAACAATGAAATCTCCTTAGGCTGAGATTTGCAACCATTAGCAAAAGTCAGACTAGCCGACGTGCCCCCGACTAAAGCACACCAACGCTCAAGTTAGTGCTGGTTAAATAAGGAAATCAAGCAGCAGAATAAAAGCGTATAGTGAAAATGGCATACTTTGAGAATGGCTGGTAATGAGATATTTATAGCCTTTTTCAGTTGAATGATATGTTTAAGATGTCCCTATCAAGTGTAGAGGACTTTTGTCTTTGCATGGGAGCTGTAAGTCATCTTCCATACTTGTGCTATTTCAGTTGGCATCACCTCATGTTTTCTAGGACAGAATAGTATTCTGGAGGCACGCCTCCCGACAAAAGTGGAGGCAAAGTTGGAGTTGGGGTGGCATGCGTCATTAATACGGAGGTATGCTGTCTGTCAGAGCAATAAATGTGGTAGAGATATGACTCGGCACTAGGATGAACCTCTCTGGCCGATTATGGGTTAACCAGAGAAATGGTTGGAGGGAATAAGCAGCTTGAAGCCTCCCATCGAATGTGGTTGAGAACACCTTACTCAATTTGGGGGTTATGGTCGAGTGGCTCTGCCTAGGTTACTGCGTAGGTGAAAAGGCAATGATCGATGGCCCAACTGGGTTTGGAAGCGCTCCCTGGAGTCAATAACTGTTGGGTTGGGCTTGCTAGGTTATCCTATATCAGGTTCAATTAGTTATGCTTCGTACATGGCCTGACTTTTCTGTCCTTGTCTTTTTCTTGGTAAGCTATAGCAATGTGATGCAATGTGCTTTGTAATTCTGGATAATTGGTTGCGTCTTTCATGCACTAATAACATGCAAAAGTAGATATCTCCATCATTTTGCTTCAATGAAGAGATCCATATTTGATTCCAGGGATTAATGGATGGTATCAAAGCAACTTTAAATAAGAGGAAAGAGGAAGAGGAGATGGGAACTGAGCTGACACGCATCGATATCATTAAATGCATACAGTCTGAGAGGGGCAGATTTCGAGGAGTCAATCTATCTGGCCTTGATCTCTCTAAGCTGGTACTTGATTCTACATCTTACTGAATGACTTTTGCAAATGATTCAGTGGACAGTAGTACTGAAATATTTATATTAGTGCTTATGTTGTGATAAGCCCTTTGTAAATCCATCTTTGGTTGAATGTTTCCCCAAGGAAGAAAGTTATATAAAATTGAGAAAGATAAAGATATAAATACAATGTACCTTTGGCCATGGATAACACTAAAGAATTAAAAATATACTCCAGTACATATTCAAGGTAATTGAATTGATTTTCTTGCATTATTGCGATCCAAAGAAACAGATTTCTTTCCGGAATTTCTGTGATAGATATAATATAATTCAGATGTTCTTTTAGGTTGTAATATGAATTTGCTCTTTTCTTCTCTTATCTGATAGCATGTCATTTTTTCCTTTGTGGTTCTTCTTTGATTTTTATGGAAAAAATTAGAAAAGGTTTTTTTGCTTTGGAGCATATGATTGGTGTTTTATCCATTATTACTGTAACTTTTCATTTAAGATGACTGACAGGCGGGGCAAAAACTGTAACTGTTGAAAATATTTGACTTAGTTTGCTTCACCTTTCTGCCAGCCCTCAAAATTCTCATCTGTTATGATATTATGACCTGTATCTTGCTGATCTTGGTCAAATGCAGGACCTATCATTTGTTGACTTCAGTTATGCATGTCTCAAAAATGTGTTCTTTTCACGTGCCAATCTTCAATGTGCAAAATTCAAGGTGAGTATTCTTCTCATCCAAGGAGAAGATGTAAAATTATACATCTTGTGGTTAGTGCTACATCTCTTGGGGCCACATACATAGTTTTTAGGCTGTAAATATCATTGCCTTCCAAAAAATTTAACATGCTCTGGATTGTCTCCTGTAATATTCATAATGCAACCATTCTTAATGTCAGCTGAAATCTAGAAAAATAATATGTTTGTCATAAAATTTGTTGTAATTTTAATGTCAGTGATGTCTACCATAGATAATTATAGAAACATATATGAAACTCTATTTTCTATCTGCTAAATATGACATGAAACCTTTTCTACCATTGCTTTAAAACAATCATTGCACACTTGCTGATGAAATTTATTCTTGTGTATTTTTTGCAATAATGGATGCATGAAGTCAACATAAAAGAAATAATTCCATAGAAATTTTCGAATTTAGATCCTTATTTAGTGTAGTGACTCTGGATTTCATATGGCTCTAGTGCAAATCCATAATAAGCATCTTCAGTAGGTTGCTTGTTTATTGTTAGTATGGCAAGATATATGGAGAATCATTGTCCTGCATGCACAGTATGTTCAGTTATGAAGCCATCTATGACTATTCATCACATTGGAATACTCTAATTTGACACAGGATGTGGATGCTGAGGCTTCTATATTTCACAATGCAACTTTGAGAGAGTAAGGCTATCGCCTTATGAACTGTCATTTAAATCTGTTTAAGCCTATAAAAGTCTTCCTTGTGATCTCTATTAAATTTTCTTGTCTGTGGAAGATGTGAATTTACCGGAGCTAATCTTCGTGGAGCTCTCCTGGCTGGGGCCAGTCTGCAAAGTGCAAATCTACAAGGTAATTCTCTCTCTTCTCTCTTCTCTCTTCATTTCCTTGTCAAATGAAAGGTAGATATTTCGGCACTTGTAATGCTTCACAATAAGCACTTCAGTGTATGTGTATAATTTAAGCAAGAGTATACTTTCTTTTGCTCTAAATTATCATAAAGTTGATGAAAAGAGCTAGAGTCCTTACATCAACAATTGGGTGAGACGCCATTTTAGGTGTTGCTAAATTGCTCCCTTCAGAAGCACTGCTTTTGCTTTCTCCTTACTGGCCATGGGAGGCAAATATTGGGGATAGAACTGTATGATTGTACTCATATAACAAACTTAAATGGACTTCAGTTATTTTTTTGAGGCCTTTTCTTGCAACGTAGGTCTTAGCTTCTGCTAACTTTAGAAGCAAAATAGAACTATTTGGGCAGTGCCGAATTTTGTGTGTTTTCCGAAACATGCATGTACATGTACCTTTGTCTTTTCTTATATTTAGTAAAAGGTCTGTAGTTTCACGCTATTAGTCTGTTTTTATATTTTAATTTCTAAAGGTGATTTGTAATACTACAATGAAAATAAAGTTCTTCATGTATATGAGTGGCATCATATCTAACTAAAGGCATGTTTGTTGGTCTCACTCAGAAATACATCATTTCCTTCTCTGAGTCTGCGCACACCAACCAAAACAAAGCCGCTAACATCAAAAATGAAATTTGGATTGTTTACTTACCCAAAATCTTTATTCTGTCCAATCATTTTAGTGTAATCAGATTATTAGTAATTGAATTTTCAGCAATCATATTTCTTCTGCTGGATTCTTCAACTGCCAAAAATACTCTTTTTTCTAATTTGATTAATACCCTCAGTAATCACGTTTGTATTATGTACAAGGTTTTCCATTTTTCTTTTTTTGGTTAGTGTTGGAAGCATTAGTAATTTGATCTTTTATCTCCTGGTGAATTATTTTTGTCCAATCACAGATGCTTGTTTGATAGACTGTAGCTTCTGTGGGGCAGATCTACGTTCTGCGCACCTACAGGTTCTACATAAATTTCAGATTATGTAATTTTATTGGTTCTTTGCTTCGTCTTTTAACATTTCCATATTAAAAGCTTTTTTAGCAACAGAAGAAAAATATTACTGCCTCATCTATTTTTGGAGTATCTGTCTATCCCAACTTTAATGCACTGCTTGAATTCTGGTGACCATTTTATGAAAAAACACACAAATAATTTGAACAATTTCAGACAGCTGATCTTACCAATGCCAATTTAGAAGGAGCTAATCTTGAAGGAGCCAATCTAAAGGTAATGGTTTCTATATTTTCTGCATATGGTTAATTCCCTGGTAACACCAGCATTATTTCCAAGAGCAAGTTCTTATTTTTATTATATGGAACAATTCATGTTACCTTGATGTCATTTTTTTTTGGCTCACACCATGTCTCTCCTTTCTTAATAGAGAAATTTCATATCCTGACAGATATATGACCAAGATGCAGTTGCATTGGTTCTAGAAAATGATAGATTTGTTTAGTTGAGTGGAAAGTTGCTTTAATTATGCTTTGTGAAATTTTCTTATCTGAATTGCTGTCTAGATGTGAAATTGTATAGTAATTCTTTCAGCCAACCATGATTGCAGCAACTCTTATAAAATATTTTACAAGATTATGAACTCATATTGCTTAGGGCTAGCAACCAGAGTTGGCAACTCTTAAGTGCACTGCATCCTCCTTTTTACATCTAGTGCAACTGACAAGTATATGATTCTTGTGGGAGGGGAGTAGATACCTAATATGATGCAGAGCATAAGGAAAGTCCGATATATTGAAAAGGGATTAAAGGAAAACTTGGAAATATATCCCATTATCACTCGACATGTTTGAATATATGAATAGGTCTAGATGCATACTGTATATATCTTCTTAATCAAGTTCTGTTTTCAGTATTTGTATGCTACTTGAGTACATTTATTTGTATTTTTCTGGATGTTATGTTGCAATACATAATTTGATATTTCTATATGTTACACTATTAGAATACCAATTCAAGTGATGGTTTTATGTGGTAATAGATGGACAGTTTCATTAGATAACCTTGACCTGATGTCCTAATCCATGCACCTTCTCTTCTGTGTTCTCTTTCCTAGGGTGCAAAGTTAACCAACGCAAATCTGAAAGGTGCAAATCTGCAAAGAGCTTACCTGCGGCAAGTAAATCTTCATGATACAGTAAGTAATCTAATAGTTTACAAATGAAGAAATTTCCAACAACGCATATCTAATAGTCTACAAACGAAGAAAAATTTCTCCTTCCCAACACATATATTTAGATTAGTACTAAACCCTGAAAAGAAATAAACCTTCAAATAGATGCAGTTATATCCTTTCATACAACTAGAAATTAACGCCTGACTGGAATTCACTTAAAATAAGGCTTTTATGCATATTTTTCTTTCTTGCTGCATTATTTTATACGATTCTATCTTTTGCTTGCCTCCATCTATTTCTTTCAACTGAAACCACCAATATGTCTCATTTCAATAGGATTTGGAAGGTGCAAAACTCGATGGTGCCAATTTACTTGGTGCAATTAGGTGATAAATAAGGTTCAAGGCGAAGATAGACAGGTCAATATCATATTTTAGTTATTTGTCATAATTTAACTTTTTATTTCCAAGTTGTTGTCTATCTCCCATCCCCTATTTCATCCCACCTAAGAATATTTGAACCCCACTAATTTAAGCCAATGTATAGAATAAATGGGTACTTGTAAATTTCGAATGGTTATCTATGCTTTGAGTCTAAAGATATTGTTGAATAACAAGAATGTTTCTAAACGATCAAACTGATCTATATACTCAATACCACATTGAATAGGAGTATAAGATTTCGTTTGTAACAAAAGCGTGTGTATATCTGTGTGTGTGATGTGTGGATTTCCAAAATAAAACATTAACTATAGTGGTGATTTTAATAATTTAATTTAAATTGATCGCTGTGCATATTTATCTACTTTTATGGTGTTGGACCATGTCTTAGCAGATTATTTATCGATAATTTGCTATTGCTTGATTTTGTGTTCTTTTTTCTTGACATTGTTGATGGATCTGCGGATAAATGGATGTAATAATTTGATATAACCATCAATTTATTCAAAAAGGAAATTTCTTTTTCCTTTCCCCTTTATATTTCGTTCCCACTCGCAGTTTTGTTTCTTTCCCCCTCCTCCTCCGCCTCCTTTTTCCCTCTCTTTCTCTATAACTCTCTTAAAAATTTCCTCTAATATAAGGGGATCTTCACAATGTCCACTTGAAATTTAAGCTCCTCTGCGCTAACGTGCACTTAGCTCTCTTTACATGAATTTCGATACTCCACAAGAACCACTTTATATAGTGTTGGACATGAATACAGTTTTGATGCGACGATGCAAACCTAATATGTATTCGACACAGCAATAAAACAAAAAGGATAAAATTTAGTATGGTATGGAACACGGTTAAAGGGCTTGTTTGGCACTGCCATGATGTGACCGGTCCTTTCTCTAAACTTTACAAAATCTAAGGTTTAATAAGTCATAACAAAATATAACTTTTCAAAGAACAAATAAAGTTAATGAAAAACAAGTAATAACCTAACAAATTTGGGATGATTAAACATATTAAAAGGAATAAAAAAGAATTGTAGCAAAATAGTAAGTGACACAAATTATATATATTAAATAGTAAAAAAATTTTGTTTTGCGACATTAATAATTTTTATAAGTTTAGTAGTAGCAATAATTGTATCTAAATTGTCAACATTGACAATGAATAACATACTTTTAATGATAAACAAAAAAAATTTAATTATACATATGTTATTAATTATCAATAATAACAACTTAAACCACTAGTTTTTATCACTATTAATTTATATGATGATCAATTCGTTCACTCTTCTAGATAATATTTTTCCTTATTCACTAATAAATTGACTAATTAAACTTATGTTTTTATCATCAATTCAAAACAAGAATTTTGTCACTTAAAAACATCATTAGTAACAAGGAAAAAATTGTTATCACCTAATGTATGAAGTTAGTTACAATATTCACATTATCACTTAATTTGTTGTGATTAATATTACCTCTTTTGTATTGAAATTTTTAATTGCAAAATCTTCATGAAGCATATCACTTATTCCCATTTAGGGATTTGTCATTTATTTGAATTTAAAATTGATGCAATAAATTAAATCCTACAGGTAAAAAAGTAAAAATTGTGTAAAAGGGCCTAAAATAAATAATAAGTAAAAGACCAAAAGCCTTATTGAATCAAGTTCACCAAGATGGACATCTAGGCCCAAGTGGGCCAAAGCTCATTAAGCGTTAATCACTATAAATAATAACTCCAAATGTCAAATGAGACACGAAGAAATCACTTACAAAAAATCGAGAGTTGAGTCTATGCGATTGCTTGTTGGAGCAAAGAACTCTTCAAATCTACTGACTTTCGGAAAGAATCTTAGGCCCATTTTCAAATAATATCATCTTGGCATCCTTTGTGGGAGCTCCTATTGAAGAAGAAGGAATGTTGAAAAGCAAATGATGTCCAAAACTCAAGATTCTAGCCATCAAGTTGCTCAAGAGGTGAGAACATGGAGAGCAACTAGTTTGAAGTGCAGTCACTACTGGTGGCAGAGCCAACTTTTGAAGCATGTCTGCCACTAGAGGAGACACTAGTGTAGCAAGCCCCAACTCCTAGAGAACTATTACTGCATATGAATTAAGAGACACTAAAAATGTTGCTGGAGAGTGCCTTCGTGTAAGTTGTAGCCAAAGTAGTCACACAATACATTGAAGAATGTCGCCCCCTCTCAAACTATGGACTTCAACTCAGTTTGGGGCTCTAACTTGGATTGAGTTTTACTATTCAACATTCCACTCTCAAAACTAGACATGACTCGCTATCTTTTTCGTATACCCCAAGAACATTTTATTGACTCTAAGGAGTTCGACAAAAATTCGTAAAGTATAAAGCAAAGTGAAGAGAGAGAAGAAGAAATTACCTTCGAAACTTATCTTTTATCGCTTACATTACGTAGACCACTCCTTGCAATCACAAACTTTCCAGAATGTGTCTCATTTCTTGGATGAATACAAGACAACTAGCACAATGCCTCCTATAAAAGAATAATCAGATAAGGAAACTTGAAGAACCTCGACTTAGTTAAAAGCTGAGTTATTTTAAATTTCTACGGTGAAAAATAGATTAAATATTATTAAAATGTAATAAAATTAATTGAATAAAGCAAGGTAAAAATTAAAAATGGAACATATGTTAGACTTTCAATATGAAAATCGAATTTTCAAACGGAAAGCAGGGAGTTTGATGATATAGTAAATTAAATCCCTAAGGGTACAAAAATGATCTAATTAAATAAACAATACATAAACTAAAAGGCCAAGGAACCTAATTAGTCAAGCCTACTAAGATGGACATTTAAACCTTGTTAGGCAAAAACCCACTAAAAGTTTAATAACTATAAATACCGACTCTCAAAATTAAATGGAATACATAAAAATCACTTTCAAGAAATCAAGGGCTCTGACTCTACGCAAACACGTTCCGAGCAAAGAACCCTTCAAAGCCACTAATTTCTAGAAATGACTCCAACTCTATTTTCAAGCAGCATAAAAGATATATATATATATATATATATTTAATGTTTAATATTGATTTTTTCACTTTACTTCTATATGTTTTACGTATACCAATGTAATCAATGAATAATTATATTTATATATCTATAAATGTATAGTATAGTAATCATATTAGGGACGTATTATATCTAAAATTTTAAAATTTAATTTATTCTCATATTCATATCGTATTATGTAAGTATTGTCATGTTTATATTGTCGTGTCTGCGACCATGCATCATAGAATTTAAGCTTATTATATTTGCTGAGCTCCAAAAGGACCAAGATTGATGTGCTGGGCCTGCTAAATGGGATAAAACTTGCAATTTAATTTCTTAATTTTCATATACTATTTTTGAGTCCGTGAAACTCTCACTTTCTTTTTCAACTCTTACTATTGTTGAATATTGTGTTTGTCACACCGCAACTATTATTTCCCGATATGACAATAAGGGGCCACGTTCATGTAATGTAAATCAAATCCTAACTATGCGGACAACGTTACACATATTCAGGAAAAAAAAAATGTTCCTTGTCAGCCCATGGGGTGCTTATAAATACTTGACGCTCCATCCCCATTTCTCATCATAGCACAATTCATTCTATTTTCTTTCTATAGAGAAGGAGAAGGAAAAAAATCAAGAAAAATGTCAGGAATCATTGATAAGATAGAAGAGAAGTTGGGGATTGGAGACCGCAAGGATGATGAAGAGAAACACGGTGAAAAGCATGGAAAAGATGAATCCCATGGTGAGAAGCACAAAGGTGATCATCATGAAGAGGGGGTTATTGAGAAGATCAAAGACAAGATGCATGGTGGGGACGGTGAACATGGCACTGAGGAGAAGAAAAAGAAGAAGAAGAAGAAGAAAGAGAAAAAGCACGGAGATGAACATGGCCACAACAGCAGTAGCGAAAGCGACAGCGATTGAATCTAGGTATTGATAAATATTCGGTATACTTATCTACTTCTTTCATTCACGTCACACCAAACCTTGTCCAATTTGATTGTATAACATATGTTGTTATCATGTTTTCTATCTAATATATATACCATATGAAATTAGTTGAAATATTTTCCGTCAATCGTGATGTAGCATAACAGCTCTCAAAAGGATAATAGCCATACAGGTCTGCAAAAAGATTATTTAGGTGCATTGGAGTAGAAGGATCACCTTCAAATATGCGTTCCACAAAAGATATTTATTTGTGAGATATATATATATATATCAAATTGCTTGATTATATATGTTATTTTCCTCATATCATTAATTTGGCTTTGCTCTTGTGTCTGTTTTCATTTGCAGGTAGATGGCATTCTCTAATGGTGGTTGCGACTTGCAAATAAGGGAGAAGGAAGACAATCAATCGAATAACCAAAAACAATTGTGCAGATATTGTTGTGGTGGTTGGAATAAATATATAATGTACTTGTGCACTTGTGCCTTGCTCTTGTGTTTTAAGTGTTTCTCATGATTATTGTGTTGGAAAACACAAAGTATAATAAATAATTTGTTAAATTAGTTATTGATTCTGTTCATACAATAGAAATGTATAAGAGAAAATGTTGCACACTGGGTGTTTGTCAAATTTGATACCCGACCCTACACTTTATGTGAGATCTATATCGTTGGATCAAAGGCCATTTGCTTCTTGGCCTAATTGCATTGTTCTTATATTTGTACATGTGAAATTCGAGGTTCAAATTGTAATCAATATTTGGTATATATACGTGCGTAAATGAAAAAATGACAAATTTTTTAGTCCATAAATATAAGATCAATATAAAAGCAAACACCTCTAAAAAAATAAAATTTCAATGTTGTGCTTTCAAGTAAAAGCATTCAATTACTCGTGTATTTTAATACAATTATCGACATCTTTATTTTAATTTAAGCTTGGACGGGCAATATGAAAAATATGAAAATTATCCCACCATATTTTTTAAAATAAAACGAATATCATTAGATTTATTAAACTTTAAGTACTTTCGATAATTACATTCATATCAATATTTATTTCACCTTTTTCCTCGAGCGAATAGATAATAAAATCTTTTCTGCGAAGAAATGAAGTTTAACCTTCACTTGAACTGATAAAAGATTAAAAGAAAACAGTTGTGATTAATCGTTCGATTTTTTCTCCAAAATTTCACTCTAAAAGAGTTTTTTTTTTTTTTAAACCTGTTGTTTGTTTGTGGGATTTGAAAAAAGAAAATAAACAATGGCTCAATAATAAAACACGTCATATAAATTATAATCAACACATTTTATCCCATTTTCATTTTGTAAAATTTAATCTCACTTTTCTCTCATTTACCTTACATCAAATCAATTCCTAATTGAAAGAATTAAAACACTAACTCTGCCCATCACAATTTATTTCCCATAAAAAATTATTTCCAACAATTATTTTTATTTTTAAAATATTTTTCTATCTCTCTTTTTCTCCATATGAAAACAAGCAATCACAATCAGAAAATGTATCCTCCAACTCGAGGCCTCTGTGCTGGGCTGTATCTGCTTTACAATTAAAGAAGAAGTCCTAGATTTGACAGATTCTATTACTGTATAGAGGAAAATGGACATTGGCAGAGCATATTGGAGAACCCCAGCCAGAAGACAAACCTTCCCTCCCACCGGGCCCCCCCACCCAAACCACGAAAAAATAAATAAATAAAAATAGAAAATAAATAAAATAAATGTATACACAAATATATAGTATGGTATAGTTCCTTCCCCATGTTGTTTGAAAGGGTCTACGATATCTGTGCTGAGGGTACATAGCTGTACTAATGTTGCAAATCTGTTAACTGACATAAGCTTTGGTCCCATTCATTTTCTAATTTTTCCAATAGAACACTAATTAGTATAGTTTGCTTCTTTGAAGGACAAAATAAAACTGCAGTTGATTAAGTAAAATGGTGTTGTCAATCCAACAAGGGTTCCATGTTGTTTTAGAGTTAACAATTGTATAGGAGAGGGAATTTTATGCTAAATATTTTTTGACATACATTTGGATTTTTGTACTATTTTTTACTAAAAAAATTAGGTGGATGATTGGTGTGATCCGTGCCTATAAATCTAAGAAGGTAGTGGATAAGTATTTCTAGCGTTTTGTGATTTTATTTTATTTTTATACATATGCACATAAAAAGTCTGTTAGGGTTCAAACTCCTTACTTCCCATTTTATGTATGAAATTTATTTCATTGGATCAAAAACTGCTCGCATGTTTTATGAGTTTAAAAATAAATATCTTTCTTTGGAGAAGAGAATTAATAATTATATAATTACATCAAGATTAGGGAGCTTTTTAAATAAATGGAGTCGACACCATGTTGGTAGAGAAATTTTTTCATCAAAATTTAAAAAAAAAAATGAAGGATAAGTGCATCTATTGAATGCTATATCAAATAATTAATGATGATTTGTATTTATTGTTGTAAGTTGATTCCAAAAAGAAAAAAAGAAAAACTCACGGATTTTCCAATACCATCAATACACTAACACTCCACAGTGATTACTTGAAACAATTGCTTATTTATCTGAGGAAGATACAGAGAAGGGCATCAGGATGTTTTTTCCGTGAATACATCAACAGCATAAAAAAGGGCATCAATCTCACACTGCATATGCTCCTTTGTTACAAGTCACAATGATAATTGATTTATAATTTCACAGCCAAAGAATCACAAGGCAATGAAAATGACCTCAAACAAAAAACCATAACTTCCTCAGGAATTTCACAAGTCGGACATCAAATAGAACAAGTCTTCATTGATTTTAACACCAACAAGTGGCACTGCCAAGTCCCAGCCGGCCGCCTTATTCTCCTCTCATATATTTACCCCTTTCCCTCCATTCCCATCAATTCCCCCATTTACTTCCTTCTCTTCATGAACATCAACAAATGATCTTCAAAAAATTAGGTCAAAATATTTAAAGAATAACAAAAGAAAGGGAAGCAAAAGATGGACAGGCTTATAAGCTTGGAGCCATCCAATGTTGTGGCGATCAGAATAGAACCCGGCCAGAGGTGCTCCGGCCAGCTCACTCTGCGCAACGTCATGTACACAATGCCGGTGGCCTTCCGGCTCCAACCAATGAACAGAACTCGTTATAGCATTCTCCCACAATCAGGGATTATACTGCCTTTGACTACACTTACTCTGGAAATCACTTACCAGCTCCCGCCGAATTCCACTCTTCCACACTGTTTTCCACACTGCGATGATTCTTTCATCCTGCAGAGCGTGGTGGCTCCTGGTGCATCGATCAAGAGTCCGTCAGCCACGTATGATTCGGTCCCGACTGAGTGGTTTACGAACAAGAAGAAACAGGTGTATTCTGATAGTGGCATTAAAGTTATGTTTGTGGGCTCCCAGATTTTGACTCAGCTGGTGGCTAAAGGGTATATGGATGAAATCAGGGAAGTTCTTGAGAAGAGTGATCCCGCCTGGAAATCAGCCGATTCGGTGGATTCTGACGGGCAGTCTTTGCTTCACTTGGCTATTTCTCAGGGCAGGCCTGATTTAGTCCAATTGTTGCTGGAGTTTGAGCCGGATATCGAGGCCCACAGCAGAGCAGGATCGAGCCCACTTGAGGCGGCGGCAACAGCCGGCGAGGCGTTGATCGTTGAGCTTCTACTAGCACACAAAGCCAGCCCAGGAAGATCAGAGTCTTCCACTTGGGGCCCAATTCACCTGGCAGCAGGAAATGGCCATGCTGAGGTTCTGAGGCATCTTTTGCTCAAAGGGGCCAATGTTAATTCACTCACGAAAGACGGCAGCACCGCCTTACACCTGGCAGTGGAGGAGCGGAGAAGGGACTGCGCGCGGCTGCTGTTGGCCAATTCCGCGAGAGCTGATACCAGAAATGGGAGCTACGGGGACACCCCGTTGCATATAGCCTCGAGCTTAGGAGACGAGCAAATAGTAAAGCTTCTGCTCCAAAAAGGCGCTAATAAAGATATAAGGAACAACGTGGGCAAGACGGCCTATGATCTTGCGGTGGAAAACGGGCACACGAAGCTATTCGATGCACTTCGACTGGGGGACAACTTGTGCGTGGCCGCTCGGAAGGGTGAGCTGAGGATGGTCCTTAGGCTTCTTGAAAACGGTGCATCCATTAACGGGCGCGACCAGAACGGATGGACGGCGCTCCACAGGGCGGCATTTAAGGGCCGAATGGATGTGGCCAAGGCCCTGATCAATAAGGGGATCGAAGTTAATGCCAAAGATTGGGAAGGTTACAGTGCCTTGCATTGTGCTTCTGAATCAGGCCAGGCTGACATGATTGAATTGCTTGTGAAGAAGGGAGCTGAGGTTGAAGCTAGAACAAATAAGGGGGTGACAGCTTTGCAAATTGCTGAGTCTTTGCACTATTCTGGGATTATTAGGATTCTTGGTGCAAAAGATGGTCGTAATAAGCAAAACTCTGATCCGTTTGCTAAGGGGATGGCTGGCAGAGAGAGGAATGTTGGAGCAATCAAAAAGAAGGCTAGTCGGAGCGGCAGAGTCCACCGGAGTAGCTTCGACCGGTCGGCCGCTGCGCTGGCCGTGGTCTAGATATCCGAACGAGAGGTGGAAACATTTTTTTGCTTCAGTTTGTAGAAGTAGAACATTGGAGAAGAATTTGTAGACTTCTATGTCTTGGTTGTTGTTCTAGGCATTGTCATTGGTTTCTTCCTCCCCTGCAATTCGGGCAATGGCACTAAGATCCATGCGATCTAAGCTGTGTAGTTTTTCTGATGATGTTTTTAATAATACTATGTTACAGATGATTAGTGTAGAAAGAAAGACAAAAAAAATCTTTAAAAATGAGAACTGAATGGTGCCCTTTTTTTTGGTTTTTCGGTTTTAATTTGTCTATAGTAAGGAATAATCTTCCTGCTCTTTGTTTTGATCTGGCCGGTGAATTTATCAAAGAATGACGAATACAGCAATGATAACCAGAAAACAAGTCAACTGTATTACAAAGAAAAACAAATAGGGTACTGTCTGGCTCTCCATGTATCGGATTTCAATCTAAATTCCATCTAAATTTTAAAATTTTTATTCAATTAAAATATTCAATGAATTAAATTCGATTATAAATATTCATAATATAAAATAAGTGGATCACATATGAAATTATGCACTTTGATTCATTAAATATTCGAATTCGAATTTTAATATTTTTTATTAAATTAATATTCTTATATGTAATATTAGTAAAAATTTTAAAATAAAATATATAATATTATATTAACCTAATATCTATATTATACTGTTACTATTGAGTTTTTAATCTAAAAAATAAAAGAAATATTGATAAAATGTCAAATATAATAACATATAATAGTTTATCTACACATTAATATATAGAAATTTAATATTCAAATATTTAACTTTTAAACTAATATATAATAAAAATTGTTAAAAATTTAAATATGACATATATTTACTTTATAAATGCAATTTTTTTATAAAATTCAAAAGGAAAAAAAGAAGAAAAATCAGGTCGAATTTTTTATCGAATTTCAGATATTCATGGGATTTAATTATGATACTAACTAAAAAAGATTTTATAGAATTTCAGATCGAATTCAAATATAGATTTTGATAATTAAATTCAAATTCAAATATGATAAATCCGATCTAAATTCGATTAACTGAAAATCCTAAACACCATGCCCAAATGAGCTTTCAAACAGTATTTCAAAATAACTCCTCTGATTTTGTGTGTGTGTGAATGGAGATGACATCTCTAATGGTTTAAAGGTACATAGTTGGGCTGGCCCAAAATCCGATTAAACCCATTAACAGCATCGTTGTACAATTTTTGGTTGTAAATAGATATTATAAAATTCTTCAAAAGAAGTTGAAAAAGAAAATACAAAGCTTTATTTTTTTCCTAATTGTAAGTCATCGCCTTGATTTCGACTACTATAGTTAGAAAACCACCACCAGTAGAGTGTAGTACTCAAATTTGATGAGTTCCATGATCATATTATATAAAGATTTTATAAATTTACCTTTAGAAAAGATTGAATCTTATAAATTTCAAAAGTAACCATGCAAAGATAAGGATTTTTATGTCAAATACTTTAAATTTTACAAGATATTTTATATATATTTAGATGGTGTATGGGCGAACTTATAAGTTACTGAAAATATCTTATAAGATATTATAAAGTGTTTGATAAAATTTAAAAGAAATTCTAATTTATTTTAAAATTTCGACAAACTTCTTTAATTTTAGTCCTGTTAGGTACGTAATTATCATTTTTTTAAAAATCGTTTTTATCTAAAAATTTCAAAAATTATTGTTAGAAAAAGATCAAGTATTTTATAAATTTTACAAACATCTTATAAGGTGCACAAACTTATAAGATCTTTTAAAAAAGATCTTGTAAGCTTTTATATCTTATAAAATATTTTTGAAATTTATAAGATACTAAATCTTATTTCAAAAATAAGATCTAAAAATATTTTGGATAAATAAAATTTTGGTTAAATTTAATAAATTGTTAAGATTTTTAAAAATAAGTTACGAATTCTGTATTTTTTCAAAAAAGAGTTAATAAAATCCTAATGTCTTATTTTGGGAGAGTATAAACTATTTATTCAACAAAAAAATAAAAGTAAAAAAAATCAAACACTTTATGACATCTTAAAAGATACTTAGTAGGAGTTTATAAGCTCACTCAAACACATGCTTAGCCAAACTCATACAAGAAGATGTTTGCCTAATTTATTTAGAATATATTGGAAGGTCCTATTTCTTATAAGATTTTTTTGTAAGCTTATACAATATACATCTTGTTTTAAAATAAGCTCTTGAAATGTTTGCATAAAATAAAATCTTGAAGCTCACAAAATGTTAGCAATTAATGACAATTTTATAATCAACATAGTTAAGTATATGAGATTGTTAAGATTTAAAAATAAATTAAAACTCCTTACTTTTATTAAAAGGGCTTATTTTAGGAGTTTATAAAATCTTTCTTCATAAAATTTTATCAACTATCATGAAGTCGCATAAATTTTCAAATATCTTATAAAATATTTTAAAAAACTTATAAATTCATGATCAAGATACTCTTTAATTCTAGGATGAATATTTGCTCCCAACACAAACTTGGACTATTAATATTTAAAAAAATAAA
>JACGDI010005690.1:2014783-2050428 GCA_014898725.1 Jacaranda copaia
TGATGATGATGCTGCAGCGGTGCGGTTGAGAAATTTACTCAGTCTCGTGTTTTAGAAGTTCCTCCCTAGGGTATAATTTCCTTTAATTCACTAAGACTCGCTCTTTAGTAAAATGTTTGTAGTGATATAGAAATAATTGGAAATTTTCTGAGATGAGCCAAGACGTAAATTTCGAAGGATGCCATGGTGCTCGGCAAAATTTCGTGAGTTTCCATCTAAGTTTCACATCTTAAAATCTTTCGAATATTAATTATTTATGACACACACACATATATATATATATATACACACACACACTATTAATAAAGTCTTTACACCTTTTTGATGTGTTTTCATGTACTCTTTTTAAAATATATATTTTTAAAAAATTTTTATCTCATAATTACATAAATTAACTTCCATTTCACTACTACCACCTTATATATACACTATCATTTCTTATTGTTGTTAATGTTATAGTTTTAAATATGTATTATATTTATTTATATACATCGATTTTATTATTAATATGTACATGCATTGAGTGTGCATGAGTGCTAGTGTATGTGTGTGTATATATATGTGTGTGTGTGTTTAATTGCTAGTAGCTTGTTAGTGTTGTAGCATACTTGGTATGATATTTCTTAACAATTGTTAGCATGATTCAATAACGATTTTTTCATATCACACTTCAACCTAAAAATTAAAATATTTAACTTTTGATAAAGGTGCTGCATGTTTAAAATAATGATTTACTAAATAATTATATATTTACTCCATAAATTAGAAATCAAAATTTAATGAATGCTTGAGTACGCCAGCGTATATGTGTGCATTCACAATAGTGACGAAAATGCAGTTTAATGAATGGATGTCCTTAAATCTAAATTTCTTCAAACGATTAAGTGAAATGAAACAAATAACATGTTTGAAATCTATTGTCTAGCTGGTTGTAAAACTTTCTTAATAAATTAAATTCAACCTATGTCCTATCAGTCTTGAGTTAACTTAAGGATATCCAAGAAATTAAATTAAATAAATTTGTAAGAAGTCGTACAAATTGAATGTGGAAAATGACTAATAGAAATCAATTAAAGTAAAATTAAATCCTCTTTCGAGTGTCTCTGTACTCAAGATGGGGTTTAATGTTTTTCGATACTTCAGGATTTTCAGCTTCTTGGCGCGGGCCTAATATTCACCTACCGTTCATGGGTCTTTGATGTGGATTGACCTATGAACTTTGATCTTCCTAAAACACATTGGTGTTGTGCCCCTATTCTTTTGGGCTTAGATTAAAATAATTTGCATACAAACATTATAATTCTAAATTGATTTTAAAATGTGAAATTCTTCTATCGATAAAATTAATTCATCAATTAGTATCGGATTATAGGAAGGGAGAAAAATGAGTAGAAAAAAAGCATCATCTTTTGAAATAAAATGCCTAATAATAAATCGGGTACAATGTACTAAATTCATTATAAAATGACTGTGTAAACATTTTACCTACAGCTAGACACATAATCAATAAACAAAAATACTAGATAATACTGGTTTAGAGATGAATCTTAAGAATATTATGTATACGTTATTTCTTTAAAAAATTAAATTAAATTGTAAGAGCTTTGCATTCAAGTATTACATTGTAGTTTATGCCATATAGGATGAGTTAGAACTTTTGATCTTAAGGGGTGATATAGAATTGTTAGAAAAATATATATACTATTTTTAGGGGTTAAGATATATATATATATATATGTATTTAGTTAAATGAAGGACAATTTTATTATTTGAATGATGATAAAGTTGTAAAGTTTATAAAATTTATATATCATATTTATATTTTAAAAATTTGAGGGGGAATGGAAATAATAGGGCTCCTCAACCACCCATACAATTCCGTCCTGAACATGGCACTTATGTAATTTTATTTTTATTTATCAATAAATAAATATTGAACCAACACGTTAGAGTGTAGTATCATGATACCTGTATAACTTCTTTTTTGTTTATAAGTAAAGAAGTGCTGAAATCTAATGTGTTCGAAGTGCAACATTAGAGTAAGTGTTAAGAGTGTCGACCATGCATACACAACTTTATTTTTATTTATAAATAATTATTGAAGGGGATTAATAAATAGAACGTGACATTCAAAATTCCTAAACATCACGATAAAGAAAATAATTACAAAAGCTTATTACTATTTGTAGCAAAATATCTTAAATTTAAGATCAATATGTTTGCAAAACTCAAAGTAAAATTCCGCAACGTTAATCCACTTCAAAAGTTCATACATAATAAATAGACACCAATTCCATGTTCTATTTTATTTCGTAATGAAATAGGAGATAAAACACAAAATGTAATAAAGGATTCAAAATGATGTCCAAAAATTAAATGTTTATGAGTATCCATCTTCCAAAGAATTCTATTGGAAATCAAAGAAAAAATCTTTAAAGACAAGGGGACCCCAATCAGTTATGAAGTAATAAAGAAAAGAAAAAGAATATCAAAAATAGAAAAATTGCACAGGAGAGATTAAAGGACCAAAAAGACCCCAACCAGATCACCGAACTTCCGGCGCGACCCAATCACGGCAGAGAGATCAATTCTGGGGGTTGGTAAAGCGTACCAACTCAGCGCGTCAATGCACGCACCTCAAGATGCGCGTCCCGCCTCTACCCCCCACCCAAAATTTCACTGAAATCAGTATAATAAAAAAATATATGTCGAAAAACACGCTGCCCATACTGTAAGCAAAACGAAACCAAGCAGATTTCACTAACCGAGATCTACCATACAGCAACCCACCGTACCCCCGCCTTCCACCCACCCCCAACTCCCAAGACTATAGTTTCCCTCTATAAATAAGCCATCACTCACTTGCTCAATCTTGCGTCTTGCCTTTCTATATTTCTCTACTCTGTGCCTATCTCTGTATTTGTTCCCTTTTATCTAAGGTACGGTTTCCCAGTCCCTCACAGCGGTTTGTGCCGTTCGTTGTTCGTTCTTAATCTGCTTAATTCTCTGTTGTTGTGATACTTCTTTTGGTTTCTATTTCGATTCGTTTGTGTTGTTGTTTCATCCGGAAAAATGTTGGATTGTAGTATTTGAACTGAAGTTTTGAAGATTCTTCATTTAATTCGCTTAGATCTATTGGCATGAGTCTGTTTCTGACGTCCTAGCCTGATCTGGTGAAATTTTGTGTTGCTTAATTGTCCCTCGCTTTGCCCTGTTTTCGTCGTTGATCAACCAATTATAATAAGTTTTGGGTTTTCATATGATGATGTGAATGTGCTGACGTGGCATTGGAAACGGCTTACGATTGGGTGGCGGGGAGGTGGTTTGGCTGAACAGTGAGGGGATAAGCTTTAAATGGTAGTTTTTTGGGCGTGGAGCATTTAGATCTGGATTTGGAACGTTGCTTTTATTAGATCTGAGATGAAGGGGCTATTGAGTATCTTTAATTCAGTTAAATTTGTCTGCATTGTATCACACTTTCTTGTTGTGAACAAGTACTATTTTCTTGTGCTTGGATCTGGATTTCTCTATTTTTGAAGTTGTGGATCTGAGTGTTTGATTATTCTAGGCCATGCTTCACAATCAATTATGACATCTGATTTGTGAAGTTTTCCTTGCTTTTTTTAATTCATCTCGTTTATGTCAATCAGAAGATGGCCGTCTTTTTTCGTCAACATACTGTTAATAACTTAATCTAGGAAGCAAATCTATGTAAATTTGCTATGGCTGAATTATACTTTTTTGTCATTGTCCTTTGTTGCTTATTCGTTACACGAACTGAGGAAAAGCAAGCTGAGGTATAGAACTATATGTGGGTGCTTATGTATATAATAATGACAGATGACCTGTCACACTTAATGACACGAATGAAGGTTGAGAAATTTTTGTATGGTGGAATCTAATTTATTTAATGCTGTTTAACATATACGAAGATAGCTATCTCATATGGAATAATTTTCATACTGAATGCATGCAGGGTCTAGAATTTTACATACTCCTGACAGTTTTTCTAGACATGTTTGTATTTTATTTAGAATATAAATTTCTGTCTTATGGTTTTATGTGATTTAATTGACTGAGTTTGGTCTACCAGAAAAATGGCATCGCACATTGTTGGATACCCCCGTATGGGCCCAAAGAGAGAGCTGAAATTTGCTCTGGAATCTTTCTGGGATGGCAAGAGCAGTGCTAAGGAATTGGAGAAGGTGGCGGCTGACCTCAGGGCTTCCATTTGGAAGCAGATGGCTGGTGCTGGGATCAAGTACATTCCCAGCAACACATTCTCATACTATGATCAGGTGCTTGATACAACTGCCATGCTTGGTGCTGTCCCCCCGAGATACAACTGGACTGGTGGTGAAATTGGTTTTTCCACCTACTTCTCCATGGCCAGAGGAAATGCTTCTGTTCCTGCTATGGAAATGACCAAGTGGTTTGACACCAACTAGTAAGTGATGGGTCAATTTTCGGGCCAATTTTCTTTGTGGTTTTATTGTCCTGCACTACTGATGTTTATGTGATAATGTGATTAATTGTGTTTTTTGTCCATGTAGCCACTTCATTGTCCCTGAATTGGGACCTGATGTGAAATTTTGTTATGCTTCCCACAAGGCAGTTAACGAATACAAGGAGGCTAAAGCTGTATGTGCTCTGCAAATCTCCTGCTATATTTCCTATTTAACCAGCATATAGAACAGTGCTGAATTTTTTTTCTAAATGATAGAAATCAAACTCCTGCATTCTACTCAACAGAATGCATTTAAGCATCTATTCACAGTGAATATCTCTCTTTTATGCAAAAGTTTGTGATGATGTACATTTGCCACCTGATGAGATTGATGATTTTTATGTTCTCTCATGCAGCTCGGTGTTGATACTGTTCCAGTTCTTATTGGCCCAGTGACATACTTGTTGCTCTCTAAACCTGCAAAGGGTGTAGAGAAAACGTTCCCTCTTCTTTCTCTTCTTGAAAAAATTTTGCCAATCTACAAGTAAGAACAATGTTAGTTTTTATTTTTTGTATTCTTAGTAACCTTATGCTGGCACCGGTTACATTATGATTGCATTTGGTGTTTAAATGTGTTACATCATGGCAGGGAAGTCATTGCTGAGCTGAAGGCAGCCGGTGCTTCATGGATTCAGTTTGATGAGCCCACCCTAGTTTTGGATCTTGAGTCACACCAGTTGGAAGTATTCACCAAGGCTTATGCTGAACTGAAATCATCTTTATCTGGGCTTAATGTTCTAATTGAGACTTATTTTGCTGACATACCTGAGGCTGCATACAAAACCCTTACCTTACTGAGTGGAGTTTCTGGTTTTGGTTTTGATTTGGTTCGTGGAACCAAGACCCTCGATTTGATCAAGGGTGGATTTCCTTCTGGAAAATACCTCTTTGCTGGAGTTGTCGATGGAAGGAACATCTGGGCTAATGATCTGGATGCATCTCTTGTCACCCTTAAGTTTCTTGAGGGCATAGTGGGAAAGGGTATATTGGCTAACATCTATTTGCTAAGTTTTTAAGTTTGTTTTACTGGTGTTTCATTCTTTCTATGAATTTTTCTGCAGACAAGCTTGTTGTGTCCACCTCCTGCTCACTTCTCCACACCGCTGTTGATCTGGTAAATGAGCCCAAGTTGGATGCAGAAATCAAATCTTGGCTCGCATTTGCAGCTCAAAAGGTTGTTGAAGTAAATGCTCTGGCAAAGGCATTGACTGGACAGAAGGATGAGGTAGATACCTGTGAATATTGTTTTCCACTAATTCTAGGCTCATTTCAATGTTGGTTTTTCGGCTACAATATTACTCGTGAACATTTGGCTGCTGTTACTTTTATTTTCCAGGCATTCTTCTCTGCTAATGCTGCAGCTCTGGCTTCCAGGAAATCCTCTCCTAGGGTGACTAATGAAGCTGTCCAAAAGGCTGTACGTAAATTAATCTTCATACTTGTTTGAACTTTCAGGCGGCTTTGCTGCTAAATGCTGTGTGCTTACCATCTGTTCTTCTTTTGTTCAATCAGGCTGCTGCTTTGAAGGGTTCTGATCATCGTCGTGCTACAAATGTCAGCGCCAGACTTGATGCTCAACAAAAGAAGCTTAACCTTCCGATCCTCCCAACCACCACTATTGGTTCCTTCCCTCAAACAATAGAACTCAGGAGAGTGCGCCGTGAATTCAAGGCCAAAAAGTGAGTGATTTTTGCTTGCTTTTGACTTAATAGTCTAAATGCCCATTGAAATCTGTAATCTGAAGGTTCATTTTTTCTTTATAGGATCTCTGAGGAGGAGTACATCAAGTCTATCAAGGAGGAGATTAACAAAGTTGTCAAGCTTCAGGAAGAGCTTGATATTGATGTTCTTGTTCATGGAGAGCCAGAGGTAAAAGCCAATTGGAATACTAATCTGTAAAAACCAACTAATACTTTTACTGGCCATTTGGGTTAATGAGTATAAGCCAAAATTTTATTCTGATATTCTTTTAACATCTTTATCTTTTTGGATGTCTTAAATTCCAGAGAAATGATATGGTCGAGTACTTTGGGGAACAGTTATCTGGTTTTGCATTCACTGCAAATGGATGGGTGCAATCATATGGTTCTCGCTGTGTGAAGCCACCTATCATTTACGGTGATGTCAGTCGTCCCAAGCCAATGACTGTATTCTGGTCCACTGCTGCCCAGAGCATGACCAAGCGGCCAATGAAAGGAATGCTCACTGGCCCTGTTACCATCCTCAACTGGTCTTTTGTACGAAATGACCAACCAAGGTATACATATGCATATATCTTTCTGCTAGTTCACATTTTAGTTTCTGTCTATTTAGAGTAATGCTTACTCTTATTTATTTGTCCACAGGTTCGAAACCTGTTATCAGATTGCTTTGGCCATTAAGGATGAAGTCGAGGATCTTGAGAAGGCTGGTATTACCGTTATCCAAATTGATGAAGCTGCATTGAGAGAGGGGTTGCCTCTGAGGAAATCTGAGCATGCTTTCTACTTGGACTGGGCCGTACACTCATTCAGAATCACCAACTGTGGCGTCCAGGATACCACTCAGGTGCTCTCCTCTTTCTCCTTTATGTTATCCTTAGTTATAACTGGGCCAAATAGCATATTTTTCTGTTTGCTAATCTTTTTGTTGGCAACCGCCGACAGATCCACACCCACATGTGCTACTCCAACTTCAACGACATCATCCACTCTATCATCAACATGGATGCTGATGTGATCACCATTGAGAACTCAAGATCAGACGAGAAGCTCCTTTCAGTTTTCCGTGAAGGAGTGAAGTATGGTGCTGGAATTGGGCCAGGCGTGTACGACATCCACTCCCCAAGAATTCCATCAACCGAAGAGATTGCCGACAGAATCAACAAGATGCTTGCTGTGCTTGAAACCAACATCTTGTGGGTGAACCCCGACTGTGGTCTCAAAACTCGCAAGTACAGCGAAGTGAAGCCAGCCCTTGAGAATATGGTTGCTGCCGCCAAGCTCCTCCGTACCCAGCTTGCCAGTGCTAAATGAGCCATTTAATGCACCTATACTTCTACATCCATTCTCCAATTCTTGAGTTTCTCAAACTTAAATGAAAATATTTTCTAATTTTCAAAGAAATAATTGTGGTTCGTGATGAAAGATTTACTCAGTAGATGTAGTCATTTTGTTTTTGGCATATTTCAAGTATTATAATCTGTATTTTGAGGGATACGGTCGCTATGTGTGGAAAAGGCAACTAAAAGTCAATGCATCCTATGGTTGGAAATGAAATTCTTATTTTCAGATTGTGCGTCATTACTTGTTTTCCTTTATTTGCTTATATTATTACGTGGCCCAGGCGCTTGACTGTTGGGTTTAAAGCCATTTTTGGAAATAAAGTCACCTCATTCATTTCTCCTTCTTTAGTCTAACTAAGAAAATTATGTATTTATCCAGTCAAATAATAAGTTGGACACAAAATAGAGACGATATGTCAACCCAGGGCTTCGACCGCTATGAAGACATTTGAGCAACTGCCAAATGAATTATAATTTAGAAGATGCGTAAAGATGTACATCAGTTTTCTCAATTCATCACTAGCCCCTCGAATCATGGAAATGATCAGTCAATTAATTTTCAATTATATCAACCTCACCAACTGTAGACTTGTACATATAAACGACATAAGCAACAAGCACGGCCACGGCTGCAGCCGTCGCCGCCAGCTTCAACACCACCTTGACCAATCTCAACGCCCGCCTTTCCCTGCCCAATTGTGTTAGTGTTTGCGACTTGGCTACGCCACCGATGCCCTTTGGAGGTGGTGCTTTTGGACCTTCAGCTGACTTATAATTTCCACCGATTTGACGGTCTAGGATTTTCTTTTTTGGCATCGTGATGCAGAGGCAGCCATTCAGAAATTTTGCATGGATTGCGGCGGAATCATAGATGTTGCTTGGAACCGGGATTTCCTTGTAGAATTGGGCCTTGGTCGATGCATCCACGGGACGTTCGCCTGAAATCTTTAGGATCCCACGATTGCTGATTTGCACTTTCAGCTGATCCCTTTTGAATTCTTGAAGAGAAGGCAACAGATTAAAAAGATATTATCATCATCATCATCATCATCATCATCATCATAAAATTTCTTTTCGAAATCTTGGAAAGAAGGCAATGAAAAAGATTCATATATGTATTTACATAAAAAGAAAAAGAAAAAGTTAACCACGTAGAAACTTCGATTATATTATTATATTTGCTGGGGTTATACAACATTTTGTCGGTGGATTAAAATTTTTATGGTATAAAATAAATAAAAATATTTGTTTATCTTTTTGAACAATATTATAATTTTACTTGTAATTTCAATATATTTATTTAAATTGTTAGATAAATTAAAAAAAAAAAGTTGTATTAAAATAATAATAGAGGGGGCTATAGATTGATATTAGTTGGATGTAGGCGGTAGTTAATTTATGCATTAAGTTTTAATTGTGAGGAATAATAATAATAATAATAATAATAATAATAATAATAATAATAATAATAATAATCTTTTTTGAAGATTACTCGAAAATACAGAAAAGAAGGATTGATGTTTTATTAAAACTATATAGTACTAAAAGAATAATTATTTAAATTTCTAAATTACAAAAAAGGACTCTTGAGACTTAGTGGTGAAGATTTATAACTACAAATGTATAATAAAAAAATTGTATTAATTTTGGATTCTCTATTTCAATTGATATTTTATTTTTAAATTTATTTTATAGATATATATCAAATGCAAACAATTCACAATTAAATTTTTTTTAAAAAAATATTTAATATAATTGGCGCATACATTTGTAAAGTGAAATATAATATGAAACACCAATTAAAATTGAAGACCTAAGCCCCAAAAAAAGAAAAAAGAATTGGAATTGAATTTGGAAAGGAAGCGGAAGCGGAAGCCGAAAAAATGAAAACTAAAGGCGTATGGTCACCTTGGAGATGGAGTTCAATAATGTCCCGCTCTTCATCACGCTGCCATTTGCAGTATGGCTCAAATTCCTGGCACCCAGTTGCCTGATCACTGGCTTTTCCTTCCATTGTAGCTGAGGATGTTTTTGTTTAATTTGTTTCCTGTGGTAGGCAACGGATAAATGTGTCCATCCCATTAATCACTTGTATATATATAGAAAGCAAAGATTGATTGGTCAGCGCAGGATGAGAAAAAGGATGACCCAATTGGTTCCTTCTGGATTTCCTCGTGACAGGGGGAATCAATTCTTTCCGGTTTTATAGGGTTAGTGTTGCTTTATGCTTTGAGAAATCTTGTTGTTGGATGTGGGTAGGGTTTTGGTTTCCTCTCTGCACAAGCAAATGAAAAATGCTTTATTTAAATTAGCGATTAATGCACATTTAATACGTGGAGATTCAATAACTTAAAAATATTTGATATAAAAAAAATCAATTAACACTAAATAAAAACTCATTCATGTAACTTTAGAAAAAAATATAGATAATAATAAAACACTTGAAAATATGCTAAAAGAGAATAGACTCTTTATTAAAGGTAAGATGTGGGCATGATGATTTGAAAAAAAATAAAAATATATTTAAAAAAATTCTTGAAAACACACCAAAAAAAAATTAAAATTAAGTATTTTATTAATAGTTCTGATCTGCCAATTAATCATGCTCCAGGCCAAGAAGCTGCTTTCCTGTACCATTAACACTTTGCAATCTGTGCTATTGTATGTATAAAATGTGTTTTTTTTTACTACACTATAATTATGTAATTTTAATTAAATTCTAAAATTTAAAATTTTTTAATTATTTAAATATTTTTTTTAGCCATTTGTTATTAATTATAATTTTTTGGTTTCTTAAATTATTAAATTACATGGACTAACCAATTTTAATAATATTTTAATACATTTTTCAAATCCATTTGCACATGTAATTTATTTTATTATATAGAGGATTGGATATTTTTATGATACTGTCATTGGGGCAGGTCCGTGAGACAATATCCTATTCCATATCCAGCTCCACCCCGCTTCGTCTCGTAAACTCGCCAATTCGAAAAAAATTGAGAAAATTGAAATAAGTTAATGAAAGCATCAATGAAAATCATTTGATAGTAATTAAAATTTAAATTTCAAGTAAAAATAAAAAATACATGTAAATAATATAAGATTTTAGAAATAAAATAGGAGATAAAAATAAAATTAAGATAATGATTAGCAAAACATTCAAATTTTTTTATATTGTGAGTTTGACAGTAAATTGAAACAAAAAAACTCAAAATTTTTAAGACCAACAAGCTTCGATCATATAGTTCTAATCCTCATCTAAATTAACTCATCCCACATTCTTCAGCATCTTCCTCTTCATCGAGCACAGTTGAACATTATTTTTAATTAAAAAATATATATATATACAATACATTTATTATTATATATAATATTTATATGGGCGGGGTGGCGAGATGGGTTTGGGGTGGGGTCAGTAAACCTCATATCCCATCTCAAATAATTCGGGTTAGGAAAATCCCACCCCATATCCTATTAAGTTGCCCCAAACCCGTCCTATTCATGACAGGTTGAGCTCAGGTTCAGATTTTGCCTCGCCTCATTGCCATCCCTAATGATAGTATCAATTTTGACTAAATTATAAATTCTTATAATTTAAAATTTTTAGTCATTTTAATGATTGTTTATTATAATTATAAAATATATGATTTTTCTAAATCATCAAGTTATATCGAATAACAAAGTTTAATGATCTAATTTTAGTGTATTTTTCAATTCCATTTACACATAAAAGGATGTCTCTGGCCATAGTTATGCAATATTTTTTTATTAAAATTTAAAATTTAAATTACTTAAAATAATTTCATTGAGTGCTTAGCATCAATTGCGAATTTCTTTATTTTATAAATAAATTATCAAATTATGCTAGCCAACAAAGTTTAATAACCTTTTACTATATTTGTTAAAACCATTGATCATTGATATAAATTTATTCTATTATGTATAGGAAATCAATACAATTTTGACTAAGTTGTGAATTCTTAGAGTTTAGAACTTTTGTGAATTTTTTGAGTTTCTAAATCATCTAACTATACCAACTAATGCAGTTAATAACTTTTTAATATAGTTTTTAATTCTCTTCATACCTAAAACTGTACTATTATAAGTAAAAGGAATTTTTCTGATCATAATTATGTAATTTTGACTAAATTCTAAATTTTTAGAATTTTTTTATTTTCAACTATTTATAATAGTTTCATTAGTTTTTTTTATCAATTGTTAAATTTTTTTATTTAAATAAACCATCAAATATACCACTATATATACACTATGCTTTAATGACTTTTTACTACATTATAAATTCGTTCACACATATATATAAATTTGTTTTATGATACACAGGTAGGGGAACATTTTGATAACAATTGTGCAATTTGACTAAATAATTAATTCTTGGATTAATTCTTCATTTTTAATTGTTTTTAATAATTTCATTTGTTGCTTAACATATATAATTGCAATGTTTTGTGCATCAAAATCATCAAAACATGTCAACTAAGATGATCTTTGAATCCATTCTTTCAATCCAATAGCTCACATATATCTATTTTATTACATATAGGAAAATGAATATTTTGATGCAATTGTTTAATTAATCAAATTTTAAATTTAACTTTATTTTTTAATTATTTATAATAAAATTTTCCAATTGCCAATAATTGTTGTGAAGTTTGTTATTTTCTAAATTGTCAAAATAAACAAAAAAAAATGATAACTTTTTACATTCTTTAAACTCATTAACATAGATAAATTTATGATATTCTATATCGCAAGGAGGCTTTTAACCACAATTGTACAATTAAGACTAAATTTTAGATGCTTACAATTAAATTATTTTATTATTTAAATAATTTCATTGATTTTTGATATTAATTGCGAATTTTTTGATTTTTTAAATTATTAAAATATGCCAATTAATAAAATTTAGTGACATTTTATGCATCATTAAACAATCTAAATGTACATGAATTAGGATAATTTTCAATGCAAATTGATATTATATAATATAAACTTAAGGAATGTTTCAATTAAAATATTAAATAATGTCATCAATCGGCTAAAATTTTAGAAAAGTTCTAAAAGATTTTCTCATAACTTTATTTCTATAAGAAATATTATTAACAAGCTTCTCTAAATGTATTTGATATGAAATAGTCCAACAAGTCTAGCCTAATAAATTATCCACTTTAGAGAATGTTTTCAAACCCACTTAACATTTGAAATCCAACTACACTTTCAGACCCAGTTGGGCCAAATCACTTGACCACAACCGCCAGGTCGAGAGGACAATTCTCGATGCTACCCAATGGCAGGCTTCAAGCTGCCAAGTGCATTCAGCCATCTCTCGAGTCAACCACTTTGTTTGGTTAATCACTATCGAAGAGTGCTTACTCCAACATCGAAGTGTATCCCTACCGCATTCAATGCTTTGACAGTTAGCGTGCATCCGCATTAATGACGTATGCCACCCTAGTACTGCATTTACCACCAACTTTATTAGGAGGCACGCCTCTAGAGTACTTTTCTCCCAAGAAAAGCAGGAGATAATGCCACCTAAAGTAGTACAGGGTTAGGAAATAACCTACAACTCCCAGGTAAGGTTAAAAACCCTCTACACTTGATAGGGGCACCTTAGACATATCACTCACCTAGAGAAGGCTATAAATACCCTATTACTAGCCACCCTCTAAGTATACCACTTTTATTATATGCTTTTACTCTACTGCTTGATTCTCTTACTCGACCAATACTAACTTGAGCATCGGAGTGACTTAGTCAGGGGTACCTTGGCTAGTCTGACATTTGCTGGTAGTTGTAGATCTCAACCTAAAAGAAGATATTATTGTTAGATCATTCGACTTCCTGGTTGAATAAGCCCAAACACAACCTAATCCAGTAAAATAGCTTTCAACCTCATCATTTTGGCGTCCCTGCTGGGGAACTTGAGATTACAACTGAAAAAATGGTAAATGTTAGGAGAGCCGCATTGAGATGGAGGATAATAGAAGGATAGCGTCTTTTCCTCCCCTCAACCTCAACAGAGATCACATGCCCCAAGCCCCATTGGAGCAAGTTGTAACCTTGACCGTGCCTCAACTAATGTAACTAATAAGTGAACAAATTTCTACCCAGATCTTTGCTCAACTTTCTGCTGCACTTAACAGGCACACAACCATGCTCGCCCCAGTTGGTAGTGTAACTTCGCAATTGCCACCCCCATAAGAGATGTCCCCTTAGGATGATCACAGTTGCTTGGAGTCTAGGCGCCCACCAACCAGAAAAGAAGAAAGGCCCAGGCACCTCCATGGAGAAAAGGGGTAACCAGAGCTAAGGGAAAAGATTGCTGATTCTATAGATCATTACATCCAACTTAATCGAGCCTCGCAGCGCAATAGGGTCTAATGTTCAAGACTGGTCCAGCATGAGGAAATGGGTGAATCAGCAGATCATGTGGCCTGACCCATTTAAGTCTCACAGTGCGATAGGGCTGAGCGCACAGCCTTAGCTCAATTGCAACATGACCTAGGTGGATCAAGAGGAGTGGAAAGAAGTTTCCCACCAAGTGCAACAGTTTAATAAATGCCTCGATGAGATCTCAATGAGAAATACATAAAGAATGCCTAACCAAGAGGGCCCCCAAAGGTCCTGGTGAGAGAGAGAGTCGTTGTTTATTCATGAGAATTTCGATGAGTGCATTGTTGTTGATGCTAAGGTCCTGATTGGACTCCCACAGTATGATGGCTCAACTAATCTCAATGAGCACCTGATGTAGTTCGAGTATATGATGCAATTGCATGGACATAATGAATACCTCCACGCGAAGATGCTGGTGACCACTTTTCAGGGTATAGCACTCGACTGGATTGTCAAGCTTGAACCTTTGTCGATATATCCCTAGGCCGGCTTTGTGATAAGTTCCTGCACCAGTTCGCCAGTTGATGAAAGGCGAAGCTCCCTCACACCCATCTCCACACTGTCAAGCAAAATGAGGAGGAGTCCCTCCGTGACCTTTTTATTAGGTTCAACATGAAAGTGCTGAAAATTGATAACCTTAGGATCAAGTTCCTGATCGATGTGCTGTTTTTGGAGCTTCAATATAAAGAATGTGCTAATGCTTTGGTACAAAAATACCACAGTCGATGGAAGAGTTTCTTGACCTGGTAGAGAAATACATGACCCAAAAGGAGATGAAGAAGTTGAAATTTGGCAACCTTGAGGTTGAGAAAAAAAAAATAAAGAGAAAGATGACTAGAAGCAGAAGGATGGTCATTGATTTCCAATAAAATGCTTCCATGACTACACTCCGTTTAACATCCCAAGGAGAGAGGTCTTATTTGCAATCCAGCATGACAACCTCCTCATGAAATCAAGGAAGTTGATGAAGATTAAAGTAATAAAAAAATTAAAGAAATATTGCCACTTTCACAAACAAAGAGGCCATGATACAATACTTCAATCTTCAGGATGAAATTGAGAGGCTCATCAAGCATGACCATCTCAAGAAATATGTGGCAAGTGATGCACAGACTAAAGGGGGCAAAACCAATTGAACTTCCCATAGAGAAAAATTGGTTAGCTAGGAGGGGGAGGATAAAATAAAGAAACACACCCAGGATGACCGCCCATCCATTCGAGGAGTAATTGACATGATTGCAAGGGATCCCATTGGGGGGACTTAAATTCGGCGAGGAGACAGATGCAGAGGAGGCTAGAGTCGACCAAAGCATTCTAAATCAAAATAATGTTCCATTTATCTATCAGTGCAGAGCCTATCTCCTTCACCGATGATGACCTGACCCACCTTGAAAGGAAAAACATTGATCATAAAAATGATTATCCCATAGTAGTCTCCATTAAGATTGCCAACTTTGAAGTGAGGAAGGTTCTAGTCGATAATGGTAGCTCTGCCAACATCATTTTCCTCTCAACACTGAAAAGGATGGACTTAGGCTAGTTGAAATTTGAGCCTATGTGTACCACTCTGGTTAGTTTTGAGGGGTCAAAAATCATTTCAGAAGGTTTTATTAACCTCTCTACACCATTTAGGGAGGCACCCCGCAGAAGGACACTGATGATAAACTATCTGGTCATCGACGCTCTATTTATTTATAATGTTATAATTGGTTGATTAGCTCTCAATGATTTCTATACTATTGTATCAACTTATCACATGAAAATTAAATTCTCAACTCCAACAGGCATGGGTGAGTTGTTGTGCAATATGAAGAAAGCCTGGCGGTGTTACACTACTTTGATCGAGTCGAGCGAGCAAAAGACTTAATCATAATTGAAGACCTTGGGGGACACCTATGTAGCAAAACCCGAGGAAAGATAGGCCAACAAGAATAGAAAGTTGGAAGACACATGAGTGGAGCTTGTTGAGGAGTTCAAAACAGTCGCGTTAGAGCCTAAGAACCCCGACAAGACCACTAGGATTGAAATAGATATGGGCACTCACTTGGAATGTCTTATGGTCAATTTTCTGCAAAGAAACATCAACGTCTTTGCTTGGAAGACATCCAACATCCAGGGAACGACCCCTGTGTGATCGTTCATCACCTTAATGTCAACCCTTGATATAAGTCGGTCAAGTAGAAAATGAGAACCTTCAATGTTGAGAAGAGCCAGATCATTGAGGAGGAAGTCAGGAAACTTTTAGATGTAGGCTATATTATATAAATTCAATATCCATCTTAGCTTTGTAATTTTGTACTCATCCCCAAGAATGAGAGATAATGGCATCTGTGTAATGATTTTACCTATTTGAATAAAGCTTGTTGTCTTAAGGATCCTTATCCTCTACCTCAAATAGATTTATTAGTAGATTCCATAGCTAGTTGTAAACTGTTGAGTATGATGGATGCATTTTAAGGGTATCACTCGATATTTATGGCCCCCAAAGACAGGGACAAAATCTCTTTTGTAGTCCCCAATGGAGTTTACTACTTTTTGGTCATGCCCTTTGGACTTAAAAATGCTGAAGCAACCTACCAGAGACTGGTCAACTTTATGTTCAAGAATGAGATAGGTAAGTCCATGGAGGTTTATGTCGACGACATGATTGTTAGGATAGAAAAGGCTGAGGACCATCTGCTCAACATCAATCACACCTTTGCCATATTGCAATCATTCAGTTTGAAGTTAAATTCAAACAAGTGTATGTTTAGGGTTCGGGGAGGCAAGTTCTTAGGTTATATGGTTAGTTAGAGGGGCATTGAGGCCAATCCACATAAAATTCAGGCTGTACTAGATATTGCCCTACCTTAAACAGTGAGAGATATACAATACTTGATCGGGAGAGTGATAGCCCTTGGGAGATTCATCGCCCATTTGGCTGATAAAAGCCTACCTTTCTTCAAGATTCTCAAAAATGCCAAGAAGTTGGGTTTTTAGTGGAACGAATAGTGTGATCGGGCTCTAGTTGAATTAAAATAATACTTTTCCTTGCCCTCATGCTCGCAAAGCTTGAGCTTAGAAAGGTACTACACATTTACTTGGCTATCTCAAAAGCGTCGATCAGCTCAATCTTGGTCCTAACCAAGGATGAAAGCCATTGACCAGTTTACTATTGTAGTAAGGTGCTCTAAGGGCCGAAACATAACTACTTGGAGATTGAGAAGTTTTCCCTGGTGTTAGTCATTGCGGCTTGAAAACTGCAACCATACTTCTAGTCCTATGTAATGCTAGTACTGACAAATTATCCGTTGAAACAAGTACTCTTGAAGCTAGACACGTTAATGGGCTATTGAGTTGGGAGAGTTTGATATTACTTTTCAACCTAGAAACACTATCAAAGCACAGGTCTTGGTCGACTTCATCATCAAGCGAGTTGATCTCTTCAAAAAGAGTAATGAAACTCCTATGATTTGGACTTTACATGTTGATAGATCATATACCATGTTAGGAGGGGGAGCAAGAATGTCTCTTCGCTCTTTGTCAGCAGAAGAATATGATTTTGCGATCAAACTTGATTATACAATCACTAATAACAAAGCTGAGTACAAGACCCTCTTGGCTGGGATAAAGATGGCACTTGATTGAGAAGTTAAGCACTTGGCCGCTATCACAGACTCTAAGTTGGTGGTGGAATAGGTCGAAAGAAATTTTGAAGCTAAGGACTCGATAATGAGCCAGTACCTGATTGAGGTTAGAAAATTACAGTAGTCATTTAAAAAATTCACTTTCAACTAGGTACCTCGATCTCAGAATGAGCGCGCAGATGCCCTATCCAAATTTGCTAGCTCGACCAGAGGCATAAGAGGCAGGACAATAACTTTTCTGATCATTGATAGACCATTGATAGGCACCCTTGAAGAGAATTTGGTGGGGAACATCGAGGAGACGATTCTCTTATGGCAAGATTCAACAAAGCTCTACTTGTGTCACGGCACGATCCTTGAAGAAAAAAATGAGGCATGTCACCTTAGAGGACAAGCCAACAAGTTTGCACTTGATGAACATGTTCAGCTCTATAAGAGGTCGATCCCCATACCACCCCTAAGGTGCTTGGATCCCGACTAGGCTCATGAGGTCTTGTAGGATATCCATGCAGGCATATGCGGGAACCATTCAGGAGAAAGACCCCTTGCTCATAAAATCATTAGGTATGGATACTTTTGATCCACTCTATTGAAAGACGCTATCAATTTTGCTCAAAAGTGTTCGTTATGCCAAGTCCACTTAAACCTCCCACATCAACTCGTTGCGCCCATGGTTAATGTTCAAATCACTTGGCCATTCGATCAGTGGGGGATTGACATTTTGGGTTTATTGCCAAAGATGATGGATCAACAAAAGTTCATAATTATGGCAGTCGAGTATTTACCAAGTGGATTGAGGCCGAAGCTGTCCTAAAAATAACTGATGCAGCAATCAAAAGTTTTATTTGAAAAAATATTAGCTACCATTTTAACCTACCTAAGACCCTCATTTCAGACAATGGGACATAACTCTAGAGTAAAAATACTCGAAGTTGGTGCGAGGTCTTAGAAATCACCCAATATTTTACCTCAGTGGGTGACCCTCAATCAAACGGCTAGATAGAGGTAACGAATAGAACAATCTTTGACCATTTGAAGGCCAGAATGCAAGGGATAAGGTTGAGCTGGGCAGACGACCTCCCTGGAGTGTTATGGGCATATAGGACCACTTCTTATATAGCTATGGGTCACAACCCTTATAGTTTGGTATATGGCTCTGAAGCAGTCATCCCCTCTGAACTCATACAACACATAGCTCGAGTATCCACTTGAACCCAATCAAAAATACCTCAAAAAGGAAACTCGACCTGGAGATATTGATGAGCGGAGACAAGAAACTTATAATACCATGCAATGCTATAGATAAAAAATAGTAGAAATCTATAATAAAGGGGCTAGGATGTGCTTTTAAGGTCGGAGACCTTGTTCTTAAGAAGGTGGAAGTATCTAACAATATTGGCAAACTTAACCTAAAAGGGGAGAGACCTTATACTATCATGAAGGAATTAAAGCATAACACCTATCGACTTGCCAATGTTGATGGGGACAAGCTCCCTCACCCATGGAATGCCATCAACTTGAAGAAATTCTATGTATAAGAATGCGTTGTAATCATCTTTGTATTTTGTGATATAAATAAAATTTAGCAACACTATTATCATTCACTCGTACTATTATAGACCCGAACACTCCCATCTACCTCGTATAGCTCAAAGTTTCAAGTCGACCTATAAGTCGACCTAAGAAGTAGTTTCAATCTGAAGAACCAAGGCCTCTAAGCTGAAGTTTAAGGTTGACCTTGTAGTTAACCCAAAAGTAGCTTCAAGCTACCAAACCAAGACTTTTGAGCCAGAGTTTGAAGTCGACCCCATAGTTAACCCAAGAGCGGCTTCACACCGCTAATTCAAGGCTTTTTATCCCAAACTATGTGGTCGACCCCGTAGATGACCCAAAAATGACTTCACGTTGCCAATTCAAGGCTTTTCAGCCCACATTATGTAGTTGACCCAACAAGGGACTTTATGCTGCCTAATCATGGCTTCTCAGCCACAACTATGCAGTTGACCCTATAGTCAATTAGAACGACGAATGTATTTTGATGAGATCATGCATATCTCTGCAATAGTAATCTCAATCAATAATAAAGTTGTTATAGGTTTATTTATTAATTAATTCAGTTATCGACCACACATTTGCAATGAGGCAGTTGCATTCAACAAGAAAATTATAAAATTAATGGGATACACATTGAGTAGAATAATAACAATATTTCATTAAACAAAATATTTATTACAATTCAAGGACAATCTTCATCGACAAAAAAAAGAGGTCTACAATGGTGCAACCTGCCCATATTGGGCGACCACAATCTTAGATGATAGGATTTTTTGCTTTAGCTCGACCTAACCCTTTCCACTCGACCTGCTTGGGCACTCTCATGAGCATCCTCGTTGGGCTCGGGTATCACTAAAGCAAGGGGAAGAACTGCTTGTGCTGGCTGTGGGGGCCTCGCCACGTTGCCTAAAAAGTCAGTTGAGTACAACATGTACTAGCCGACATTGACTTGTCCATCCCTGATTTGGAAGGCAAAGTCATTAGCGAAGGCAAACTCCCTTACCAGATTAGCAAACCTACTCTTGACCTGAGCCTGCTTCTGCTAAGCAACCATCATGGGCTTAATCAGAGCATTTATCGCAGTGCCTTTTGTTGCACCTTCCTCGATCACAGTCTCATCGAATTTAGGATAGTGTTGTTGTTTCTCATCTAAAACTGGGCTTATTCTATTTTTATCCTCAACCCAAAAGGCATAGCTTAAGTGTTTGAGTTGCTTAACTACCTTATCGAATGTTGTGCGGGCATTATCGATCGAGAAGATCATGCTCACATCTTGGACAACCGAGTTGAGCATAAACTACTGTACTATCTCCCTTTGCATCAAAGAGGGCTATTGAGAGAATGTTGCTCAGGCCTCTTTGAGTGCAGTAGTACGACCAACTGATTGGCCAGAAGCATAGCTTACTTGCATGTCCAACTAAGTCTTTTTTAGCACAAAATTCATTCGACTCCTTTCTTCCAAAGCCTCGATCAGCTGTTAGTCTTTCATGTCGAGTTGTTCCCAGAGGTCGGCCACTTCCTTGGTTAGTTGGTCAACCTGAACTTGGGAAGATTCAAGCTGAACCTTGAGAGTCTCCAGGTCCTATCCCTTTCACAGTTTTTCCCGATTAGCCAGAGCTAACTCTGACTTCCGATAAAAATGAAATCGAGCTGGCTCACCTGAAATAGAGGTTATCATTAAATAGTATAATTAGCTAAAGGCCACATTCAATGAGAAAATAATTGACCTCATATTTAACATATTGCAGTGGTAGGCTAGAGTCTTGAGCGCACCGATCTGGCTTAGGTCTATGAACTTTTGCTGGTCGAAGGCAAAGAGCCCAGTCACCATGCATTTGAGTACATTAGTGCCCATTATCCTTGATGATATGATCAAGCTTGAGTTGTCCTCTCCATGGTCAGAACAGTCTTGAACTTGGGTGACAACAACTTAGGTATTTGAAATAAGACCCTGTCGCTATACCTACCAAATATGTCATAACCCGTGGCTACCTTTTGTTTGCCTTTGTCACCCATTGTCCTCTTGGGTGCAAAGCCTCCCTACTTAGCTATCTGCCTTTTACCCTAACTCGCAGGGCTACTGTGAACCTTTTTCATTGGTCGAGCAGGTTGTGACGCCTGTTTGATCTGTGGGACGATTGGGGCTGCGGTTGAAGGTGCTGTCTTCGCCGTAGAAGCTCTGTCTCATCAAGCAGTCACCCAATAATGTTCATTGTTTCTTTACGCCTTGGCTAATGCTTCTTGCCTACTATGAGCCATGATCTCTTCTTGATCTGCCAATAAAAGATAATCCAAAGAGTAATTAAAATTGAGCAGAAAGATGTGAAAATATATAATTATCGCAATCAACAAAGGATTTCTACCTAGTTGGTCGCCTACGGGCAAGTTTAGCTCGGCCAGTGACAAGTCAGCCAATACCAAATATCTCTCTTTGGTCAGTACTAAGGCCTCAATTTGGCCAAACTCGATTAAGTCCCTAATGAAAGTGTTAGGCCAGCTCGGGATTTGGTTTCTTGGTATCTTGACGTGCCCTCTCCATACCCCCTTAGAATATTAAACTTATTGGGCCTTTGAACATACAAATATGCTTTTTCCACTCTTGGCCATATGATGAGGATAGGGTGATTAAGAATTTTCGATACAGGGGTGTCGTTAGGTAGTAAAACCCAAAGTGTTTGGTGTTACTTGACTTTTGGAATATGGGAAGGTGGAATATGTTTGAAAAATTTATGAAGGAAGTTGATTGGCTAAACAAGTACATTAGCAAGGCAAAACTATATTCAGTGGCAAAATAGTTGGGCAAGAGCTGTGTTATGTAGACTTTTAGGCCCCCTAAGAGGTCGACTATGGCAGGTGCTAGTGGGAATCTAAGTCCACATCTAAACCCCTTCTTGAACATCGTAATACACTCTCTCAGAGGTCAATGCATCCTACCCCACGACCTAGGTACCAGAAGTTCAAAGTCCTTAGGAATATGGTAAAGTTTTCTAATATGAACTAAGTCAACAGGAGTAATTTTGGAAACTATCTCACTATAATAGTCAGGTGTAAACAATCGACCACGTGATGTTGGCACTTCACTTGGGCTAGCCTCGCCCCTAGAGACAGCCCTCTTATTACTCGAGCTGCAGGAGGCCAAGCTATCACTTTATTAACCATCAGACGTGCCTTTACCCCCAACCTCCCCATGGAATTATGCACCATGGGACCTAGTGTCCTCATTATCTAATGTGTTCGACATGCTTAAAACACAAATAAGGGAAACAAAAACTAGGAAAAGAACTAACGAGTTTTTGTTGAAAAGGCTCTAAAATGTGAAAAGGAATCAAGGGCACTAAATGTGACAATCGACTAGATCAAATGTAGCAAAGGTATAAAATGAATGTTTTTACCATGCCTATTTATAGGCATTTGGATGCGAAAACCCAAACAACAATAATAATTGCACAACCATCTTTTGGTGCTTTGTATACCTCAATGTAATAGATGCATTAAATGCACCAAACCCTAGTTGAGTATTCAAAAATCCTGATTGAGAATTCAAAAACCTTGGTCGACAGTTTAAAAACCCTGATTAAAGGTGAATAACCATTAATTAGCGGTCTATTCCTTGCTCCTTTCCATTGATAAGCTTGATTAGGACCGCAAGTAGGAGGGGCTCATGATATGGGATAGCCCAACAATCCCAGTTTAATAAGTTATCGACTCCAGAAAATGCTTTTAGACCCACTAAGCATTTGAAGCCCAACTACGCTTCTAGACCCAACTGGGTAAAGTTACTCGACCACAACCACCAGGTTGAGTAAATAGTTATCGACCCTACCCACTGAGAGGCTTCAAGCCACCTAGTGCATTCAACCATCTCTCTGATCGACCACTTTGTCTGGTCGATCACTGTCGACTAGAGTGTTTACTTCAACGTCGAAGCGTATTTCTACCACATTCAATGCTCTAATAGTCAGCGTGCCTCCGCATTAATGGCGTTTGCCACCCCAGTACTCCCTCTGCCATCAACTCATTAGTATTCTTGGATCTCCTTGTTTTCATCTCTTCCATGATATCTATTAGATTGTCAACAAATGGGTTTCTATTTAATACTATCTGCTTCATTTATTTCTCTTTTATTTCGTGATTTATTTTATGTATATGTTTGGATTTTGTTCTTTTGATCCTCTAATGTTATTTAGGGATCCTTTAATGTTTTTTGATTTATTAATACATTTTTATGAATAACATTTGATTTGTATTGATTGATAGAGTGTATTAAGGTTTTTTTATAGTATGTAGTATTATATTTGATTTCATTAATTATGAAGATGGGTTTGGAGCATATTAGTTTTGAGCTTGTGTAGAGCCTATACTATGAATCAAATATTATTTTTTTTTCAAGTGACATTGGTAATCCACTTGAGTATATTAAAATACAAAAAGATGAATATATTATTCATTTATAATGATAAATTATCGTAAAGTCCAAAGCAATTTAAATCTTATCGTGGAGTGTTGCACGCGTTGGTGCCTAAGTGCTATTTCTTGATGCCTAGGCGTTAAAATTGCATAGATTGGTGCAAAAGCATGCTTTATGTAAGTGTAACACATCTAAGTGCCATGATGGTACTATCATATATATAATAATAGGTCTCCATGACTGTCACCATAATGTGTCTAGGTGCAATGGTAGTAAAATAGGCACAACGTTGACGAATATGCTCCATTTTTATGCACGTCGCCATAAATATTGTGCACATTGGTGCCCATCGCACACAATTATGAAAATAATCCACAATCTATATATTGTCCAAATTCATACGTTGTTAAATGAGAAATGGAGATTGACATCTCACAATACAAAAAATTAAGATAATTTCTCCTAATTTACCATGGATTGAAATTAGACAAAATTTACAATCTCACATATCAAACGTAGCTATAGTGTGTTGCTAATGAAGGCTTTCCTCAATAATATAAACTTGGGGCCGAAATTCTATATTTGAGAAATTTTTAGTTATTGATCAATTAATCAAGTGATATTATTTTTATATTCATATATCTGAAACTTAGAGTTTAAAATATGAACCTCAAATGCGTATGTGGGTCTACATAAAAATGATAACAATAATTAATAAATTTTGAGTTTACATTTCATCTTTATACTTGTTTATATTGATTTAATTGATCATAAATTATGAATAATCATTATTTTTTTAGAAATATCATTAATTAGAATCCAAAGACAAAGCTTGTGCAAGCGTAGCAGATCCAGTACATGATAATTGAGAAATTGAGATAAATTTCTTAGTTAGGAAATGGGCACTATGATTAGTACTACAACAAACATGACAAAAAAAAAAAAAAAAAAAAGCTGCTAAGATGACAAAGTTTTCTTCTAGCTTCCAAGATGATATTACCAATGGCGGAGAGATTAACATTTTCATCCCGAAGAGCACAAACAACTGATAAATAGTCTCCTTCAATAATGACCTTATTCCATAGATGAGAGGAACACATCTCACAAGCAAGCATGGCTGTAGTCGCTTCCGCTATTGCAGTTTAAGAGGGAAAGGAAGCACAAAAGAATCCCATGTAGGACATTGATCGGAATGGTCTCAAGCAAACGAATCCCAATAGCTCCCAATTCATTAAAGATTGTTGTATCAAAATTGATTTTGATATGATTAGAATTTGGGGCTATCCAAACTCCAGTCCAGGTTTTTGAAATCAACTCACGAGGGACTCCATTTACTCTTCGAAACACCTCCAAAAATTTGTTGGCCAAGTGAACAACTTCAAGAAGACTTAATTACACCTATCTAAACTTAACCTGGTTCCTTATATACTAAATACACCAGCTGCAAGTTAAGAAAAACTCAAAGCTCAATTTATCTAATCCCACATAAACCTTCTTAAACCATTTGAAGAAACAGGAAATGAAGAGCGGCCCATGGTATATTAGATAATGCTCAAGATTGTCTAGCAAAATGACAATGCAAGAGGACGTGAGACGTGTTTTCCTCAACATCAATACAATTCTCACTAAAAGGAATATGATATATGTGCTTTTGAAATAAAGTTGCACTAGTGGAGAGGAAACCCCTGGCTGCCCTCCAAGAAAACTGTCTGATTTTGGGACGAACATTACACTTCCATATGAAACAAAAATCTAGATTTGCAACAGAGAGCTACTGCCACCTCGAGATGCCTCAGTATTTCTTCGGCGATGAGAAACAGCAAAGTGATATGCTGTCTTCACAGTAAAGAGTCCAGACCGTGAATAATGCCAGACTAACACGTCCGAGTATATGTCACTTGCTAAAGGGATAGATAGAATAGCGGCACTGTCTTCTAGATTAAAAATCTCCTTAACCAAATCATGTCTCCATTTACAAGTTGTAGCATCAATTAGTTGACCTACTATAGCATCCGGATGCAGAAGTTTTGGCAACGAAAACAAAATCCTAAAAGGCTAATGTTGGAGCCATTTATCATGCCATATATGAGCTTGAGCACCGTTTCCTATACGCCAACACAACCCTTCATAAAGAAATGGCAAGGCCACCTAAATTCCTCTCCAAGAAAAGGATGGTTGAGAGCCTAAAGGAGCATGAATGACTGCACAATCAAGGAAATATTTGGCTTTGTAGGCTTATGATAAGTTAAATAAACTCAAATCTCTGAATCCCATGTCCCCTACTTGCTTACTACAATCAAGTAGTTCCCAACATAACAAATGTATCTTACGAGAATAATGATTGCTCCACCAATACGAAGCCATCATTGATTCAATATCCTGATTCAGACATTCCGGAAGGCAAAAACAACTCATAGTGTATGTTGGGATTGATTGCACCACTAATTTTGATGACACTTCTCTCCTTGTAGAGGATAAAATGTTTTCACACCACTCATTAATACGAGCCCATACTTTATTTTGAAGATATATGAATATAACCTTTTTGGATTTGCCAACCATTGTAGGAAGACCCAAATACTTATCATACCTTGGCACCAAAGCCATTCTAAGAGTCGCTTGAATCTAATGTCTAACTAACTGAGGTATATTTTGGCTAAAAACCATAGAGCACTTCTCAAGATTGACATGCTGGCCAGATACTTATTCATGTATAGCTAAAATGTCTCTGATATGATGAGCAGCAGCTATATTTGAAGCTTCATAGAACAGTAGTGTATCTACAAATAGAAGATGGGAAACCCTTGAACCAGCCCGACAGACAGCCAAACCAATGATGAGATGCTCAACTTTTTTTTATCTGATAAGAGGCACTGAGTACTTCAGTAAAAAATAGGAAGAGATTGGGGGAAAGCGGATCACCTTGTTGCAACCCTTACTGTAGGATGAAATGTCCAAATTTATCATCATTTAGAAGCACAAAGAAAGATACAGTTGAAGCATAAACCATGATAAGGTCCACCTATCTAGTAACAAAGCCAAGTTGCAGTAAAACGTTTTGCAAAAAAAATCCATTCAACTTTGTCATATGCTTTGCTCATATTAAGTTTAATCGACAACTTGCCAACCTTGCAATGTCTGGCTTTTTTAATATAATTATTAACTTCAAATGCCACTAAAACATTATCAGTTATGAGTTGAGAAGGTACGAAAGCAGACTGAGATTCAGCAATAATAGCATCCATAAAAGTTTTCAACCTATCGACAAGCACCTTAGATACTATTTTATATGGCCACATTACAGAGGCTAATTGGACGATATTGGTGAATAAATTCAGGTTTACTGACCTTCAGGATAAGAACAATATGAGTGTGGTTATGCTAAGAAATGTTGCCTTCACCATTTAAGAAACCGATAACAAACCTCAAAACATATAGCTCCACAATATGCCAGAACCTTTGGTAAAAAATTGGTGGTAGGCCATCTGGACCGGGTGATTTTAAAGGTGCTGTTTAGGAAATGGCAATCTTTACTTCAGTAACAGTAAACTGCTCAAGTAATCTGGAATTCATATTAGCATCAACTTTAATGGGTAAACACTCAAGCACATGATCAATATAATCTGCAGAAGGCCGAGAAGAAGTGAATAACTTATTAAAATAAGAAAGAATAACATATTCCATTTCAACTCAATTGTGACACCGCATTCTCGATTTGTTGTGCAGACCCATAATAGAATTATTTCGATATCTAGCTGATGCTTTGGCATGGAAAAATTAAGTATTTTGGTCACATTCTTTCATCTAATGAGTCTTAGAACGCTGATGCCACAAAACCTCCTCTTTATCTAGTAAACTTTGCAACTCTTTACGCAATGTCAAAATACAAGATTTAGACATGTTTGATAAGGTAGCACCTGAGAGGATTTCAATTTCCCAATGAATACTGTCAATGCTTCTCCTGATAGAACTAACTACATGTTTATTCCAGTTAATTAATCCTCCCCAGCAATGTCGTATAGCCTTTATGAGATCATCCCTATCATTTGCCAACTGACCAGAAGTCTAGCTCTATTCAACCAACTGCTCACAATCTACATATTGAAGCCAGGAAGCTTCCAATTTAAAGCGTTTCTTCAAAGGTTTTTGAACAATCGAAATATACAAATCAAACTAAAAAAAAAAGACCCATGTGATCAAAATTCACAGTAGGAAGATGACTGACATTATGATGCTTAAACTTATCAATCCAATCCAAGTTGGCACAAACCCTATCTAGCCTTTCACGGACTGTATGAGGTGCAACTCTTCTATTACACCACTTAAACAGATAGCTAGACAGCCCCAAATCGCGAAGGTTTGCATCTGAAAAAGCTTCCTGAAATTCCTTTGCTCTGATATAAGAAATAGGTGAAAGACCCTATTTTTCAAATGGGGAGAGTACTGCGTTAAAATCCCCAGCACACAACCATGGTAGGGAAGATTGATTACTCAACTGATGAAGAAAAAGCCAGGACAACCTTCTATAACTATGATCTGAGTGTCCATAAAAACCACTAAACTTGAACTCAAGGGTGGGGTATCCGCATCTAACAGAACATGAACATCAATGTGATTGGGTGACAGAGACTGGAGGCAAAACTGAATGCCTTTCCTCCACAACATTTCTAGACCACCGAAGGCTCCAGACGCTGCCACTGACACACTGTAAAAGCCCAATTTGTTATGAAGATTGTCAAATTGTCGAGAAGATAATTTGGTTTCACTAAGGAAAACCAAATGGGGATATAGCGATGAATGATGCTGCTAGGTTCTCAAATTGTTCAAGGATTCCCCAACCCTTGGCAATTCCAGCTAACACTAATCATTGCACCCAGCAGGACTGCATAGTAGTTGCCGTCGATGATGAAATAACCTCTGTAACATTAGGACAGATCTCAAGAAGAGCCCTGTTACGAGGTCTGTTAGCATCCTCAGCATCTATAATAGCACCAAAATAGACATGATGGGATCGAGTTATTGCCTATTTTCACCTTGTACCAGAGTTGGTATTATCTCTGCACCTTTTGCCTGACTTCAGTGGAATAGGAGGTTTAGAAAAACTCCTAATAGAAACATCGACCAACTCAATTGCTGAAAGGATGAGATCAGAATCTGTTGTATCGATAGCAGATGCGATGTGAGAAATAGCATAGTTAGTCAGCCCAGTATCAATAGTTTTGGAAGGACTCAGGGAAACTGTGATAAGCCTATTAGGAGATTTAATATAATTATCTGAAAAGGTTCCCACCTGAAGGGCCAGCCCATCTACAAGACCTGTAGCAACCTTGTGCAGCAAAAGCGCTTCAGGATCCCCAGACACTGAATGAGTTGGCGAATTAGTGTGATCACCCCTCGTATCAGTGCTAGAAGAGACAAAATTTCCAAATATGGCTTTTGACGAGTACGCACATGAGAACCCCTTTCACAAACAGTGTCAGTCTTATGAGAAAATAGTATTCTTATATCTCCAGAGAGAGTATCTGCCTTGAAATTAAATGAATGCCTAGAAGGGATATTAGCACGTACCCAAAGACCATATTGTGGTAGGGCATCTGAATCATAATTCTTGTCATAAGTAATGTTGCATTCCTTCACCAGGTGCCTAATACCACACACAAGGGTAGCCTCTCGTATTGAATATGAACAAGAAACTGCTTTTCCTTAGCACCAGCAACATGTAAAGTACGAGGAAGAGGTTTACAAACATTTAAACTCATCTTCATTCGAAGTGTACAATTAGGTTGGAAAGCGTTGATATCAAGATCAACTTCCTGGAAAAGACCCAATTCCGTTACTGATTAAACAAGCCAAATCTAATGTCGTCTTAAAATGAGGAATACCGGTAACATGAACCCAGAAATTGTAGGTATCCATAGATATAGAAATAGGATCCATATCACTTGAACTCTTATATAAGATCAGTAGATTTTTGTCAAAAGTCCATGGGCTCCATTGCAGAATACTATCTTTATCACGAGTGTGATGGAAAGTGAATAGGAATCGAAAAGGACTGATTTGCTGCACATTCATACCACATCTGGGATTCATAGTCAAGTAATCACATCTTGAAAAGCTAGAAAATCAATTGTTTTAGTTTTAGCTAGCTGCCTAATCAACATCAGTTCCCATTTCGTGGATGGTAAATTCCAGGTGTCCTCATAAACTCTAAGTGTCATTCGCTCATCCTCCATAAGGACGAGGGCTTCAGTTAATTATCAGGATCGAAATTCATGAAAAAATCGAGAATAGAGTAAGAGAAACTAAGAAAAACCTCCGCAAGCGAGGGAAAAAACTTCTCATGAAGAGAAAAAAAACTCTCATGAAGAGAGAATGAGGTAACTATTAATAATCATTTTTTTATCGACACAAAAATACGTACATTAGGATTTGACGAGTTTTTAAGTGCGAGCGCTAAGCAAATAATAATTATTATATGCAAATAATAATTATTATGTACTAATGGTTTCAACCATATTGTCTCGACTTTTTTACCCAGACACACCGCAATGCCAGAAGGGTTATATCTACATTTACACCCCTCAATCACAAGCAACGTCTGCGAGTATCTTTCCATTTTTCGTTCTTCTTTTTGTCAAATCTCAGTAAAGAATGATTAATCAGTTAAATAAAGCCGAAAAATAAGGTATAAAGCAAAAGGCTTTGAATTCAAACCCAAGATATTCTTCTGCGCTTCTTCGTATTCTATTTCTTCCTCTCAGTTCTCCTGAGAGCTTCCCTCCGAATTACACATATGTTACACTCAATAATACACAGTTCACACACATTGTTGAGCAGTTCGTGAAGGTACCTGATAGAGGGCCGATAGAAAGTTTAACTGACAATACTGGTAAGCTTTATTATGTCTTGCAATTTTGCTTCACAATCATTTGTTCTATAATTTCTTTTTTTGGTTATTTTTTCAGCAGAGAAGAACTGTGCAAGTAAAGCGGTTATCAGATCTAGCTACTGAGAGAGAAATCCATGAGTTCTTTTCTTTTTCCGGTGAAATTGAACACATTGAGATCCGCAGGTGAGATTGTTGCATTTTTACTCGTTTTCTTGGACATCAGTTAATCTGAGGTATACAATAAGTCTGATGAATTTCGTTTTCTGTCTACTTGGGAGTGGTTGCAGAGAGCCAGGACAGCCGAAGACTGCGTTTGTTACGTTTAAAGATCCGAAGGCGCTTGAAATCGCCTTACTGTTATCGGTATTGTCCTCATTTTTCTTCGCTTTTATTTACCATTTGATGGCATTCTAATTTTTTATTATTTTGTTGAATATGCTTTTATTTATTTTAAAAAAATTCTTGATGTTATATGTTTGTTAAGTTTTTCTTTTCCTATATGCTATTTAAATTTTATCTGCAAGTTACTTTCAATGACAATGTATGGATATGGTCTATTGACTCTATTCAATCAATTAAAGACAAAGCTAACATGGAAGCATGGTTGAGCTGTTTAGTAGCTGTAGCTGTGATTACCAATCTGTGACAATTTTTTCACCATAAAAAATACCAAGGAATTATGACAGTGAACAAGTTTTGATTGGGCTGTAGTTTAATAAAGAGAGAGCAATTTCCAGATTGGTGTTGTTTCAATCAACTGATCATATATGTTGATATAGAGTTACGTATAATAGTTACTGTTAATTATATGAACTTAAACGAAGCAAAGCAGGTTATAGCATTACATAATCTTTTGCTTTCTGTATGTTCCTAACACACTTGTGCCCTTCCTGATATACAGTATTCTCTTAATAAAAGTGTACTATTCCCTTTAGTATGTAAATGATTGCAAACCATTCTAGAGTTGAAAAAGTTCTAATGATTGTCTTGCAGGGAGCTACCATAGTCGACCAGGTTGTTAGCATAGCACCTGCAGAAGACTATGTATCACAGCCTGAGATTCGGGTAATACTGCGATATACAATTTTTACTAAGTCTTCCGGGAAATCATTTAAACTAATTATGTGTCTGATGTGTTCAGGAAGTAAGGATTGTTGACAATGCTGTAAGCGTGTCTCAGGAGAATACTTCTCCAGTTGCAGAGGTAATATGAAAAGTGTCCCATAAAAAGTTGAAATGCAATCTGTTATCTTTGTGCAAAAAAATGGATTGAAGGCTAGTTTGACGGTCATTTATTGCTGTTGTATTAAGTAGAGCAATGAGACGAACACCAATATAAGGATATGTTATATTTGGTACTCCGTACTGAATGGATGATGAAAGTTTTATTTAAGTTCCAAGTTCGTTGTTTGTTCTATTTGATTCAGAATCTGATTTTTCATGGTATTTCCCTTTTGTGCTAGCAGGGAAGGATGAGTCCAAATAATGGGAGAGTTTATATTAGTAAAGCCCAAGATGTTGTGTCAAGTATGCTTGCAAAAGGTTCTGCTATTGGGCAAGATGCTGTAAACAAGGCCAAAGCATTTGATGAAAAGCATGGGTTGACTGCGAATGCATCTGCAAAAGTAATTTCCTTTGACCGCAGAGTTGGGCTGACAGAAAAACTTAGTGTTGGAATTTTGGCAGTAAATGAGAAAGTAAAATCTGTTGATCAAAGATTTCATGTGTCTGATAAAACCATGTCAGCACTTATGGCTGCGGAAAGCAAATTAAATGACACTGGGTCAGCTGTCAAATCTAGCAGGTCTGGAAATTCTAACCAGTATTATTAAATGTTTTTCTATTGTGTTCGTACATAAAAAGTTAAAAAAATTGAATAACACTTGAACAATAATTCTAGTATATATGAACATAAGGGCCAATAGGCTGATATAAACTTTTGTACTGTTTTTAGTCTTTACTTTTATGTCCGCCTATTAAAATGTTACATTACACATGCATAAAGGAACCTGTTCTCTGTTGAGCTCAAACTTGAGTTCTTGTTTATGGTTATGCAAGTTGAACAAATGACCCATTTTTTTGGCAATCAAGCTTGGTTACTTGATGAATTTGAAAAAAATGAAGAAAAGTGTAATTTATTTACTGCCATATTTTTTTATAGGCTCTTTATTTGTGGTGATTTGTTAGGATGTTTTTGTGCTTATTCCCTCCTTGAAATGGGAAAGAATTGGCTAAATGTAGATTTACATCAGGTATGTGACTGCTGGAACAGCTTGGCTAAATGGTGCTTTCAACCAAGTGGCAAAAGCTGGGCAGGTAGCTGGTACAAAAACTAGAGAGAAATGGAATTTGGCATTGTCAAATTTGGTGGCCAAGGTGCAAGTCTAACCCACTTTTACGATGACTGTTGTGAAGGTTGCTATGGCTGTATTTGCTAGGGTGAAGGAAACTGGATACTAATTTAAGCTTATGAAGCCTTGCTTTGATTTCATTTGTGGGCTTGTTTCTTCCTTCTCTATCTTCGTCTGTAGTTATGTCAACAATTTTTAAGTTAGCCACCACAATTTGCTTGTGCTGCAATAGTGTGTCATTCAAAATTTTAGGGCTGGTTTGATCCAAATGTTCCTTGTTTCTGGTTGTCATTTACATATTCTTTCACAGATTATTTCTAAACAAAGAGCTCATATGATAACCCTGTTAGTTCGCTTGGTTGTCCTCCTTGGTTTATAAGTTAATATTGCAAGTCACCACTTAATGTGGACATTTGACTAAAAAAGCTGTGCAAGTACTTCCTTGCATGTTTTCCACTCATTCTGCACATTCATTCTTCTTGTTTTAATTCACCTTTTAGATTATATTTATTGGGAGATTTTTATCATTTGGTCTGAATGAAGAATGTGCTACTTAATTTCATCTCTAGAATATCCTCAGAAAACATCACTTGCATTCTTGTAAAACTATACACTTTACATCTGTTGGGATGATGTCTGTGCTTAGCAAGAAATTTTGTTCGTACCATTTTTAGTTTCAACATGTTTTCACTAAGTGCACTATATTCAATTTGGAGCATCCTCCATGTGATAATTGAAACAAGTAGCTCTGTTCTTTGCTTGCAGATTCATTCATCAGTGATCAGACTCTTTATTCATTTCAGTGTCTATATTTGTCAACCTTGTGTGGATGCCCATAGCTTCTGTAACTCCTCACACTATCTGTTTATGTCAATTGGTAGTGCATTAATGAACTTGCACAAGTCCAACCCATGATTTCATGTTTGTGGGCTTGGAAGTCTTATTTTGCTCCATAAATTTTTCCCACCTATTCATCTTGTAATTATGTATCTTTCAGGTAAACAATTTTGTCACCCATCCTAATTAATATAAGGATTTGGATGGATTGAGCAACGCATCTGATTCATCTAATTACGTTCATTCAAGTGTTAGAAATACAAATTAGACACTAGACTGTGTTTATTGCTGTCAACTTGATCATCATTATCCTTGAATATATTGTTTATTATCATGAAAAAGTGGGTAGTATGGTAGTAAACTGTTATTCTTGCAAGTTAGATTCTTACATATTGCTGGGCAATCAACAATTTTTTTTTTTTTTTAAATACGCACACATATATATTTAATATTTTTATTTATTATCCCCATCCTATTGTAAGATATGGATGGACCAGGTCAATAGATCTAATTCATTCATCGGATGAGATGCATCCACAATCTTACAAAGTAGAATATGGGTTTCTTAAACTAAATTAAGTTGTCTACAGTGCAAATCATCAGCTCCAACTCTGAATTGCAGGCCCTGCTGCCGAAGTATTATCTTTATTTTTTTTAATTATTATTATAAATTGGATGAGAAGCGGGCACAACCTTAAAAAGTACTCCCAGTACTAATCTTAAAAAGAAAAAGAATATTAAAAGGTCAGAAGTGAAAACAATTTCTCTTAAAAGTTCTAACTAAATTAAGTTTGAAGGAAGCTGAGCCCGATGGATTCTGCGAGTGGTTCCAATAATATATGACTTGACTGGTGTCGATTATTCTGCTTCTTTGCGGTGGCCACAAGAACGGAATCTGTCTTCAGCTTCACAAGAAATATAAGGAGAATAAGTCACAATTACATTTTCCTAACTATTATTCTTTATGTAAGGATTAATTATGTATCTGAGTCAATCATTAATGAAATTTATATGATGGAAGCTAAAATGCATTTTTACTTGAATTCAACTCCATGTGTGTATAATTTCAACCTAAAATATCATAATTGTAAGTAGTTATGTATAATTTAATTCAACTTAAAAAAATATACTGAAATACGACGTTTATGTGATAAAAAAATAAATAAATTATCTCAATATAAGAGTAAAGATAAACTAATTATGACCAATATCGTAATACAAATTACATAACTTTTTACTTATTTAATGTAGCAAATATAATTCATTAACCTAACTAACTTCTTGTTTAAGTGATTGATTAGGACAAATTGATTATAATATTATGTATTTCTTTTTTTTTAATATTTTTTATTAATGAATATACGCAGGTCCTACATATCATAATAATATATTATATTATATGGGATCTAGACATTAATAGGTATAATTTTCATAATTAGATGATTGTCAAAATTTGATAAAAAGGACTTTTTTAAAATTAGGATGTGCAATTCTAAACAAAGTAATAATTATTTATTAGATGGAGACTGTGCATTAATATTTGTAATTATTTTACAATCCATAGTTATTAAAATTTATTATAAATTCACCTAATTTCTCTCTAATTGGTAATAGTTGCACTTCACACGAATCAAGCCAATTAAATCCATCACTACACTCAACCTAAATTCATCAAAAAAACAAAAAAAGAAAAGAAAAAGAAAATCCATCATAATGCTAAACCTAGCACAAATAGACAACCTAAGCTCACGCACAAGGAGAATATTCAGCACATATTCGATTCCTCAAGAACAATGGCCTCCTCTCTAAAAAGAAAAATGAAAAAGGAAAAATATCAAACTCAGGAAAGTTTTTAATTTTTCATCTTAGAGAAAGGGCGGTTGAGAAAAGAACAATTTTATTATTTGACTAAAATCCACGTGGCGATAGATTAATTGCTACACTTGTCTAATTGACCAACACTCAGGCGGACCATGAAATCGCGGCCGCAGACAGCTTGACCCGTCCGACCCA
>JACGDI010005690.1:2050528-2068656 GCA_014898725.1 Jacaranda copaia
TGTGTGTGTGTGTGTTTGCGTGTTATTTTTTTTTAAATTTATTTTTAAATATATATTTAACAGTCAAGATTGATTTGAAAATGAAGATCCAATTTGTAGATTTTCTGTAATCATTTTGTAATTTGACCAGTGTTATTCAAGTGCCTCCTATTTTCATTCTCTACTTTATTTTTTCTTTTTCTTTTTCTTTTTCTTTTTCTTTTTTTGTTAATTTGTAAAATGATAGACTCCTGTTTCCACTTGATTGATCTTATATCTAATTTTATTATCTTCTTTTCATTTGACTATTTCTTGTTATAGTGAATGAGGAAATTTATGCTTTGTTCTATGCTTTTGGAAATGTTCTATAGACTCTTGTCAAAGAAAAGAAACAACTTTTGGGCATGATATCTCAAGTGCTGGTCTTTGCTGCTGTTGCTTATTCTAATAAAGCTACAATTACTAACTGAAAGCTTAAATTTGCAGAGCCTATTTGTTCTAGTTAGTTGAAGACCATGGAGTACATTGGCTGTGAAGAATTATTTAAGTGTGCTTCTACGCGTTGAAGGTGAAAATGGAGAATGGTGCCAACTAATTGCTAGCTTGATGCATTATGGTTATTTGCAAATGTCCTGACCTGAGTTAATTCCCGGCAAGATCAGGAAGAATCCATTCTTACACTTCACATGTTTTATAGCAGGGGCATAGTAGTACTAACGTTAGATCTAGATAAAAAGTGCTGTTTTGACTAATATATTTTGATGGAGGATTTAGCTTTGTCTCCATGTCAGAAGCAGACTACACAAATGCCCCGGAGATCTTCAGCTCATAATAAGGATCTCTGGCTTGTTGTACGGGAGGGATCTGTCTCTGATGTAGACTCAGCTTTATTATTGCTGAAAAAAAATGGGGGAAATATTAATGCTAGGAACTCATTTGGCCTTACACCTCTGCATATTGCCACTTGGAGGAATCATGTGCCTATTGTTAGAAGACTGCTTCAAGCTGGTGCAGACCCTAATGCTAGGGTACATTTTGCCCTCTGATCAATTTGATCTTCTAATCTATTCAATATTTAAGTTCGTGCATGCTGACTTGTTACTTTGATGACTGATACGGAGTTGTTGTTTTCATGATCTCAGTCATCACATTCAGGTTCTTTTTTCTTTATCCCTTACTATTATACTCAATACTTTTTACTGTCTTGTAATCATCTGAACTAGAAGCGCCAGAAAATCCGGATAATTTTTGTTAAGAACTTTCTAAACAAACTGGAGCAAGGGGAATAAATTTGAGATTGGCTGTTTCTAAAGGGGATGAATGACAAAGAGCTATACCAGAAACTACTGAACTTAATTTATATTTGCCTTTATGATGAAGAAGGTTTACTGGAGCAAGTTAAATGTTCTGATAATCTGAATATATACGACATAATTCTCATCAACTTCTAATACGGTGAAAATATTTTATAGTCATTAAATGGGTTATATATTGCCTCCATGGATATTTACCAATCTAATATCATGGGGCCAGGGGGGGGGGTGTTGTTGTGGAGGGTGCAAAAAGGCTTTTCCATGTGAAGTATGCCTTCTTGGAAGTTTGGCAGGTGAGACTAGATTTTGAGCTTCGGTGCTAAATGCTAATTGAATTCTTTGTCCTAGTTCTTAATGAAGAATTGTTTTTCATCACCTTTTTTTCCTAAAAAATCAATTGACCCCTTTTCAGGATGGGGAATCAGGATGGAGTAGCCTTCACAGAGCCCTGCATTTTGGCCATCTAGCAGTTGCTTGTGTCCTTCTCCAGACTGGTGCCTCTTTTACATTGGAGGATTCAAAATCACGGATTCCTGTTGATCTCCTTTTTGGGCCTGTACAACAGGCTGTTGGGAAGGAAAAACATTCAAGTATGATGTAATATTCTAAAATATGAACTTTTTAGGTTTTTTCATGAGCATCATTTAGGATATATGCTCTGTGTTCTTTTGCAGTAGCTACGGAGGTCTTTAGCTGGGGGAGTGGTGTTAATTACCAACTTGGGACTGGAAATGCACACCTGCAGAAATTACCATGCAAAGTTGATTCACTTCAGGGTTCATTCATTGAGTTAATTTCTGCTGCAAAGTTCCACAGTGTAGCTGTTAGTGCCCGTGGGGAAGTCTACACTTGGGGATTTGGGAGGGGTGGCCGTCTTGGGCATCCTGACTTTGACATACACAGGTGAGGCAGCGGTAACTTCAGCATTTTTCGCTTGCTAATGTAACATGAGGTCACAATTTAGCCTTGATTTCTGATTCTGATGCAAAGATCTAAACTTTTAAGGAAAACTAGGTTGACAAATTTGGTCTTGAAGATTGTTCACTCTATTCTTTTGATTTTGCTTTTTCCATCATGATACTGATAAAATTTCTTGTCATCAAGACTCAAGTGCATTTGGGAAGCAGCATGTCTGTGAAGTTGTCCTATTTCCTGTTTGCGAGGATTCATGTTCCAGAATGCATGTATTATCTATAACTGTTGCTCAGTTAAGATGCATGGTTAGATACATAAATTGAGACTGATTTCATCTGCTGTTAGAATAGATAATCATAATTTTAGAAAGAGACTTCTCATCTATGCAGAATAGTGCTTCTTTTGTTGAAAGACCTATGAGATGAACATTTTGTCATTTTGCAGTGGTCAAGCTGCTGTTATCACTCCTCGTCAAGTGACAGCAGGTATAGGAGCCCGTAGGGTCAAGGCTATTGCTGCAGCTAAGCATCACACTGTTGTTGCAACCGAGGGTGGAGATGTTTTTACATGGGGTTCTAACAGAGGTAATTTCTGTGGAGTGGTTGTTGCGACTGAAATTAGAAGATGAACCAATTATAATGTAAATTGCACTAGTTGCTTCTGGATTTTAGCTGGAAAGTTATGCAACGTGGATTGGGGAAAATATTTTTTGTTGTCAAGCACTTATTTTCACATCCAACCTTCATTTATTTAGCAGAATTGACCTTCTGGTTGATATGTTGCAGAGGGGCAACTTGGATATACTTCTGTTGACACCCAACCAACACCTCGAAGAGTTAGTTCCTTAAAGGCAAGAATAGTTGCTGTTGCTGCAGCAAACAAACACACTGCAGTAGTCTCCGAGGCAGGTGAAATTTACACATGGGGTTGTAACAAAGAGGGCCAGCTGGGTTATGGCACCTCTAACTCAGCTTCAAACTACACTCCTAGAGTTGTTGAGTACTTGAAGGGAAAATCTTTCACCGGAGTTGCCGCAGCGAAGTATCATACTGTTGTTTTAGGATCTGAGGGGGAGGTATGGGAAAATAATCTACCATATTCTTGGTATTTTGGTAAATATGCCATATTTTTAGTTCTGAGGTCTCAGTGACCTGGCACATCTGTGATGGTTGACAGGTATTCACTTGGGGTCATCGACTTGTAAATCCAAGACGCATAGTCATTGCTAGAAATATCAAAAAATTTGGAAATGTTGTGCTGAAGTTCCACCGCAAGGAACGCCTTAATGTGGTTGCCATAGCTGCTGGGGTGACGCATAGCATAGCTCTTACAGATGATGGTGCATTATTCTACTGGGCGTCCTCCGATCCTGACCTTAAATGTCATCAGGTCTTGTTTTACTCTCTGAAAAGTGCTTCTTTTTCATTTTATTGAATTTTTCTCTTATGAGTGAAGAACATACTTCTTTTTCCTGTAGTTATATTCGCTGTGTGGCAGAAGCATAGTAAGTATTTCTACTGGGAAGTATTGGACTGCTGCAGTTACTGTTACTGGTGATGTCTATATGTGGGATGGTAAGAAGGGGAAAGATGATTTTCGCACTCCAACGAGGTTGCATGGGTTGAAGAAGGCAACTTCTGTTTCTGTTGGAGAGACACATCTACTCATTGTTAGTTCCCTTTATCATCCATGCTATCCTCCTAGTATTGCTGACAGTACCGATAAGCTGAAGGCCCAAGATGAAATATCTGACTCGCATGAAGGTTTCATCTTTGATGATGTGGAGGCCCAGGATGTTTCCTCTACCATGCAGCATGAAGATGCTGCAAACTGTCCAGATCTTGGTTTTGGAAACTTCTCTGAGAAAAAAAGAGTTCCAAGCTTAAAAAGCCTTTGTGAGAAAATGGCAGCAGAGCATTTGGTGGAGCCAAGAAATGCGCTACAACTGCTAGAAATTGCAGATTCACTTGGAGCAGATGATCTCAAGAAACACTGTGAGGTATGTTCATGCAGCCTTTTCATTTTGTAACTTGTACTAACACATTGCCGCTTGATGGGGAAAAAGGTAATTGCCAATTCGGGTTGTGTTATCTATGTTAAAACTTGTATGGAAAGCTGATACATTCACTGTTTACCAAAATGATTATATACCCAACAAGTGCTAAAAGAAAATTCTGAACTGGGACTGGGGGGTACTTTGGGTTATGAATTTTTTTGGAACGATAATCTTATTCCACAACAATTTTCAATTATTTAATAAATAATAATAAGGGCACGTTTCTTTGAACTTTTAGCTTTGTTCTACTCAATTCTAAAAGGTTAAAAGAAAAAGCACCATCCTCAAACATTCTGAAAAAGCTAAAATTTAGCTAAAAGCTGGAAGGCACTTTATAAAAACTCCCTATATCCCTCGCAAGCTCTTGGACCAATTTATTTCTCTTGTTTTCTGTTGTTTTTTTCTTGCTATGTTAAACCTAGAAATATGGTTGCTGACTATATGAAAAATGTGTCTCCTTTCTCTGAATTGGTAATTGATATTTTCTACAGTTACTATCCTTGCATTGTATATACTTTATTGAAGTTGCTTGTTCCTGAGGATATAATACATCATAAGTGGAATAAATGTTTGTTGCTTCACATTTATAGCTTTGCTACTAAAACAGTTGGATTTGGTTATATAATGATGGGCACCTCTAGATTGTGACGCATTGAAAATATTAAAAGGTTGATTGGATTCTTTGTTGAATTGCAAGAGGGAAAATCTGTGGTTGACTGAATTATATGGAACTATGGAACTTTGTTTCTGTGCTAAGATTAGTTGACCCTATACTTAAAGATGAGAAACTTGGTGCAGGAGATTGCAATTCGCAACCTTGATTATATTCTTACAGTGTCGGCCCAAGCTTTTGTCAGCACCTCGCTGGATCTTTTGGTAGATCTTGAAAAACTATTAGATTTGAAGTCATCAGAACCCTGGAGTTGCCGTCAGCTTCCTACCCCGACTGCAACTTTTCCAGCCATTATAAATAGTGAAGAAGAGGATGGAGAGAGTGAATTTCTTAGGATGCGTGATGATGGTACAAAGAGGCTAACCTTCAAAAACGAGGGGGCTCAGAGGTTAGATGACTTTCTACAATCCTACAATGTTGGGAGCGAAGGCATCTTCAAACAAATAAGAGCTTTGAGGAAAAAGTTGCAGCAAATTGAGCTGCTTGAGGAAAAGTGCTCTAAGGGTCATCTTCTCGATGACCAGCAGATAGCAAAGCTCCAGATGAGGCCAGTATTGGAAAACTCGCTTGCTGAGCTTGGTGCGCCAATTGCACAGCAGACAAAGGCATATCCTTCTATGGATGAAAGAGTTAGTAAGAGAGGGTTATCTAGAAAGCAAAGAAGAAAGAGCAAACAGAAGGCAGCATCAAAGGAAGAGGAGTCTATTACTTTTGGAAGTGATGTTGAATCGGTCATTGTGAAGGGTTTACTGGATGCTGAAGTTCAACAAAACACCAAAAAGGTGCGGATGAAATATTATACCCTATTTAATTTGGACAATGCGAAGTAAAGTGTTTTTACAGCCTTCTTCTATGTAGTGGTAATGGCCCATTTGTGCATTAGTTTTGATATTATGGTGAACCTCCTCCCTCAGTGTTGCATTTACAGCTCGAGTAGCGTGGTTGGATAAATGTCATCTGTTAACAAAAGTCTGTAATAGTGTTATCTCCTTAAAACTAGTGTCCTTTGGGCATCGCAAACTCAAAACTTCTTTTTGTAACAAAATGATTACAATGGGCACAATTCATACGCAGCACTTGCTTTGAACACATTATTCCTTGGCATCTGAGTGTATCCTGTGCTTCTTTCTTGATATTTTTTACTGAAATATTTATTTATTTATTTTTTATTTCAATGTGCAGGAGGAAGTTGTAGATATCAGAAGTGCTGCGCCAAGTGAAGAGACCAAGGATTCTCCACATTGTACTAAGAAATCAACAGGAGACGTTCCCAAAAATAAGAATTCTTCACCGACAACATCCAGGAAAAAGAATAGAAAAGGCGGCCTCTCTATGTTTCTGAGTGGTGCCCTTGATGACACTCCAAAAAGTGTCGCCCCAGCTCCAGTGATGGTGAAAAGTGAGGGTCCTGCTTGGGGTGGTGCTAAAATTTCACCTGGGTTGACCTCACTGCGCGAGATACAGGATGAACAGAGCAAAACCAATGAGACCAAGCCTACAAAAAAGAAAGCTCCATCTGAAGATCTTTCTGATGGCACTACTAGTGGGAAACTGCCGTTGAGTTCATTTTTGCCTTCCGCTCCAATACCTATGGCCCCGTCTCGGAAGGCACATGTATCTGATGGAGAAAGAAACACACCTCCTTGGTCTGCATCTGGCACTCCACCTTCCCTTTCTCGTCCATCCCTCAGGGACATCCAGTTGCAACAGGTGTGCTCTGCTGTCTAGTGATGTTTCCATCTGTTTGCCCACTTTTAGCCTGTTTAATTTTATTTTCAAAACCATTCTTTTCATTTTTCCGCAATTTGAAAATGAATCATCATGATTTTCTCTGTTCTTTCACTAAAATTACAACTTATTTTTTGTCTCAAATCTCATTCCAATATTTCTATTCTCTTTTTATATATTTATTAGTATTTTTTTCCACTTACTATCTACTAACCTTTGTATAATCATTACTTTTTAGACAATTTATCTAAATTCAAACTCATTTTCAAACTACTTTTTGAAGCTACCTTTTTAGATTTTGAAAATGATGAAAATAGAAAATGGAAATGGAAACATAAGCAAACAGGCTGTTTGCTTTCTATGTTTGTGTGCTTATGTGTACTAGGTTTGATAGAGTTGTTGCTGGTGCTGCTATTATATTTCTGAACTATAAACAGCTCTAGCGGCGCCCATTTCTAAGATAAAAAAGCAGCTTTTTGAAACCCTTGCATGCTTTTAATTTGACGGCAAGAGGCAGGAAGATACAAGGAAGAAAGTGGAGGAGATCGCATTTGTGTAATGAATTAAACTTGAACTTGCAACGCTTCTGCTTTTACAGGGAAAACAACAGCATTGTTTATCACATAGCCCAAAGACTCAAACCACTGGGTTCTCTGTGACGACCGGTCAGGGTTCGCCATCAGATGCTGGTGGGGTGAGTCGCTGGTTCAGACCAGAGACCGAGTCACCATCATCCATTCGTTCCATTCAGATTGAGGAGAGGGCCATTAAAGACCTCAAGCGTTTCTACAGCAGCGTTAGAATTGTGAAGAACCAGTCTTAGTGGGGGCAGTGGTAGTAGTTGTAATGTAGCATCTTCTTTCCTTTAATTTCTTTCCTTTAGGTAGCATTCTTCTGTAAATTAACCTGTACAGATGATAACAATTTTTTTTTTTTAACCCTTAAATTTCAAGGTAGTCACATCTATATTTCTTTCCAGAATATATTTCATTTTGATAATATTGCTAACTAATTAAAGCTTTATTGATTTGCGGTTGATTTGGCTAAAGTGGTTTAAAATGCGCCTGTTTGATGGTCAAATCAAAATTAAAATCAAATGTTTTGTATCTTTACAATTAAAGGCGAATGGATGTGGATATTGGAGTAATTCAATTTGAAAAATGAAAACTATCGACATTACTTATATTTATTGGAAATATTACTCATCTTTACTTTTATTTATTTTTTAACATTTATTCTATTATTTTACCATCATATCAAATGATTCAAATTTGATTTGGTACATATACAGTATCACTTATTGTTTTAAAATAATTAAGACATATATCTACAGAAAGTACAAAAGAAAATATAAACTAATTAAAATTTTATTCTCACACTTACTCTGATTATTATTTTTTAATAAAAATATTAAACACACTTACAATTATTTTTTACTTTTTAAAAATGTCGAAACTGAAAAATTGAATTGAGAAATTAAACTAAATCGGCACTGATTATATTCTATTTCTGTTTAGTGTTTCTAAGCATGAATGCATGTTCAAGATATTTATGCATGCATGCCCTAATCAATAAGAGGGAGCAGCCTTGTCAATATTTAGATATTTGAGTTTTATGTGATATTATGCTATACAAATATGCAGACAGAGAAGATCTTCCACTCCTATGCCAAAATAATTGGTCAAAATCATTTTAATAGAGATCCCATTACTTTTCTTTTCCTCTTTCCAATTAATCAACTGTGTGTGCGTGTGTGCGATTGATTTGCACCGCAAGTAGAAAAAGGAAAGGCAGCAAAGTGGGATTAGATATGTTGTAGGACCATGTGATGAGGAAGCTGAAGAATAAAGTTAAAGGTGGGACTTCCAAGTTGTTTGATGTGTGGAGACGTGATTGATCTCAAAACCCTAATTGTGATGGATTGCCTATCACTATAATGGAAACCCCACTAGTTTTGAAAAATGAGTTTGTTTAGGGCAAATATATATATATATATATATATATGTAACAACTAACAATCGTATCTATAAAATGAGCAATTATTATCCATGATAACCGCTCCAACATGAAGAAAAATCAACCAAAAATGTAATTAAATCAACCACGAAGTTGATATGGGGAGATAAGCGAAAGGTCTATTTTGCCCTTGCAACTAAAAATTGAATTAATCTCTTCATTACTTATGTGTGTTTTTATAGACATTTGGTACCTATTATCTGCACTCTTAGTTAATTACATGGCAGTGTCTTAGTAGGCTATGTAAATTTTACACAATAGTTTTATTACAATACCCCACTACAACCTCCACTACATACCATAAAGATATGTTTTACTAATTTTCAATACTTCTATTGCGATCTCACGATCTCTATAATTTAATTTTGGAGGTTTCATTGCAATAACCACAACAATTCTAACTATTTTATGATTTAGTTTTAAATTCAAAATTTGATCAATTAACTGAATTTCATAGACCCAACTAGGTGAAAGCAAGGTTTTTTGTGAGTGCCATTCCTTTGGGTTTGAGGCTCATTTCACAATGTCTGTCTTGTTCAATTATTTTTATCTTGGTTGGTAGATTTCCCTTGTGAAATAAGTTCTTTTTCTGTACACTAACTTGTGATACTTTCACCTAGTTTTCCCTCTTTTAAGCCGCTTTTAATTGGCATGCATGTGCCCCTTGATGAATCATCAATCCCTTCAACCGTCATGTAATTTGAGAAGACAAAATGATCGAGTAGGATTGGTTCTACTTGTACTTATTGGACGATCTTGATTCACAAAATAATTAAAAGAAGATAATATATTAATTCACTAATTAGTGTTAATTAACAACAAATATGGTTAAAATTCGACCAAGCATTTTGTGAATTTGAGAATCATACGTACCATTCACATGTATATCAAATATAAATTCATCCATAATGTGATTGAATATGCTCCACCAAACTAGGAGTAAAAGAATTTCCTTTCCCCAATGTTGTAACTTTACTTGCAAGTGAGTAGTGTCATTCTTGTGGTAAAATAAAGGTAGGAAGAATGCAGATTCCTTTCTTTGTCTCCTCCTCGTTATTTTCAGTGAACATAATATGCTTCTTTTCCACAGTGCTAAATTCTGTGAAAAGCCCCAGCACACACACACAAATTACATACACAAAGTCCATAAAGTCTGATAATAAGACAAGACCAAGACTCCAAAACCTACCAGCCTTTTCATTATTTTATGCATAAAATGACCTGTCTGTCATGTGCTTCAAGAATATGGACCCATTTCTCTTTTTCTCCGTGTTTCAAAATTGCACCTTTAATTTTTCTTCAAGCCTCACCCCACTATTACATGTCTTTTTCCACTGCAATTAAATACTACCATTAGTTGATCAAAGCTTGTGAAATTTAGTGCTCTTCAGCTTTCTCTTTTATTCATTAATTCTACCTCTTTGATTGCTCAATCATATATGCCGAGAGCGAGAGAGCGAGAGATGATATTTGAAGAAGAAAAAGAAGAAAGGGGGCGTTTGGAATGGAGGCTGTTCCAAGATCCTTTCTTTTTCTTCCATGCATGTAATCATGTGGAATGATCTCGGACCAGGCTTCATTCCTCACGCCTTAGTTTCTAGCTCCCCAAACAGGACTCTTGCTACGTGGTCTTTTCTTGCTTCCATGAATAACCGGGTGTACTTCCATTCTAGGTACTTTCTGGGTTGTTTACGTTAATTGTTTTTGTATTATATGTATCTGATTTATGTTTGTTTTCTTAATTTTTGTGGTATTTTTTTGGTGGATGATTCATGATTAATCCGCAGTGTAGGATAACTTCTGTAATATTGCAGTCTTTTGCCACTTTGGATCCTCTATTCCACTATGTGTTTCATCTATTATTCCAACTTGATGTATATATGTCATTCCGTGTTTCATCTCCTATTCCAACTTGATGTATATATATCAAGTATATCTAATTCTTAATTAATTATTTTTGTAATGAAATATTTAATACACATATCATACATTTATAAAATAGAATAGGAGATTGAATATGTGATTTTTCCCTGTCTACACAATGATTCTTGATATGGCAATAGAGGTTTTCAATGGGGAACCACATGGGAACATAGGACTGATATTAACTGTTACTGTCTTGATCTAGTAATACGACATAGTGTTTGTATATAATTGTAACGAGATATTGAATAATGGATTGTTTTATGTTTATGAAAATTTTTGTTTCAACTTGATTCATCACATGATTCACATTGGACTATTTACTCTGAAAGGAAAACGTATTAATGATAAGATATTAAGTCGAAATATTGAAATTATTAGAATTTTTTGTTTTGTTGCAATAATGAATCAAACAAATTTAATAGTGACAGCGACAAAAAATAATGTATAAGTTGTTATTATTGAAAATTAGTGGCGAAAGATTTTTATATAGGATGTGACAATTAGTAAGGACATCTAGTAATAATTTAGTGACAATTAGTAAGGACAATAAAATTGCGCTACCAAAAAAAAAGAAAAAGTAGAGATGCTAATATTGTCATTATGAAATGCAATAAGTGACAATAATTTTCATTTTTCACAGTAAGATTTCTTAAAAATTTATTAGCGTTAACAATATATTCAAAATTTCTTATTTTTGAGTTTCGACAACAGTTATATACAGTAATGGAAAGTTAACAAAGCTGCAACTATGATTTGTGACACTATTTGTGTTCCTTCTAATTGTTAACAACACATATATAATTAATTATTAATAGTGACAACTTTTATTATGCATGATACAATTCTTTTTGTTACTAAACTTTAATAGCGATAGCTTAAACATATTTTTGTAACTATTAAACTTGTAAAAAGCATTATTATAACAAGATATAAACTTTCTCATTAAGTATTTATAATTAATGCTAACTTGGATATTGTCACTTCACATCTTGTCAATAATTTTTTTTTCTATTGTAATGTTGCTGCAATGATATCCGAAAATATTTGTGTTTGTCATTGAGCGAATGTATTGCTGATTGTCAATAATAATAATAATAATAATAATTTAGAAATAAATTATTGTTATCATTAAATTTGTAAATATAATTATTATTGTAGCTGTCATTTGCCACATATCATTAAAACAACTTTAGTATTCCCACTTAAATAGTAGAAATCACACGTTTAGTACAGGAATATATAGTGACTAATCACTTTAATTTCTTGACAGGCACACTACACTTATCATATAATTGAGTTGGACTCCAAGAACCAATTTGCACTAGAGTTTCCTATATGTTGTTCACAAAGGTCGAATATTTACAGAAGCGTCTACTTATGGAAATAAGATGCATAATTCCCACTTGCTTGTTTCTTTCCTCTCCATTCTGCAGTCTAGCTAGTTCATTTTTCCATTATAACTTAAAAGCTGACTAACCTAGAAGGATGAATTCTTCTGTGTCCAACCCTTCCAAACTAAGCACTACATATGTCTTGTGGTATAAGATATATTAAGAGGGTTTTGGTTTACAAACTATTTTATAAAATGTCTGAGAGCTTATAAAATATCATAAAATGTTTGGTAGAGTTTTGAGAAAAACATCTTATAAGCTCTCAAAACAAGATGTTGGGGGTCTTATAAACCTTTTTTTTGAAGAGCTAAGAATTCGTGGCTTATATTTAAAATCCTAACAAATTCTTTTAATTTTAACCATATTATATGTTATGGAATGAACCTGGGCCTAACTCAACTCAAAAACTAGCTCAAAATAAGGAACACTCAAGACTATATAAACAGAGCACTACTTATTTATTTCATTAATATAAGATTCTGACACCCCACGCATGTACCCAAGAATGAACATGTGGAATATGGAATAATACGGAATGGGTAGCCTAACATAGGGAATGAATGAACCTTGGGGTTAACTCATTCCAAAAACTTATTCAAGAAATGAAAATTGTTCAATGTCATATATAGAGATCACTAATTATTTATTTTACCAATGTAGGATTCTTAACATTATACAAGATTACCATTACTTACATCTTGTAGTCTGTAAAATTTTATTTTATCCAAATATTTTATAGGCATATTTTTAAATAGGATGTAACATTTTAGAAATTTCAAAACATGTTATATGATATAGGATTTTATAAGATGCTTTAAATAAGTCTGACGGATCCTTTAAGTCGATCAATGTACGGATTTTGGGTTGATAAAATTGAGCCATAGGATTCATATTCATGGCCTATCATTTCTATCTGTCAAATTAATTCCTTGTTCATATCTTTCTGCTCTTTCTCATGACAGGACACAGGTTACAAAAGTCAATGCCTGTAGATAGCTAATACTTTATCACTCACATCCACTGACAGACAGACCAGCACATAAACAGACATATAAGTGGTTAGTTATAGTTACCTCTCCAATGATATGACGAAATAGTTAAAAAATTATCAAATTCTTTCAGAGTTTGTCCGTTAAAATCCTGAAAGAAAGTCGTAGTTGACCATTTTAGTACTTGAGTTTCAGCTTCAGTACTAAATTTACGCCTTACAAAGTCGGAGGTCGTGCAAGGCTTGGGCTCGGGTTGTAGATCGAGTGCCCAATGACCTCTGATCCCCGACAGGATGCAATGCATGAGTGGGGAAATAAAGAACTCCTTTGATTGTGGATAGCTCGGTAGGTTGGGTTGTCATCAAAGCTATTTGAAAAAGATGCAGATTTCCTGAAGTGTTTGGTGATTTCCTCGTGCATTAGGGGTATTTTTATCCTTTCACGACTTGCTTCGCATCAGTACTTATGATTTTACATACAGACATATATATATATATATATATGGTATTTTGCAAGGATATAAAAGATTTGAAAAAACTACTTTTTTAATTGAAACCAGAAGGGGCCGGAGGCTGTTCAATTTTATTTTCATTTCCTTTTTCGTTTAAAAAGTTGAAAAATTAGTTATAATTTAAAAAATAAAAATGAAATTGTGTTTTGGATGCTTTATTTGAAAAAAATAACTATAGCAAGTATAAGGATGAAGGTTTGGGTGGTTTACATTTTTATATCTAAAAATGACTTGTTTTTAATCAGAGCATATATATTTCAATTATTTTCAAATGATAGTGAGTATTTTAAATCAAATTATATTTGAATTTGATTGACGTGATAATAAAATAATAGAATATCTTAAGATAAATATGTAGAAATTGATAATTTTCAATTTTTATATGAAAAAAATAAAAATAAAGAGATAATTTAAAAACAAAAGCAAACGATGCGTAAGCAATCGTATAATAAACAAGCACATAATGGTCTAATTTCCGTGCTTGACATTATGATTACATTAAATTATAGTAAGGACCTGAGGAGGGAAAGATGTATCATTTATGAACAATGAACGTCAACATATGCTAAAAAATGAACAGACAAAATAAGCGGTCATAGGTAGGACCACGCAAACCTATTACAAATAGGTTAGACCGTACATAAAAAGGTGAGAGTTGAAAAATTAAGGAGGGCAAGATATTTTGGTCGTTCATGGAATGATGAATGATTCACAGGGCGAAATATGAACCTTTAATTTAATGGCCAATTGGTTATAAAATTTTGATAGGTTTTAGTTTGAAAATTTGAACTTTAATAAAATATCTAAATCAGTCCCATTTATTGATTATGGAAATACGGAGTAATCTACTTCACGAGCAGATGAAATTGATATGTTTAATTATTTTAAATTATTTTCAGATGAATGAGAAATTAAAATCAAGAGTGACTCACTTAAAATAATGAAGCTTATTAAAATAAAAAATATATTTGAATTTTGGTCGTGAAATATATCGATAATTTTTAGAAAAGGGAAGAATCCAAATTCTATAGATTTGGGGTCAAAAGGCCACTGTGCATATAATTTGTATTCAATACTTGTTTAAATCTCAAAAGTTTACAATTTTTTTTATTAATTTTTCATTTTATTTTATTTTTGTATTTTTGTTTTTATGAATCTGTTTTCCTTTTTGCAACATTTACGAATATTTTTTGACTATTAATTGTTATCTAAAAATCTATGAATATTGTGCAAAAAAAGAAAAAAGGTGAACGTTGAAAAATTGAGAAGGGCAAGATGCTTTGGTTGTTCATGGAATGATTAATAGTGGAAAAAATTAACCTTTAATTTAATTGCCAATTGATTATGAAATTTTGATGGGGATTAGATTGAAAATTTTGGTTCTAACCAAATATCCAAATAACTCTCGTTTAATGATTATGGAAATACTTTAACTTAACGTAATCTACTTTACGATCAGTATAAGAGATTAAAATATTTTAAATACTTCAAATTATTTTCAATGAATGAGAAATTAAAATTGAAAGTAATCTACTTAAAATAATGCAGCTTATTAAAATAGAAAATAGTAGATAGATGGAAAAGCGTCTATCTGACATTGACAATTAGATAATTTAATCACGTTGACAATGAAGATAATTTAATTCTGGAGCCGAAAAATAATTTAATCACGTTGATGTTGCAATTGGCATAATCAAGCCACATTACATATTTAATTTTTATTTGGATGAATGCCAATTATAGTTGGAATCCAAAGATAATTAAAGGGTTAAATAGAGGAAAAATAAAATGTTTAAGCGTTCACTTGTCCCACGTTGATAAATTGAGAAGGGGGAAATTGTTTATGAATTATAAAACTAAGTGGAGGAGTTGAAGGGTTATTCAACCCTTCACTTGTCCCACATTGGTTCTGTAAATTAGTGTGGACTAGTTTATATTGGATTCAAGTAAAAATAATTTATGAAGTGTTCTTTAAGGAGTTCATATAAGTGGACCACACGTGCGCCACTGCTGCCTAGCCCTGGGTTGTGGCTGTTAGGGCGAATGTCTTAGTCTCAATCCTATCTTTTTGGACAAAATTTATTTGAAATTTCAAATTTCAAACATTTGCTTAACCGTGGCTTGATCGGATAGGATAAGGGCTGACTAAGTCAAGAATTATTGTATTAGCTTAATCTGATCGGATGAGGTCAAACTGTGGGAAATGTGGCATGATGCTGGTGATGTGTGTGGGTGACATGGCGAAATGCCATTGGATGGAATGACGCGTTAGAGGCCATTAACTGGCAGACTCTACCTCTCGTCTATAAATAGGCTACCTCTGGCAGTCTTAAGGATACACTGTATTCACACCAAAGCATTTCTACCTATGTTCTTATTCTCTCAAATTCCTTCCTTGCTTTTATTTTGATATTCTCCGCACAGATATTATTATCCAATCCTATATATCCCTTTCCTGAATTTATGATATACGGCTATCTTATTCTGATCTGGCAACTGAGTACTGTTCGAGGTGACGAGACGGAGTGCACTTGATTGTTTTGGACCATCTCATCCTGAGAAGAGCAGCACTGTAACTATTGCACTGGTGAGTCGGGGTGCTCATTTTTTCAAAGCAAACAGAATTTTGTGATTTGATCGTTTGATTGATTCTGTTACGATACATGATTCTTAAGCTAAGTTTTCTATTAAATTCTGTATCTTGTTTAAATTATATTGACAACATACTTTACTACTTTTTATGCCTTAGTTGATATATATAATTTTGGCTTTTCCTGGACTCATATCTGATTAAGTATATGCATAAATTCTGTTTTGCCTTGAATATACTGTATGTTTAATTCTAAACTCGCATGTTATATGTATAACTTTGATCATGCATGCTTTATTTCAATTTCAAATTAATAAAAACACATGTATTGCCTTAATTGCGATTATCTATTTCAATTTTTGATAATCTAACTTGCAATATTTATTTATTGTGTTGTACTGCTGAATGTTGGTATATCATACGAACAATAATCTTGAAGAAATAATTTATTCGTGTTATTTATCTGTGAAAATTCTAATTAGATATCATGTCTAGGAATCTTGCTTGAAATTCTGCCTAGATATTCTGCTTGAGGATTATTTTCTTGAAATCTATCATGGTTGCAAGTACTAGTGCTATTGGTGAAGTTGTGTCAGCAAAAGTTGACTTTTTCAAACTACCAAAAAAGTTCTTAGGCCAGTTCTTTAAGTGTTAGCAACATTGCATGAAAATTTGGCTGACAATGAAAGCTCTTCTTTCGTTGATTCAATTAATCATGCTAGAACCAATTGAAACTGATCCCAAGACTAAAGAAATAGTTGATTTAAAAATGAAGGATTAGATAGAGTGATTCTATCAGCCTTATCTAATACACTCTTTGATGTATACTATTCTGATTCCTATTCGGCTAAATTTTTATGAGATGAATTGGATATGAAATACAATACTGAAGAGTAAGGGCTCAAAAAGTATTCAATTTCTAAATTCTTGAAGTATTAGGTGGTTGAGGGCAGGTCCGTATTTGAACAGACACATGATCAATCTAAAGCATTTTCTAGCTGATGCTAAGATGAAACTTCCTGAAAAATTCATGGTCATGTCTATTATTGATAAATTCCCCAAATCATGGGAAAATTTTGGCATGGCTCTAAAGCATCAAAGAGGAAAATTGACTCTAGATGATCTGATGGTTGCCATTAGCATAAAAGAGGAACATAGAAATCAATCTCATAATATTCCTATTGAATATAATCCTAAGGTAAATGTGATAGTGGAAAAGAAGAAAGTCAACTTAAACTCGAACTCTAAAATCATCGATAAAGGAAAAGCCAAAATTAATAAGAAATCGTAGGCAAATAGGCCTTGCTGGAATTATGGACAAAAAGGGCCTTGGGCTAAGGAGTGTCCCTCAAAGAAAGCCATGGCTAAAGCCCAGTTTGCTAGACCAGTTGTCAACATGGTTGTTGGAGACACCAGTGAAGTTGGAGTTGCTGATGCATCCATTAATGAGTACATGTCTTTCAAACCCAAATTATTCTCTATCTATGAACCATATGATTGGCTGATAGAATTGGTGCTAATGTGCATGTTTGTGCTGATAAATCACTGTTTGTATCTTGCCAGCCTATTAGCAGAAGGATTGTGACAGTGGGGAATTCAAGTGCAGCCAAAGTGTTTGGGATAAGACGTGTGGACCTAAAATTTCCTTCATGGTGCATACTATCTCTACAAATGGTGCATCATGTCCCAGCAGTTTGATGAAATATAATAAGTGGTTCTGTAATAGTTAGGGAGGGTTATGAAATTTCTTTCAAGTCAAATAAAGTTGTAATTTTATGTTATCAAACTTTTATTTGTAAAGGTATATTTTTGATAGTTTGTTTAAACTATTAGTTGAGAACATTATTGGTTCAAATAAAGTTGAATTTTCTAATTCTCCTATTGTAAATATTATTGAGAATTCATATATTTGGCATAGTCATTTAGGACACTTAAATTTTAGTTCTATTAAATGAATGATGAACTTAAATTTAATTCCTAAATATAAAATTGAAGGTCATAAATGTCAAACTTGTGCTGAAGCTAAGCAAGTGAGAAAGCC
>JACGDI010005690.1:2068756-2087402 GCA_014898725.1 Jacaranda copaia
TGGGATACCTCAAAATATTTCTTTAGATTCAACCTTAGAGTCTGTATCGATTCCTAATCATGTGGAAAAGATGACAAATGTGGAATGTGGTCCTAATAATAGTGACACAATTCTAGAAAAACTAGATGAACCTAGATAGAGTAAAAGGGCTAGAATCCCTAAGGACTTTAGAAGTAACTTTGTTACTTACAATGTCGAGGATGATCCTGTTACCTTTAAAGATGCTATAGCTTCTCTTGAGGCTAAACATTGGAAGGAAGCCATTAAGAGTGAGATGGATTCTATTGTCTTGAATTGGATATAGGAATTAGTTGATCTCCCTTTGGGGTGTACTACTATAGGAAGTAAGTGGATCTTAAAAAAGAAACTAAAACCTAATAGGACTATTGATAAGTTTAAAGCTAAGCCAATTGCCAAAGGGTTTGAGCAAAAGGAGGAAATAGACTACTTTGACACCTATTCCCCAATAGCTTGTTTGACTACCATTGGAGTGCTTATAGCATTGGCTTCTATATATGATTTTCCTATTCACCAGATGGATGTGAAAACAGTCTTTTTATATGATGGTCTTGAGGAAGAAATTTATATAGATAAGCCTGAGGGATTTGTAGCTTCTGGAAACGAGTGAAAAAGTTTGCAAACTTGTTAAATCACTTTATGGTTTGAAAAAACAAGCAACTAAGCAATGGCATGAAAAGTTTGACACAACTATATTATCATTTGGCTTCACAGTAAACAATAATAACAAGTGTATCTACTGCAAAGTTAGAGGTGATAACTGTATTGTGTTATTCTTGTATGTAGATGACATTCTGTTAATAGGCTCCAACACTAAGATTATCAATGAGACTAAGTGTTTCTTAAAGAAGAAGTTTGAAATGAAAGATATGGGTGTTGTAGATATGATTCTTAGACTTAAGTTGACTCGTTTGACTGGGGGTATAGCAATTTCTCAATCTTATTATGTTGAGAAGATAATTGAAAAATATGGCTATAAACAAAGTAGTATTGCAAAAACACCATATGATCCTTCAGTAGCTCTCTTTAAGAATGAAACTGGTGTACCAGTGTCTCAATTGAGGTATTCTAAAATAATTGGTAGCTTGCAATATCTAGCAAATGGGTCGAGACCAGATATCTCATTTGCGATCTCTAAGCTTGCTAGATATACAAGTTGTCCCAATCGAACCCATTGAGAGGCTTTAGATAGGGCACTTCGGTATCTAAGGGGGCTCAGCTTCATTAGCCTTGCAGTACAAGAGATTTCCTGTAGTGTTGGAAGGGTATAATGACGCTAGTTGGATAGCCAAAAACTCTGAAATTAATGGGTGTACAGGGTATGTATTTACCTTGGGTGGGGGCACTGTCTCTTGGAAGTCTACTAAACAGATTTTGGTAACTCGATCTACTTTTGAAGCTGAGTTGTGTGCTTTAGATTCTACTGAGATAGAGGCAGAATGGCTGTATAGGCTGATGGTACAATTGCCCATGGTGACCAAACCTTTTTCAAAAATTGATGTATATTGTGATAACTAAACCACAATTACAAAGATTAGAAGTTCAAAGTTCAATCAAAAGATCAAAAGACACATCTAAGTTAGATTAAAGTCTATAAGGGAGTTAGTGTCTGACTGGGTCATAGCAATTGATTTTGTTGGATCCTAAGACAATATTGAAACCCTTTAACTAAAGGACTTGATTTGTCCTCGGTTCATAAATTCAAGTTGAGGATGGGACTAAAAACTCATTAGTGATATACCTGCAGTGGCAACCCAACCTACCAAGTGAAGATCCCACAAGGTAGGTTCAATGTGGTATAAATAAGGTGCTGAGTATATTAAGTTGCACCTAATCTATAGGTCTTGGTGTTGTGGTTCAAGATGCAAAGGGAAATTGCTTGCTTAGATTTCAAAGCTAATGAAAATATGTGTAGCACCGAAATTGAGAAGCTCTTGCTGTGAAGGAAGCTTTAGCTTGTGTTTCGAATTTATGTGGCTAAATATTCAAGTGGAAGGCGACTGTATTGCTGCTATTAAAGCCCTACAAATTAAAGATAATTTACATTATTTTGATTATGATAAAATTATATTCTTAGAATTATGTATTGAAAGAATGCAATTAAACTAAGAATATTTTTCTGTATTATCTGTTGGAATCTGTCTATGCGTTGGAATTTACATACCATATTTAAAAGATCCCTCAAAGATTCTAGCTTGATTTACATCTTTATCATGTAGAAAAGAAATCAAAAATATTGCTTTAATTGATGAATCCGCAATCCATGGTGTTAATGGATCTTTACCATAATATGTTGTTCCTTGTTTAAATCCCAATGGAAACTTACCATAATGGAATTTATAGTCATTAGTAGTACATTTATATATTGGAAAATATGCAGCATTCTAAGCGAGAATCACTTAGTTGAGAAAAGATCTTTGTTAAGTGTCTTGAGGAGTTGGGTGATTCTCTCATACACGTCTTGTACTTAAGTGTTGCTAATTCCTTACTCTACTTGTGTTTTTGAGGGACCTTGTGGTGAAGAAGGACAAGGGGAGCTTGCCTTTTGTGGACATTAGAGAGACGAGGACAAGGTAATTTGTATCTCAACAGACTTAGTGATGAAGAGAGACAGGAGTCATACCTGCTCTTAAGGAAACCGTAAAGAGAACAAATCGATGCTTTGTTGCTCTTAGGATATTTAGGTCAAGAAACAAATACAGCGGTGCTGTTTGGATTCTTATGTAGTGTTTTAGGTTCTAGTTTGGAAGGAGAGTCTAGAGTTTGCCGTATGAAGTGGTAGCAACTCATGTATCAGTTTACGGAGGTTGTGCAAGTGAAACTAGCAAATGCTCTCCCATGCCTATTCATAAAGAAGCTGGTTTCACAATACTCTGAAATTTGTCTTATCCTGTTTGTGATTTTGGTTTAGCTCTTTGCTCAGATATGATTTTTACCTTATTAGGGTGTTTTTGATCCTTAACTTTCATTCTATCAAATTGTTGTACTTAATTGTAAAACATTCTTATATCTTAATTAATTTGATAGGTTCAGAATCCTATGTGAAAGTTTAGGTAGAGGAGTAGGCTTGCCAAACTTTTATAAATTTCAGTATTTTTTTACTTTTATCTTTATTGCTTTATTTATCATTAGTCTAATTGGTTGTTTAACTAGTATTTATAAATTTCAGTTAGTAAATAAAATTGTTTTATGCAAGAGGTTTAAATCATTTTGAAAGGTCAGAAAACTTTTGAGTGATAAATTTCTACTGCATTAAAATCCCTTAGGCATAATTCACCTCCCTTTTTGGCTTATAATCACTCTCATTATTTTTTTGTATTTTTTATTTTATTTTATTTTGTTTTTAATGATGCTAGGCATTAATTAATTTCCTCTAGTCATGTATCTATCAACCATGTTCGGCACAATGCCACTAATTGTGCTCACCACCTTGCAAAATGTGCTCTATCCCTTCACCATAATGAGATAGATCAGAATGATGTAATTTCTCATACTTTTGCCCTAAATTCTGTTCAATATTATATTGTCACTTTTTAAAAATAAAATAAAATGAAGTAAACAATTAGTGATGTTTTATACAATTTTATAATGTCCAAGTATGACATTTAAATTCGGATCCAAACGACATTAATAGTTTCTAGAAGGGGGAAGAATCTACATTATGCAGGTTTGGGTCCAAACTCCACACGTGCATCTAATTTGTATTACACTGTGCTTAAATCTCAATCGATGCCAATTCTTTTTCTTAACTTTTCATTTCATTTTACTTTTATCTTTTTTGCTTTTACGAATGTGTTTTCGTTTTGCAATATTTATCATTTTTTCTGAATATTAATAGTTGTCAAAAAAATCCATAAACATTGTTTTATTACAAAATTTACTAAAATTTATTTGGAATTACTTTATTGTGCTCAACTTTGTCATATTAAGAACCCACACTAAACAATGTTCAAAACATAAAAGCTCGTTAATCTCCTAAAACTGCATTTCGATAACTCATATCCTAATCATGAATTAATTATATGGATAAGGACAATGTGCAAAGTTACTTTAATCACAATTATAAATGTGTTGATAATATTTCGCCAATTATAGTTAGAAGATGCAGTTTTCCATATTCTTGTAATCTAAATTTAATAATTCAAATAAGATATATAAACATTTATATCCTAATAATTAAATCATAAAAAATTTATTTAATGTGTGTGCCTATATGTGCACATATCCGTTGACCAGTGATTAATCAACATTAGTTTCTTTTATATCGAATTATGATGCATATTATGGAGCACATATATTCTTTGGATAGTGATTATTCAATCAATCAGATAAATTTTCTTTTAAAGAATTCAAAATTATAAAAAATTAATACTTACTAAAAATTGTGTAATTCGAGTCAACAAACAATCTTCCAAGCTATATTATTTAATAAATCTGATTAAGAAATTCCGGTAAGTTTTGACTGAATTATATGGCTGAAGTCAATTAATCTGCTCCTCCAACTCTATAATTAATCCAATCCAAATATATATATATATCCTATCCAACTCTACAAACATATGGTGAGTGTGTCAGTTTCATTTCTCCAGTGTGAAGTAGTACATGCTACTTAGAAAAATGAAGAAGGCTCATGTATTCTTGATTGGGGTTCTGGTTTTCCATTGCTGGACAGACATAGCAAATGCAAAGTATACGATATACAAAGATCCAAAACAGCCAATAAATAAGAGAATCAAGGATCTATTGAACAGGATGACTTTAGAGGAGAAGATAGGCCAAATGACACAAATTGATCGATCCGTGGCATCTGCTGAAGTTTTGAAGAAATATTTCATAGGTACTTAATTGCCAATAAATTTCTAATATTTTCTATAACGTCGTTTTTAACATTTGTAAGCCTTGAGTTCGGCCATAGGCAGTGTGTTGAGTGGTCCAGGCAGTGTTCCAGCTCCACAGGCGTCTCCTGAAACATGGATTGATATGGTGAACGGTTTTCAGAAGGCTTCATTATCGACCCGCCTTGGAATACCGATTATATATGGGATTGATGCACTTCATGGACACAACAATGTGTACAAGGCTACAATTTTTCCGCACAACATTGGTCTTGGTGCTACTAGGCAAGTTGTTTGCCGTCGGTCTTTTTTTTTTTCTTTTAATGCACATTTTTAGCAACAGTTTGGTAAAATGTTTGATTTGAATAGAGACCCTCAATTAGTCAAGAGAATTGGAGCTGCAACTGCTCTTGAAGTCAGAGCTACAGGAATTCCTTATACTTTTGCACCTTGTGTTGCGGTAAATGACCAACTTGATAAAACCTATATGTTTAGACAGGGGTATAATGTAGCAATCACTAATTAAATATCAAATTATGTTCCTTTAACAGGTATGTAGAGATCCAAGATTGGGTTGGTGTTATGAGAGCTATAGTGAAGATCCAGAAATAGTTCGAGCAATGACTGAAATAATTCTTGGATTACAAGGGGATATACATGCTAATTCTCCAAAGTGTGTTCCCCACATTGCTGAGCAGTAAGTTTTCAAATCTTTCAACTCCTGTAAAATTTATCCAAAATTTTCTTAAGGAGAATCTTGTCAGTCAGATTTCTCTAGGTTCGATTTCTAAGTGATTTTTTACTGCTCAGACAAAAGGTTATAGCCTGTGCCACACACTATGTTGATGTGGGAGAAGAAGATGAAAATAACACAATGGTGGCCAGGAATAAATTACTTGGCATCCAGACTCCAGCCTACAGGGATGCAATCAGCAAGGGCGTCTCAACAGTTATGCTCTCCTACTCAAGCTGGAATGGGATTAAAATGCATGCTAATCGTGATCTCATCACCGGCTTCCTCAAAAATAAGCTGCGGTTTGCTGTAATTTTCTCTAAAAACTTCAACTTTTTGATCTACTTGCCAAGAAAATACACGAAGCTGACTAGCATGAGTTTTTGACATATAAATATTTCTCGAATAATTCAGGGATTTGTCATCTCAAATTGGGAGGGAATTGACTCAATTACCTCTCCACCTCATGCCAACTATACATATTCAATCTTAGCTGGAGTTAATGCTGGAATTGACATGGTTGGCGTAATAGCTTTCACATTTTCAGTGCTAAAAGCTTTTAAGCAATTACCACAAGTTACTCAAATAAGTTACCATATAATGCAGATTATGCTTCCATATAACTATACAGAATTTGTAGATGGTATGACCTACTTGGTGAAAAATAACTTCATTTCCATGAGTCGAATTGACGATGCGGTGAAGAGGATTTTAAGAGTTAAATTCATAATGGGTCTATTTGAACTCCCATTGGCTGATTATAGCATGACAAAGTACCTGGGAAGTCAGGTCAGTTGGAAAATTCACTTTGATTGAGGTTTTTGAAAGCTTCTTCGAGAATGGGCTATATTCATCTGGTTATTATGTATGATTAACATTCTGACAGGAACACAGAGAACTGGCAAGAGAAGCAGTAAGAAAATCACTTGTGCTGCTCAAGAATGGCGAATCTGCGGACGAACCAGTAATACCACTTCCTAAAAAGACATCAAAGATTCTCGTTGCAGGAACACATGCCGACAATATTGGTAATCAGTGTGGTGGTTGGACAATTCAATACCAGGGAGAGAGCGGCAATATCACAACTGGTAAGTCTCGGATTGTTTCTACTTAATTTGTCTTTTTATTTTTTTCCATAAAACGTTAACCCCCTATAATTCAAGGATCTTTGACAAATGACAATTATCAGGTACTACAATCTTGACCGCAGTAAAAAACACAGTAGACCCAAAAACAGAGATTATATTTAGAGAGAATCCTGATTCTGGATATGTAAAGTCCAAAAAGTTCTCATATGCAATTGTCGTGGTAGGGGAACCACCATATGCAGAAACATTTGGGGACAACCTTGACTTGACAATTCCTGATCTGGGGCCTAGCATTATAACAAATGTATGTGGCACAGTGAAATGTGTTGTCATTCTCATCACAGGCCGTCCAGTTGTGATTCAGCCATATCTTGCACAAATTGATGCACTTGTAGCTGCTTGGCTTCCAGGAACTGAAGGACAAGGTGTTGTTGATGTTTTGTTTGGCGATTATGGTTTTACTGGCAAGCTTCCTCGTACATGGTTTAAGACTGTCGATCAACTTCCTATGAATGTTGGGGATCGGCATTATGACCCGCTATTCCCATTCGGATATGGACTCACCACAGAACCTATAAATACCAACTAGATACTCAGACTGAATGCTCTAATACATCTATGATAGGTCTCTTATTTTTAGGGAAAAATATTTTTTTCGGCCTATAAGATTTCTCGATTTTTAATTTTGTTTTATATATTACGCAATTTCAAATTTAGTTTTATAAATTAAATAAATTTGCACATTTGGTTTGAAAGTCGCCTAAATTTCATAAAATGACTAGAAATACTGACGTGGCATGTCAAAATTTGTTGAATTTGGGGACTTTTGCTTATGAAGCAAATTGTTAGCTAACATCGCCTTTTCTTTGTCATATTGGAAGAAGCCTTTGTTTATTTGAACTTTTGTTAGTAATATTTTTATGTAATGTATTATCAATAATATTGTTAATAATAATACTAATAATATTGTTATTATCATTGATAATATTAACATTATTATTCTTATAATTAATTATATTACTAATAATAATAAAGTTAATTTAATATTTATTAGTATTATGTATTATTATTAGTAATATTATAATAATATTAATATAATATTAATAATATTATAATATTATTAATACTACATATTAAGAATATAATTAAAATTATTATTAATATAATCTTTATTATTATTAATATTATTAATGAAATTAATATATTATTAAATGATGATAATAATAATAATAATAATATGATTAATATTAGTACCAATTATATATATATACACACATATATTATGTATATAAACAAGTTTAAACATATATTTATATAAATAAATGTGATTATAAGTATATAATATTTTTGTGGTTGCCTCTTTCGGGCGCCCAGTGCTTGGAAGCATGGCGGCCACTTGGAACTTGGTTGCCTGGCCAGATTTGGTCAGGTGGCCATCCGAGGATTGGGGGAGGTGGGTGTGGGGGTAGGCAAATTTTTTTTTTTTTAACTTTTAATTTAGTTATTTCTTTTCTTCATTTTATACATAAGGTTATTTAATTTTTTTTTCTTAACTAAAAGCTAATGATAAATTTTTTATAAATATATATTTAAAATTCATATTACAACTAAGCAATAAAAAAATAAAATAAGCCAATTAATTTTAAATATGTCAACTATTTTTTTGCCAACATTGCAAGAAAAATCCATATAGGTGCCAACTCATTCAAATTCCCAATTTCAACTTCTTTTAGTGTGGCGTGTGGGAATTTTTGGTCAATTTTTCAAGCTTAGACGATTTTCAGATTAAATGTGTAATTTTTTTTTAATTTATGGTACTAAATTTAAAATTGCATACCATATAAGACAAAACTAGAAGTTGACAAATTTTATAGGACGAAAAAATATTTTTTACCTTATTATTATCCCTTATTATGAGAATTAGGAAGTCATAGAATAATTAGGAATTCGTAGGCGCAATATACGTAAAAAGAGTAAGATTACAATAAAAAGAGTTTAGTAATATAATAAAGAATACTATTTCATTAATTATTATTATTATTATTATTATTATTATTATTATTACTTGATTTTTAATTTCAAGTATATATTTTCGTTCTAGGAAAATCAAGTCTTATTTGCAAAATGTCTTTCTACCATTGATGACCTGAAATAGGGATTATGAATTATATGTTGGCTTGATAAAGCCATTATGGCTTTTGTATTTAATGAAGTAAACGCTTAAAAATGTTTGAAGACGATAGATAGAAAAATGTATCAATCAATAAAATTGTTGAATAAGTATTTAAACAACCATAAATATATATTCAACACTTAAGTAATAATTTAACTAAGTGAATGCTTACTTCATAAATTATATTATTTAAATTCGTGATCGCATCAGTCTTTGTTTTATTAACCTAAACTATTTAAGATATTCTCATTTTATTTAGTTTCACTAAATTTTTTGCATTTTTTGGGAGTTTTTTTTTTAACTATTTCTTCTTCCTCATTCAAAATATATTTTTTCATCTCACCTCACTTTTTTCCTTTAACCTAAAACGTGCTAGCAATTGAATGAAGTATAATCAAATGTGCATCAATATTTTCTTCAATTTTTGTTTTGCTGTTTTTTGGATTTTAAGTTGCTTTTGCAAATTTATTCTGAATCGACATCAATTAAAAATATTTAAAAATGAAGGTAAAGTTGAAATAACAAATTAAGCGCTTGCTCAATGAATTTCATACATTCTTAAATATTTTTTGAATAATTGGCTACAAAAAAGGAGCACCAGTGATCAATTGGGAGGTCACTTGTTAAGCAAAAAATTTATTAGCGCTAAGCTACTTTTATAAATTTAATATGAATCATTATTATTTGTTAAAAATATTAAGGAAATAAAGGTAAAGTTGAATGTAAACAGATGTGAGCTTCAGGAACAAATTGTTGTAATTAAGAAACTTTTAGTTAAATTTTAAAACCCAAAATGAATTTATACATGTTAAATGAATATAAGGGCAAAATTGCAAATAGCCTTGTAAGTTATATACTTGTCCCACTTTAGCTTTGGTCTTTAGAATGAATTGCAAGCACATAATATCTTTTAAAAGGACCAAACCACTCTGATGTAGTTATTTTTGGTGTGGTAGGTTTATGGGTCTCGATCTGCACGGTATCTTGATCTAAAAAATTATTTGAGTGGGTGTGGGATGGAATCAGCAGTTAAGGAACAAACGTCAGGCTCGCCGAGAGTGTCCTCGGCTATGAACCTTCGATGTTTAGGTTAGTAAATCGACTTGAGAATATTTGGCTAGAGTAATGGTTCAAAGAGTATAAGGGTATGTACCATTGTATTAGGGTGGAAGGGGCCTTTATAGTGTTTGTCTATAGACAAAAAGACCGATTTTGCATTGAAGTGCTCTTTACACTATTCTCAAGAGTACAGTTTAGGTCTTTTCGACCTAAACTCATACTTCATAACTGTCCGGCTGAACAGAAGGGGAAACCATATCGCCATTAATGCTAAGGCAACGACATTAATGACGGAGGTGATGTGTCATCATACCAATTAATACAGACAGACTAGTAGTTGGGCGCATTTAATGGGGATGCGATGGGCAACACCACACTAGGAGCTGGCATTATTTATCAAGTCAGCTCCCGCTATGCTTATGTCGACCTCCAGGTCAAATGAGATTTATCTCGACCTCCAAGTCACCAAATTCGACCCTTGTGGTCGAGTAAGGTCCTGGTATTCGTGAGGGTTATAGCCCCATTAAATATATTGGGCCTACGTTGGGCTTACCCATATCACACTCATTTTTTATTCTTTTTCTCCTTGTTTTTTAGAATGTCATTAGTAGGAACTATAAAAGAAAAAAGATAAAAAAAAACTCATATGTGCTCTAAATTTAAGTGCTGAATTTCATCCATATATATATATATATTTATATTTATATATATATATATATATATATATATATATATAGCAACGTGGATTTTTGACAAGAAGAGAGATCACCAAAAGAAGCTTCCATCCCTCTTTTTAATGTTCGGAAAATTTTCAGATACTCATGCATCTTTTGACTTTGAAATAAAACGTTTGTTTTAGAGATGCGTGACACACACAATCAATGTCCACAATTACTTTAATGTGAATTATTTTTCTTGGAAAATGTTGATTTCACCATCCACAATATTTTTATTCTTATTTTTTTAATAAATCCATATATACATACATTATTATAATATATATCTTTAATCATCAATATATATTTATGTGTAACAATAACTAATAAACCTTTTAACTACCAGTAACAATTTATAATCAACTAATTGGAAAATAGACAAAATTCATACTTTAGTTGGGATTTTCAATCCAAAACCTTCTTTTGTAGTAATTGGAGCACTTTCATGTTTGGCTCATGGATTTTGGTAAGTAAAAAAAAGAAAATGCTAAGAAAAATTCTTTTGGTCCTTTGATTGGTAAGGAAAATACTAAAGACAGAAAAATGTGAAAGAAAATACAGTGCATATGAGGAAAATAATTTTTCCTCACAAAATGGTGAGAAAAATGAGAGAAAATCCTATTTGAAATACTTTCTCTTATTTTTCTACACTTTCACCAGTCATCTTTTCCCCATTCCTTTCTTTATTGTTTTCTTTAACAACTATTCAAATTTGAAATTTTATAATTTTTTTTTCTTGTCCCTCATATTTTTCTTTTCTCATCAAAATCCTTAAATCAAATATAGTGTTTAAGTTATGCCTCATTTAGTTCACCAACTTTGCCTCTCTGGTGATAAAAATTATAGTCCTTGGAGTTCATAGATTAATACCTAGCTCAATGTCAATTAATCCCTTGAAATTAATTTGAACTATAGCCCTCGTAAATTGCAATTCACTAATTTTGGATTACAAGAATATTGAAAAATCTAAGCTAGTCTTTTTCAAATGGTAAGGCTGAGACTTCATGATAAAAAGATTTTGTGTTCGATTTTTCACTCCTGTGGCAATAGGTTAGTCTATTTATGTAATAATTTTTTTAATGATATCTGATAGTGTGATATTATGAAAGATGCTCGCACGTAACTATTTGTACTTAAAAAGTTTTAAATTTCAATGAAAAAAGAATGAGCAAAGTGGAAATTTTCTAACCGGGGGGCTGCGTCAACCTCTCAGGAAAACTGAAGGATTCGAAAATGATAAATTATATAGATTAGCAAAATATTTATTTGATCAATCACCTGCTTTAAACTCTTAGATTGAATTCAAAAAATTGGCAGAATAGTTTTCCATTCAAAACAATAACTTAAAAAATAAAAATAAAAACACAGCTTCCCTGATCTGCGAGGCGCTTTAATATTATCCAAATTCCATGTATATAAGAGAACGATAGATATAGGCTTAAAACACCTGGAATTGTGCTCTGGTAACATGGGATAGCTCCAAGTCAGATGCAGTCCTTCCCTAACATATATATATGTATATATATATATATATATTATATCACTGCTACAAAAGAGGGTTCGTAAGGTAATTTTTTTTGCCTTTAAAAGTTTGAAAATTGCCTCAATACATATGAAGGCATTTAGACAAAGAGCCTCCATAGTTGTAGTTGCAAATTATATAAATGTCATTTTGTAGATTGCCCTTATATAAAATAATAGAGGCATGTTTTATTCTTTAGGGGCTATTTTACCATCTTTTCTGGGCTATTGCAATATGTGCCTCAATGCATAGGCTTCCAAATAGTTTATAAGGGTAATTAATATTAAATTGCCCACTTAAATTATTGTATGTGACTATTTTGAAATATGCCTTCATATATTTGCCTCTAATTATATAGTTTTGTTGTAGTGTATATATGATAACTAGCACAAAATTGCCTGTTTTTCGTTGACTAAGTAACAAAAATGAATATAACACTTTTTCCCACGTTGTGGCTTCCAGCCGCAATGGTTTAATTTAAGATACTTTTGATCCTAAAAATAGTATAAAAGATTTGCAGAGTAGTGCAATTACATGTGGCGTATACTGGATATCATGTTAAGCTTCCGACAACTCACCTTAATATCTGAAAATTTAATTTTTGTTTTTCGGGGATGATAAAATGTCGACCATGAGCATGGAACCAAGAATGCATGTGGGCTTCTTAATTATGTCAACTCATACGAACAATATATGCATGCCATGTTAATATTATTGGTAAAATTAATGAACAAGTTGGCGTTGTTGCAGCCGGACTAAGAAGAAAAATCACTAGCGCTTGCTCTCTTATAATGTTGATCTTTTTCAATTAATAATTTAATTCCCTCTATGTAGGTTCTGACTAGGAATAATTAGTTTGATTGCCTTGATGCATGGTAATCACATGTGCATTGTCCTAGCAATTAATCCACTACGGTCTAAAACAAAAACAATATTTATGCATGGTGTGAGTTGGTGTAAACTTACAGTTCTATACTTTTCAGTGTGAAGTCCATGTTGTGGAGAAAAATGGCGAAAGCTCCTATATTGTCGATTTGGGTGCTTCTAGTTTTCTGTAGCTGGACTGCCATAGCAAGGGCAGAGTATATGATATATAAAGATCCAAAACAGCCAATAAATCGGAGAATTAAGGACCTAATGAACAGGATGACATTAGAGGAGAAGATTGGTCAAATGACACAAATAGATCGATCTGTGGCATCGGCTGAAGTCATGGAGAAGTATTTCATAGGTATATAAAAATAAAGTTCTTTAGTTCTCTCAAATTATTAATCTCTGCGATGTCATATTATTATTTTTTGTAACGCGGTTCCTAATATTTGTAAGTCCTGAGTTTGGTGCAGGCAGCGTCTTGAGTGGCGGAGGCAGTGTTCCAGCCCCAAAGGCATCTCCTCAAACATGGATTAACATGGTGAATGATTTTCAGAAGGGCTCATTGTCAACCCGTCTTGGAATACCGATGATATATGGGATTGATGCAGTTCATGGCAATGGTAATATCTATAAGGCTACAATTTTCCCCCACAACATTGGTTTAGGTGCTACCAGGCAAGTAGTTTTGCAATACTGTTTCTTTTGGATAGTTTTAGTCCTTGTCTGATAAAATATGTGTCTTCAGATTGATTTTTCGTTATTAAGATTTTAATGATCTTATGCGTGGTTCAAATAAATTTGTGTTGTCAAATGAAGAATGTTATCCCAATGCATAAAGTTAATTTAAACAAGGTGGTTGCTGAAGGCATTGATTTTTACTTATCATGAAAAATGTTTCATTTGAACAGAGACCCTCAGCTGGTCAAGAGAATTGGAGCTGCAACTGCTCTTGAAGCCAGAGCTACAGGAATTCCTTATACTTTTGCACCTTGCATTGCGGTAACTAACTTGATGTAATCCATGTTCATACAAGAGTATAATGCACTAATCACCAATGAAATATAAAAATTATGTTTCATTAATAGGTATGCAGAGATCCAAGATGGGGACGGTGTTATGAGAGTTATAATGAAGATCCACAGGTAGTTTAAACAATGACTGAGATTATTTCTGGATTACAAGGAGAGGTACCTGCTAATTCTCGAAAAGGTGTTCCCTACATTGCTGGCCAGTGAGTTTTTCAATCTTTTCACTTTTGAAAACAAAATTCATTACCGAAGTAGAATATTAGTTGACTTCTTCATTGCCTATACATGTGGTCCCCCTTTTCTTGTTGGAATGTTGTTAGTAAGTTTGTCTACTTCTATGCATCTTTAATTTTTTTGTTCAGACAAAATGTTATAGCATGCGCCAAACATTATCTCGGTGATGGTGGAACAACCAAAGGAATAAACGAGAATAACACAGTGGCAACATGGCATGAATTTCTTAGCATCCATATGCCAGCCTACTATTATTCAATCATCAAGGGTGTCTCAACGGTCATGATCTCCTTCTCAAGCTGGAATGGGATAAAAATGCATGCTAATCGTGATCTCATCACTGGATTTCTCAAAAAAATAATGCGCTTCAGAGTAATTTCCCCTACTGGCTTCAAATTTAATCTTCAAGCCCACAAAGTAAACAAAGTTGACTAATATTTGTAAAACATTTCAGGGATTTGTCATCTCAGATTGGGAAGGAATTGACAGAATTACTTCTCCACCACGTGTGAACTATACATATTCAATCCTAACTGGAGTTAATGCTGGAATTGACATGGTTGGTGTTATAGTGTTCGCATTTCAATAATAAAACCTTTTAAAGTTCATTGGTTGAAAAATGTTACATATACAAATCACAAATTAGTTACTATAAAATGCAGATTATGGTTCCATACAATTATACAGATTTCATTGATGGTCTGACCTTCTTGGTGAAAAATAACTTCATTCCTATGAGTCGAATTGACGATGCGGTGAAGAGGATTTTAAGAGTTAAATTCACAATGGGTCTATTTGAACACCCACTGGCAGATTATAGGATGACCAAATACTTGGGAGCTCAGGTCAGTTGGGAAAATTCATTTCGACTGGAGCTTCTTAAAGCTCCTTCGGTAAGGGATTATACATGTATGTATGTCCAAATATTTGGCAGGAACACAGGGAACTAGCAAGAGAAGCAGTAAGAAAGTCACTTGTGCTAATCAAGAATGGTGGATCTGCGGACAAACCATTGATCCCACTTCCTAAGCAGGCACCAAAGATCCTTGTCGCGGGAACCCATGCCGACAACATTGGCAATCAATGTGGCGGTTGGACGATCCAATGGCAAGGACAAAGCGGCAATATCACAGCAGGTACAAGCATGATTTCTTCTGCTTTAGTTGTCTTTTCATTTTCATGGACACCCGTATAATTCAAGGCTCTCTTGTTATAGAAGAATCAAATAATATCTTCATCAATCTTGTTATTTAGAGAATTTTTCACCATGCCACTGATTATTTAATTTAATGTTTTCAATTATCAGGCACCACAATCTGGACTGCGGTAAAGCATACTGTACACCCAAAAACAAAGGTTGTATTCAAAGAGAATCCAGATTCTGGATATATAAAGTCCAACAAGTTCTCATATGCAATTGTCGTGGTGGGGGAACCACCATATGCAGAAACATTTGGAGACAACCTAAACTTGACACTTCCTAATCCAGGACCTAGTATCATTAAAAATGTCTGCTCCTCAGTGAAATGTGTTGTCATTCTCTTAACAGGCCGTCCGGTTGTGATTCAGCCATATCTCGCACAAATTGATGCACTTGTAGCTGCTTGGCTTCCTGGAACTGAAGGACAAGGTGTTGCTGATGTTTTATTTGGCGATTATGGTTTTACTGGAAAGCTTCCTCGTACATGGTTCAAGACTGTTGATCAACTTCCCATGAATGTTGGGGATCGGCATTATGACCCGCTATTCCCATTTGGATATGGATTCACCACAGAACCCATAAAGGCCAACTAGATAATATGATACGTAAAGAGGTGCTTTAAGAGCTCAATCTGATAAAGATTGTTCTCTTGATTGCTCATGCTCTAATTACTTATCAGTTTGTTGTCTTTACCAATCCTTTTCACTAGAATAGGCAAATAATACGTGTGTTACACGTTTTATTATAATAAAAAAATTAATAAATTAAGAATATAATAAAAAAGGCCATTTTTGCTTTTTAACTTGATTTTTGTTGCTGTTTTTAGATTGACTTTTAACTTCAATTATTTTTTTTTTCCCTAACGAAACTAAGTCCCTATTTCAATTAGATGTCCTTCTATGATTAATAATTTATCTAATACAAAAACAAACATAATAACACATGCGACCATGATAAAGTGATCATTATGTGACATATAAATATATCTTTAATGAAATAAACATTTAAACACTTTCACAATAATGAATGGAAGACAAATCAACCCACAACTACAAGTTGTTGCCGTTACATTGACTGACACCTCCAATTAATCACTTTGAATCCCCTTTTTCATTTTCTATTTCATCACTTATTCTAATTTGTTGTGTTTATGATAAGTGTATCTAATTCCCCATCAACTATTTTTATGAGAAAATATTTAACACACATATCATTTATTTATGAAATGAAATAGAAGACACAATAAAAAATAAAATAAAAAATTTAAATCGCCAATTAATTAATTCATATAAGCTTAAAACAAATGGTGCATCATGAGGGAATCCAACTCCATCAAGTACGGCCGGATGGCCTCCTTAGCACTACAAGAGATCACAGTCTTGGTTGCTTTCACTATATTGTTGTTATTGCATACAAGAGATTTACTAGTAGATTTGCATGAAAATTAACAATGAAGCAACAATTTCAAAGGCAAATTTGAAAGGATAATAAAAGAGATTATAAATGAACCTTGAGATAAATTTAAAGACGTTTTTGAGGTGGACTATAAATGGAATGAGAGGTGGAATTATATAAACTTATTTTTTACATAAAGATGTTTAAAATTAATTTTACCGAGTGAATTTTTTTTCCTCAAATACAATTGGATATACTTCATTTTTACAAATATTTGTAATTTTACCTATTTGATTTACTTATATTTATAATTTCGCTACTTAAAGTATTTTTTTTACCAATTATTCTTTTTTCCTTAAAGAGAACCCAAATACTTCATTTTTTTAATCTAATCAAAGCCAACCACTAATTATTATAATTGTTAACAGTGTTGTGAATTCCTCAAACAATAAGCATCCAATTGTCCTTCATGCTTTAATTTTTTGATGAGTCGATTATTATTATTTTTATTTTTTTATTATTATTTTTAATATTCTTTTTTGGCGAAGCTAGAGTATCCGGGTTAGGAGAGAGAACGGAAAAGTCCCATATGATCCAACAAATACGACAAGTCATAGTGTATCTATGTTGCGTCTTCCTCTCTAGAATTCAGAAAAGTAGTTTTGAAGCACTAGTAGGCATGACTTGAAAGAGGAAAAGAGACTCATCAATCTAGTTCACTTTGATGAACCAAAAAATATATGTGTTTCTCTTACTCGTAACAAATAAGTAATTAATTATCGAAATCAAAGTGCATAAGTATTAATGGAGTTCCCGTTGGCGACGTAGGATCTCACAGAATCAAACTAATCGTTTTGTTTTCACATTTATTGTCCTTGAATGTTTTATATAATTTACTCAATTAAATTTATATATCATGCAATGATTTTTGTAAAATCGTATATTTACTTATCTTTATTTTTTCAAATAAATTATTAATGGTGAAAGAAAATTTATATGTAATGAATTTTTGTTTTGTTTAAAAAAAGAAGAAGAAAATACTTAAAATTAAAAATAGACAAGATAATAATAATAATAATATCAAAATATTTTATGTGCAAGAATTTCTTACTAATATTTATATGCATGAGCAATTGCATTAAATGTGATTTGTTTTGCACGAAAGATAATTTCTTTTTATATTCATTTTTGAACAAAATAAATACATATATAGCATTAAAAGAAAGAAAGAGATGATGAGATTGAAAAAAATTATAGTTTGCGTAAGAAATCTCCAACTATTCTAGATAATGCATGTATAGAGAATAGAGATAACTATATATGTTTACATCGACAAATTGCCATCAATTTCTTAGTCGGGGAAATAGGACTGTAAGTGAAGCCATCCACTTTAAGAAAGAAAGACGTTTACTAGGAAAGAACGCAATTAAGGCCCCCATTTGCGTAAGCCATCCACTTTTGGCTTCATTTGGTTTCATTTCCACAGCCTTTTTTTCTTATTTTTTACTATTTTAAAAATAAATACATCACTTTTTACATATTCTTATCCAATATTATTTTTATTTTTATTTTCAAAATACATTCTCCAATATTTTATATATATCCTTTCTCTATTCCATTATTTCTTATTTCTCTGTACCTGTAATCTATTAAAATCAATATAATCATTACTTTTCCAACAATTTATACAAATACAATCTCATTTTCACTAACTAATTTTTCAAATTTTAAAAATGATGAAAATAAAAATTGAAAATGAAAATGAAACCAA